>BLBF01000048.1:13301700-13347929 GCA_015471245.1 Laticauda colubrina | reverse complement strand
GTCCTCATTTTCCCCACCTCGGAAGGAGGGAAGGCTGAGTCATCCTTGAGCTGGGATGGATGGGAGGGAGGGAGGGAAGGAAGGAAGGAAGGAAGGAAGGAAGGAAGGAAGGAAAAAAATAGCAATAGTACATAGATTTATATAGTGCTTCACAGTGCTTTTACAGCCTTCTCTAAGCAGTTTCCAGAGTCAGCCTCTTGTCCCCAACAATCTGAGTCCTCATTTTATCCACCTCGGAAGGAGGGAAGGCTGAGTCAACCTGGAGCCTGGTGGGATTCAAACTGCCAAACTGCTGACAGCCGGCAGTCAGCAGAAGCGGCCTGCAGTCCTGCATTCTAACCACTGCAGCACCGCAGCTCATGCAATCCAGTGCCACAGTGGCATTTGTGGTTAAATGCAGCACTGCAAGGGTAACTCACTGCCCACTGCCAGCAGTTCGATTCTGAGCAGCTCAAGGTTGATCCCAATTGTTGCGGGCAATAGACTGTCTCTGTAAACCGCCTAGAGAGGGCTGTAAAATCCCCGTGGAACAATGTATAAGTCTTGAGCGCTATTGCTGTTGCTCAATAGAAAGCTACCAATTTATCAAGCAACAAGAACACATTATGCAAATATAATCGTAAAACCGTAGCACCATCTAGCATCGGGCAATAGAAATTCATCTTATACAGGGAATCCTCGCCTCAACAGCCACAATTGAGCCCCAACATTTCTCTTTCTGTATCCGCCCCCTACCTGTAGACAGGTGAGCATTTTCCATTGGATCTCCCCCTGCTATGAAACACCTTCCTTTATTTGCACGCAAAATCCGTCCCTACTTGTGATTCCCCCTCATTGTACTCTCTGGGGTTAACCTTCGATCTTTTTCTTTCTCAGCTTCCATACCTCTGGAGGCGTTGCCTGCACCTGCATTGCCCTCAGCAGTTACCCAGACGTGATGGCCTTCTGTTTCCTGGAAGAGCTCCACTCCAAATTTGCCACCTCCTACAGTGCCACCAGTGTCAGTCTGGCTTCTAGGCCATACACTTTTCTTGAATTTGGTATGTTGTTGATTTGGCTTTGTGTCTTTCTGTTTTTTTTGGAGGGTGGTAATTTAGCACGTCATAGCTGTGAGGTACTTGGTGCTCTCTGAGCTTGATTATTTTCTTGCAGACGTTTCCTAGAATCACTTCTGGCCCTGATGATATTAGCTAGTTGGGTGATGAAATGTCTAAGAAGGTAACCAGGCTCAGAGAGACCATACAGTTCTCCTCCTCCTCCTCCTCCCGCCTCCCTCCCTCCCTCCCTCCCTCCCTCTTTTTCTTTCTCACTGTAAACCACACTTCCTTCTAGCACTGATGAGGCTCATGAAATGTCTTCAAGAAGGCAACCAAATTCAGCATCAAGGATCCCACAGAAACACAGATAAGCATGGATTAACACCGGACAAAAAATCATGTGCAAAACAATGCTTTCATTAAGGAACTACCAAGGAAGAAAACACAACCCCGTACCAACGCTGGCAGGGAAATTTACTGCCTATAAACAGGGAGAAAACTCCACACTGCGTCACACTGGTGATGTTACCTAGTTGGTTCATGAAACGTCCCCAAGAAAACCACCCAGCTCAGAGAGCACTGAGGATCCCCCAATCCTTTTTCACCCCCTCCCTCTCCTCCTCCTGTCTGGAACCTCCCCTCTCTTCTAGCACTGATGATGTCACCTGGTTGGGTCATGGAACTTCTGCAAGAAAACTACCAAACTCAGAGAGCACCAAGGACCCCACAATCCTTTCTTCCTCCACCACTCCTTCCTCCTGCTCCTCCCCCTCCCCCTTCCATTTTGCACATCCCACTCCCTTCTGATGATGTCACTTAATTGGGTCATGAAACATCTACAAGAAAAACGGCCCAGCTCAGAGAGCGCCAGGGACCCCAGAGTTCAACTCTGAACTACAAATGTTTTATTCTAATTAGTCACTGCTGTGTGAAGAACCATCAGTAGCGGCAATATTGCTACTGGCCGTCCCCGGCCTAACTATCATTCCTTTAGTTACAATGACACAGAAAAATAGTTGACTTAAAACAACTGTTGCAATATTCCGACGATCACTCAAAATCCAGGCCACCTGCCAATCAGCAGTTTAGTTACGATGGTGGCAGAACGCTGGGATTACGTGACCGCCATTTGCCACCTTCCTAGCCAGCTTCTCAGAAGCAAAGTCAGTAGGGGAGGCTGGATTCACTTAACAACCACGTGACCCACTTAACAGCTGCAGTGATTTGCTTAGGTCAAAAGGATCAAAGAATTGGGTGCAACTGAACCACCTCCTTGCTTGGCAATGAAATTTCTGATTTCCAATTTGGGTCCTAAGCCGTCAAGTGGTGGTTGAGCCATAATAATCCCTTAGATCTTCTCCAAAACCGGATCTTTCAGGTTTTCTGGAAATAATATATAGGTAGTTCTCGACTTATGACAGTTTGTTTAGTGATCATTCGAAGTTACAACAGCACTGAAAAAATTGATTTAATTTTTCACACTTAATGACCCTTGTGGCATTCCCGTGGTCACATGATCAAAATTCAGACACTTGGCAGCTGATCCATATTTGTGACCGTTTCAGTGTCCCAGGGTCACATGATCCCCTTTGGCAACCTTCTGACAAGCAAAGTCAGTTCGGAAACTAGATTCTTTTAACAGCCACGTTACTAGCTTAACAACTGCAGTGATTCTCTTAGCAACTATGGCAAGGATGGTCGAAAAACTTGCCAAACAAATGCCTCACTTAGCAACAGAAACTTTGGCCTCCGTTGTTGCCAAAGTCAAGGACCACCTGTAATCTCCAGATGCGATTCAACCCTATAAGCCAACCCTATAACCAAACTCCATCGGTGGGTCTTTAGTGAAGCACACACCAATATTTTCTTAGTTTTTAGAGAAAGCGCTTGTTTGTCTCTCTGCCACAGACAGTGTCATCCAGAAGACCCAAAACCAGTTTAATCACACCAACTGTGCTCAGCCAAAGATCAATGTGGCCAAGATGCAGGAAGACTTCCGCTTGCGACCTCCAGCCCTTGTCAGCTGGGAAGACATGGAATTTGTGAACGGGATGGTGAATAGCTGGGCGGAAGTTCACCTTGAGACAGGTAAGTTATCATACATTGCGATAGGTTCTTCCTGTTCATTCCGTTGCAGGTCAAGGACCACAGAGATGGGTGGCTTGAAGAAAGTTATGCAGAAAGAAATTATATCATACTAGCCGATAACCTGGCATTGCCCAGGTATTTATCCCAATCCTTTATTAGACAGGAAAACCCTGTAGTTGGGACTAATGCTGTTGTACTGTCTCTCACGCAACGTTGCAATTCTTCTATTCCTCCACAAGAGGGAGCCCCCTTGTGGACTACTGTGAAGCCATTACCATGGCAAGTCCACTGTGCTGTACAGTAGAAGCCATTTTCAGGCACACACATACACACCCTGAGGAGTGTTAGGGGTGTCTTATCTCCACAGTATTTGTTTCCAGAGGGTAAGTCATCTATATACCAAGTTTGGTTGAAATTGCTCAAGGCATTCCAGGGTTATGCTGGAACACACACACACACACACACACACACACACACACACACACACACATTTTTATATAGAATAGAAAAAAAGATTACAGGACAGACTGGTTTGGAAGCTTTCCTGCTTTGGACAAGAAGGCAGGGCAGAGAGTGGTGAGGACAGCAGAAAAGATCACTGGCAGTTCACTCTCTTCTATCCAGGGCGTGGCACAGAAGTGATGCTTGAGCAGGATTGCCTGAGAGGCTACACATCGTCCTCACAACCTGTTTTCCTTGCTACAGTTTTGCAGCATCAACCTTGTGAACTCCCAAACTTCCTCTTTCCGCTATCCATTCAAGATGGAGAGCGATTAACCTTTATATGTATTTATATGTTAGGACGTACATATATACATTGTTATGTTTATAGCATGTCTATAGGTGTGTTATGTATTTTTACACTTTTGAGAATAAACGACGGAATTTCATTTTTAATGTGTGTCAGAGTGCCCAAAGGGGAAAAAATGACAATAAAACTTATCTTAAGAGACAAAAACTCTGCCTTAATCCCTAATTTAATCTAATTTAACAACATTGCAATAAAGCTCAGAGTAGCTCTGTCCTAATTCACTGGATGAAGGGAAATAAGGTTTATATGTGTCCTCAGGGTATACCTAAGCAGTGCAAATGGGTGTGGAACTTTCTTGGAACTGTTGAAAAGACTTGTGTTGTAGAGAATGAAGATAGACGATGTATCCTTCCCTCTCTGTTGAGAGAGGGCTGTTCAGTTTTGACATAGGTGGCCTTTTTGCCTCCTCTTTCAAAGCAACGGTCTTCTCTGTCACTCAGGTGACTTTGAGAACACAGATAAACCTCCAAGTGGCCTCAACAACCCTCTAAAAGGATGCAAATGACCAACTATCTGCAATAAATAAATCCCTCCATTCCCCACTATCGAGTCAGAGCTGAAGAACCTTCTTGGGTGAGAAGTGAAACATCTTCAAAGAAAAACCAGAAAGTCCAGTTGCTTGTAAAAAAAGCACATTTGGGGCAGTTAACTCCAAGGTTAACATCGTTCCAACAATCAAGTAAACAATATTGCAATCAAGAAACTGCCAAAAAGCCAACAGCAAACAGCCTCAAACCAAAAAAACCCTCTAAAACCGCCTTAACCAACACTGTCATGAAACATCTGTAAGAAAACAAGCTAGCTCAGAAACCCCTCCTGTCAACCCTGAGCTACCAATATTCTCCTTTATTAGCACATTGGAGTATGATGGAAGTCTAAGGAAGAGCTGTAAGTTTCCTAGCAGGACGGACTAAATCTCACCTTTGTTGAATGTCCTTTTTTTTAAAATTCCCCTGTAGCTCCTGCTTACAGGATGCAACCTGTGTCTCCTTTGGGGATCCTCTCCCTCATTCTCAACATCATGTGCGGCGCGCTCAATCTTATTCGAGGGGTTCATCTGGCAGAATATTCATTGCAGGTAACTGGGCTGCTTAATTTAGGGGCCAAGAGAGTCAGTTTGGGCTACTGGTGAAGGTGCTGGCTTTGTTGCGAATTCACCGGTAGCAGGTGCGGATGGCTGAGATCTTGGAGAGCGAGGACTCAGGTGAGGGGCCTGCGTGGGATGCAAGGATGAGGCCAGGACTGTCAGGGAGTGGGGGGCTGCCTTTGGAGATTGTGGAGGCTGGCAGCAGTGATGAAGAGGAGCTTGTGCCCAATGCAGCTGCAGCAGGACAGGTGACTCGGGAGTAAGGCTGCAAAGCTCCCTTAAGAGATAAAAGCCGGCTGGGAAACTACAGTTCTTTGCAGAAGGCAAAGAAGTTTGATACTTGAGCCTGGTGGACATTAGAATGTCTGAGTTGGTGTTAGGAGACTCTTTAATTTATTGCTTAGGAAATTTATCTATTCTTGTGGGAGCTAATTAGTCAGAAGTAGCCTTTTATCTGTGAAGGAACAGGATTTGAAAAGAAACATTAAAAGGTTGTGCTGTTACCTTTGTCTCGTGTTTGCTCTCTTGGAACCAGGTTTGGGTCTGAAGGGGCTTAGAACCCAGGAGACAGTGAGTTCTAGTCCCACCTAGGGCCTCCCTCCACCCCTGAATTACCCTGTGTTCCACTTAACGACCTATACACTTGCTTAACTACTATATTGGGGAGCACAAGGATGGCACTTGTTAAGTGAGACAATCCATGGTCACCACAGTTAACAACTTGTCTCAACTTGAGACCCTAATGGGTAGGCTGCATTATGGCCAGAAGGCAAGGACTGCCTGAACTAACTCAGATTCTGCCTTAGGGTGCCAAAGTATTTGCTTTAAAAAAAAGAGAGAAAATGTGCTTATGTTTCAGTGGATCTGTTTTTTGTTGCACCAGCTGGCTCACTTTGACCTTGAAGTTCATTTTTGGATTTTAATTTGACCCTCAAATTCATTTTCCCCTAGGAAGATCACCAAGGAATTGGAAATATCATAGCATTTCTGCTGCCTTTCATGTCCTGTTTCGGTTTGGTGAGTAACTTATATATATACATATATTGTCCATTTTCTTGGGATTTAAATCACTTAAACATGCCTTAACTTGCTGAAATGTTTTCATTGATCTCAAAGGTGTTTTTTTTCCCTTCCTTTCAAAAGGGAGCTGGGCTGTTTTTTAATTGAAAGGGAAGAAGAGGAAAACAGTTTGCTTCTTATGTAGGAAGCTTCATATGTTTTTTATACATTATATATACCGCATATGTAACATTTTCCTCTTCTTCCTCAAATAAAGAACAGTTGAGTTGCCTTTTCAAGGAGAAAAATAAAAGAATAGAATAGAATTCTTTTATTGGCCAAGTGTGATTGGATACACAAGGAATTTGTCTTCGGTGCAGATGCTCTCAGTGTACATAAAAGAAAAAGAGACATTCGTCAAGAGTCAAGAATCATCAGGTACAACACTTAATCATACTCACAGGGTACAATAAGTAATCAAATCATAGCAATAGCAATAGTGCTTAGACTTTTATACCTCTTTATAGCTTTACAGCCCTCTCAAAGTGGTTTACAGTGTCAACCTATTTCCCCCAATGACCTGGGCCCTCATTTTACCCACCTCGGACGGATAGAAGGCTAAATCATCCTTGAGCCTGGTGGGATTCAATCTGCCAAATTGCAGTAGGAGTCGCTGGGAGTATTGCACTCTAACCATTGCGTCATCGAGATTCTACTACTATACTAGGAAACAGTCACTATAAATCATAAGGATACAAGCAACAAAGTTACAGTCATACAGTCACACATGGGAGGGGATGGGTGATAAGGAGTGATGACAAGATTAATAGCAATAGTGCAGATTTTGTAAATAGTTAAACAGTGTTGAGGGAATTATTTGTTTTGCAGAATGATGGCATTCGGGGGAGAAACTCTCCTTGTGTCTAGTTGTTCTGGTGTGCAATGCTCTGTATAGCGTCGTTTTGAGGGAAGCAATTGAAACAGTTTCTGTCTGCGATGTGAGGGGTCTGTAAATATTTTCACAGCCCTCTTTTTGACTCAGGCAGGATGCAGATCCTCCATGGAAGGCAGGTTGGTAGCCATTGTTTTTTCTGCAGTCTTGATTCCTCTCTGGAGTCTGTGTCTGTCCTGTTGGGTTGCAGAACCAAACCAGACAGTTACTGAGGTGCAGATGACAGACTCCATCATTCCTCTGTAGAACTGGATCAGCAGTTCAGAAGCACTTTTCAGACAACTATGACCTGGATTACTGAGAATCTACATAGATTCTGATTTAATCAGTTGATAACAGAAGGCCTATCATGGAATTTATTTTTATGGATTTTATTTATTTTGTCAAGCATGTTTTAGATAACAGATATACATAGGAACATGATTATGGGTACATGAAATATTCATCTCTTTTATCTTCAGCATGCCTGTAAATCAGATATTGGCAGTTTTTCAGTGCAGGCAGTGAAAAAAACATAAGATTAGAAATGACTCATATCTGACAATGTAACCAAATGACATCCAGTTGTCTGAAGAACAATTCCAATTGTTCTGAGAAATCAAGATTTTAATGTCCTGGGACAAGAGTTTGCAGGAATTCAGATAAGACCCAGCAATCTTGTTAAGAGTTTGATCTTTGAATTTTGCCAACTCCTGTTGTAAAAATATTGTTAGGAGAGTAAATAACAGTTTAATGTCTCGTTTTCATTTTAGATCACTGGCAGGTTTCAGCAACCATGAAGTATTTCAAGGGCCGTTTTGTTAAGAAAATCTCTATGGCATGGTCAGTGATAAACTACAGATAGTCCTTGACTTAAACCCACTTGCTTAACAACCGTTCAATGATACAAGAGACTGAAAAAAGTGACTTATAACCATTCTTTCACACTTAGAGCCATTTTCAGCATCCCCAGGGTTATATGATCAAAATTCAGACACTATGTTCCCAAAGTGACCTGATCCCCTTTTGAGACCTTCTGACAAAGTCAGTGGGGAAGCCGGATTCACTTAACAACCTCATTACTAATTTATCAACTGTAGTAATTCACCTAACAACTGTGGCAAGAAAGGTCATAAAATGGGGCAAAATTCACTTAATGCTCTTGGTTAGCAGTGGAAATTTTGGGCTCAACCGTGCTCGTAAGTTGAGGACTACCTCCAATGAAGTTTCTTACAGTTTTAAGGCCATGTCACACTGCCCAACGGATGCAAAAAGGACACAACGGACGAGCAAAATGTTCCATCCGTTGTTATCCGCTCTCAAAAGGGGCAAAAATTTGCATAAGCAGAGCGGATAACACGGAAAGGAATGGACGTGGGGAGGACGCAGAGCGAATGTATAGAGGATGCGTAGAGGATGCAGAGCGGATGCGTAGAGGATGCAGAGCGGATGCAGAGCGGATGAGCTGCATCCGCTTTCATCCTTTCTCCATCCGTGCTACTAACGCTGCGCATCCGTTCTGCTTCCTCCCTGCGTCCGTTTACCGCTGGAACGGATTTGAGTTGTGCGGATGCACAGCGGATGCCTAGCGGATATAGCAGATGCGTAATGGATGCAGAACGGATGTCCCCCGTATGCCTAGAGGATGCAGAACGGATGCATTGGATACATTTTCCGCTCAAAAGTTTTGGGCAGCTCAAAACTTTCTGAGCGGATGAAACGTCAATAAACGGATGCTGGACGGATAGAGAGGAAAGAAAACGGAGGCAGTGAGTACATCGCGTTAACCAACGGATGGCAAGCTTTTTTGTCCGTTTTACATCCTCTTTGCATCCGTTGGTGCAGTGTGACAGGGGCTTTAAATGCAGGTAATCCTCAATTTATGACACAGTTGCAAGTCATTGTAGAAATCGACTGGTCCCAACCCAATTTTATGACCTTTTTTCCAGCAGTGGTGAATGGTATTGTTAAGTGAATCAGTGGCTCATTACAGTGCATGGTTTTGCCAAAAATCAGACATAACTGCCAGTGTTTTCAGCAAAATTGCAACCACATGACGGGAGAAGAGAAACTATAAATGGCCATAAATGTGAATCATGTTATCGAGCAGTCAAAGTTTAATCAGGTGACTGCGTGGGTTGAGCCTGGCCATCAGAACTTTGAATCCGTATCATAAATAGCCCCGATGTAGGTCCTTTGCAAATTTGAACGGCTGCTAAGCAACCATGGTAAGTCGCAGGCTACCTGAAGTCCCCTTCCACACTTACATGAGTGGCCCTCACTTACCAACCTCTCATTCACCCACCATTCAAACTTGGGTCCGCACTGAATGAGTGGTACTTGGTTCTTGTAGCACACAGTCACAATTTGCGACCTTCTTTGCCTGTTTTTTCTGACAAGCAAAGTCACTGGGAAAGCCGGCAGGAAGTCGCAAATGGCAACCACATGGCATCCTCGCTTAATGACCTGCAGGTGATTGTTCTGATCCAGCTCCCCAAACACGACCAACCCTCTGTGAAGTGAACTCAAAGATTTCTTTATTAGGAGCGCCAGCAGCCAACAGCAAAAAGATTCTCTCTCACCGCAGGCTAACAAGTCCATCCGACAGGGAAAGAAATAGTTGTCTGCCACATCTATTTGTCTCTGCCTCTGTCTTTTGTCCCCAGAACTAGGGCGGGGCTTTGCTGGCAGTAGTGGCTCTTCTGTCCTGAGGACCGGCCCATAGATTTCCACTGCTCTCCTCTCCTCTTCCTTCTGGGCATCAAGCAACTGGGCCCAGCTGTTTCTCCTCTTCCTCATCAGCCACTCCAGACCTGGAGGCTGTTGACTGTCCATCGGAGGGCTGATGGACGGCCTAACCCCAGCCTTGGCCTCTCTCTCTTTCTACCAGCTCCATTCCCTCTTGCCCCTTGGAGCTCCCAGGTTGCCCTGATCCTGACTCCCATGCCTCCTTTTTCTCCTCCTCTGAATTGGGGCTGGCAAGCCACAACAGTGATTCACTTAACGATAACAACCGTTGCACTTCACATCCACGTTGCTTAGCAATTCCGGTCCCAGTTTCTGTCGTAAAACAAGCACTATCCTTATTGCGTTTGTACCTTTGCTTAACAGCCGTTTTTTTCCCCTTTCTTTCTCAAAATTTACATTTTTGCAGTGTTATCTTTACCTGTTCTACACTTCGGCCCGGAAGGTCAAAGTCTTCATCCTTTTTGTCATGCTCTGCCTCTGCAACATCTACCTGTATGGATTACGAAACCACTGGCAGATTCTCTTCCACATCGCTGTGGCCTCCTTTTCTTCTCACCAGATCCTGACCCGGCAGGTGGTAGAGAAACCCCCAGATTTGGGGGTGTGAAAATGGGGGGGGGGGGGTTGAAGGGGGGGGAGGAGGAGTTTTTTTTTTTTTTAAAGATCTCAGCTTTGAGGGAGGTTTATTCTAAAGCAGCTCTGAGCAGATTGACTCGTAAGTTTGGGGTTTTTTTTCTCTCCTTTCCATCCTTTCTCAAAATAATGCATTTTGGCAAAAAAGAGAGAGAGAGAGAGAGAAAGAGAGGGAAAAAAAATACTATTTTTAGGCCTTGAGAGGCAACAAAGAAAATATCTGCTTAAAAGAAGGAAGCTTGCAATCTTTTTGGATTATTTTGCTTCCAAGAAAAGGCCGTGGGATATGCGCACTGAGGAAGACACCCAATTGCTCTGCATTCAAGTGGAAATTCAGAGTTTTAGAGGCTGCTGTCCTGAATCTGTTCAAGCAGAGAATAGATTTAGGAAGCCATATCTACCATGGATAATCTGGGAAAAATCAACCTGGAAAAAAAATCTGATGCACTGAAGACTCCCAAGTGTGTCCTAAGCTTTGTCAAAGAGAAGCCCTGGAACTTGATTGCAACCAGCTTTGTGGGATTTAAAGTTTAAAGCACAAGATTCTTCACTGAACAATTGTGGGTTTGAGTTTTTTTTTTTTTTACAGACAAAGTGACCAATTGCTGTCATAATGCATATATAATTTATTATAACATTATTTGAGGGAGGAATCGTTTGGGAAACTGATGCTTGAATCTCGTCTGCATCACGCTAAATTGTAGATAAATGTATTTATATTAAGTTGGGATAGAAAAGGCAACAGCCTTGAAACACCACTAATGGTGAAGGTGCCTTCAGATAAAATATCCTGTAAAAATTACCTGTACATAGACTGTTCCTTGTTTTGAGCTAAAAAAAACCAGCTGATAATGGCATTTTTGTAGAATTTTCTCATGTATCTAGATTTCGGTTGAGTTTCTACATACAGGTGCTCACACAGATAATAATAATAGGAAAAGTCCACTGAAAAGTGTATGTTCTTTTTTAAAGTTACTTTTTCCAGTTCAACTGAGCGAGATGAATTTTTATTCCAAGCAAAAAGTAATTTATAATGGTGCGCCCTAAGCTGGGCATCTGTTGAGTTGAATTCAGTGTAACTCCAGTGTTACTAGACCTCGTGGCAAGGCACACAAGATTGATGATATTGCCTCGCTGGGTTATGAAACGTCTGCAAGAAACAACCAAGCTCAGAGAGCACCGAGGACCTTCAGTCCAGCTCCTCCTCCTCCTCCTCCCAAATCAATCTAGCACTGATGTTGTTACCTAATTGGGTCATGAAACGTCTGCAAGAAAATGATCAAACTTGGAAGGTGCCAAAGATCTCCCTGGTCGCCTCCTCTCCACAACCCCCACACCCTTCTAGCACTGATGATGTTCTCTAGTTGGGTCATGAAACATTTCAAAGAAAACCCCCAAGGACCCCACTGTCCTCCTCCTCCCTTCCTCCTCCTCCCCTTTTCCTCTTACTCTCCTCTTCCTCCTCCTGTCTACAAACCCCCACTCTCTTCTAGCACCAATTCTAGCATCTCAAAGAAAACCCCCTCAAAGAAACCAAAGACCCCACTCTCCTCCCCTTTTTCTCTTTTTTTCCTCCCCTTTTCCTCCTCCTTTTCTCCTCCCCCTCTTTCTCTCCCCTTCCCCTTTTCTTCCTCTCCTCCTCTCCTTTTCCTTTTCCTCCTCCTCCTCCTCTCTATAAACCTCACTCCCTGCCAGTATTGATTAAATTTCCTAGCTGGGTCATGAAACATTTGCAGTAAAGAAACCAAGCTCAGAGAGCACCAAGGACCCTTGCAAATATGTTTTGAGCAGGTTAAATGTTAACAGACCTTGGTCTGATATAGTCTTATCACTTCTTGTTCACTGCCAGATTCTCAGAGTCTCTTGCCACCATAGTGGCCATTGCTACCTCCATGACTGTCCTCATATAGATAGTCCCATCCCAGAGGTAAGTCTTAACTCTTTAATGAAAATAAGGTGGTCCTCAACTTACAACATTGGCTTATTGACCAATCAAAAGTATAACAGCACTGGAAAAGCAACTTGAAGACTTTTTCAGTACCGTTGCAGTATTCCCCATGGTCACGTGATCAAAATTCGGACATTTGGCAACAGACTCATATATACGATGGTCGCAGTGTCCCAGGGTCATGTGATTCCTCTTTTGCAACCTGACAAAGTGTGGGGGGAGGGCAGATTCACTTAACAACTGCAGGAATCCATATAATAACCACAGCAAGAAGGGTCTTCAAATTGGGAAAAATTCACTAAACCATGGGTCTCCAATCTTGCCAATTTTAAGACTTGTGGACTTCAACTCCCAGTCTTAAAGTTGTCAAGGTTGGACCCCTCCCCCCGCACTAAACCACGGTGTTTAATAACAAATTTTGGGCTGAACTCTGGTCATAAGTCAAGGACTTCCTGAACGGTTTTTATCCTTAAATTATGACCATTAATTCAAAAACTCTTCAAAGTTACAACAGTGCTGAAGGAAGGGACTTAACGATCAATCCTCAAAGTTCGATAAGACTTTCTGAGAAGCGGCTCTGGGTAATGGAAGGAGAAGTTTTGGGTGGCATTATCTTAAATACATAATTTTCCAATTGTCTGGCTTGCGAAATCTTGCAGGTCTGCTAACTTTCCAATTGCAGGGACATGGTGAAGCTTTCAGACTTTGAAAAAAGGGATGTGGCTACCTATTTGAGCCCATCCTAAACATCTCAACAAAGTGCCCTTTAAATTTTGTGACTTCAACTTATGACCACAGCGGAGCCCAAAGTTGTTTAGTGAAGCTGCCTTGTCCATTGACTCTGCTTATCAGAAGCTCCCCGGGATACTGCAACGGTCATAAATATGAATCAATTGCCAAGGGTCTGAGTTTTGATCACGTGACTATGGGGATGCTGTAATGGACATAAGTATGAAACACTGGTCAGTTCCTTTTTTCAGTGCCATTGTAACTTCAAACCATCACTAAACGAATGGTTGTAAATGAAGGACTCTGTTCATTTTTCTTCAGGAAATGCAACGTGGTGTTTATCACATACAGTGCATTAAATTGTGTGTATATACACACACACACACACACACAAATTTTAAAAATCTCTCCCTGTTGGTGCCAAGATCTGATTTTTCTCCTTTCTGAATGAAAGCCAACAAATGTTAAAATTCAAAATCAACTCCCAAAAGGATCAAAGGATTTTAAAACACTTTTCAGATTTTTATTTTTTAAACCAAAGAGCCTTCAGTGTGTTTCTGATTCTCTTCGACCACTTCTCCTTTGCACTGTGTTCAAAAGACTCGGCTTCTAATATCTGGGGGGAATAAAGGTTTCATTTGTAAATTCGAAGAGGAATCAATAAGAAGAGTACAAAGATTAAATTCCATTTTTGATATCTATTTGTGAGTGATGTTTTCTTCCTCTTTTTGCTTTGATCTTCTCCAGTGTGTTGGATCTGGGTGGATTTTATTCAGAGACCAGGTTTTCCTAAATATTTCTTAAAATCAATGGAGGAAAGTAAACTTTGGGGAGCTGGGGAGCAGCATAAAAATTTAACAAATATAAATAAATAAAAAGCAGCAAGCAAAATGAGGAACGTACCTCTGCATCTGTCAGGATCCAGGAACCAAAAAAAGACAAAGTAGAATTATTTTTTCGCTTACAGACAAGATTTGCTAAACCAAAGCAACTTTAGATAATCCTCAAATTACAGCCATTCATTTGATGACTGCTCAAAGCTATGACAGCACTGAGAAAACATGGGACTTAACAACCAGTCCTCGCACTTACGACTTCACAACACCCCCGCAGCTGTGGGATCAAAGCTTGAGCAATTATCAATCGGCATGTATTCACGATGGTTACAATGTCCTGGGATCACACAATTCCCTGTTTATGATCTTCCCAGTCAGCTTCTGCCAAGCAAAGTCAACAAGGGAATCCAGGTTTGCTTAAAGACTGCACGATTCGATTAACAACTGCAGAGATTTCCTTAAACTTTGCAAAAAGAAAAAGGCAAAATTGACCATGTCTCACTTTTAACTTTGCTTACCAATGCCCGTTTTTGTAGTGATTGTGGTCGTAAGTTGAGGAATACCTGTATTTGCAACGCTATATACAGGAAGGTGTCTACTTGCAAATACACTTTATGTTGCTAAGCGAGACAGTCGTTAAGTGAGCTTTGCCCCATTTGATGACTTTTCTTGCCACATGGCCTCTGCAGCATCCCCAGGGTCACATGGTCAAAATTCAGACGTGTGGCAACTGATTCATATTTATGACAATCACAGTGTCTCCTGGAGTCAGGTGATCCCCTTTTGCGGGAATCCCCTTTCTGGCAAGATCCCCTTTCTGACAAGCAAAGTCAACGGGGAAGCCAGATTCATTTAACGACCACATGGTTCACTTAATTGCATGTTTTGCTTAACAACTGCAGCAAAAATGTAAAATGAGGCATGATTCGCCTTGCTTAGAAAGAGAAATGTGAGCTCAATTGAGGTCATAAGCCAAGGACTACCTGTGGCTTGTAGGTCGTCACTCTAGCATGTGAACCCATCCCATGAAAGAAAAGCAGGAGGATGTAATATTCACAAGAACAAAATTCCCTTTTTGTGAAAATATTTTTCCTTTCAGCCACTAGGGGGCAAGAGTGAGTTACTGAACTCAGGCTTTATTTCAGGATTAAAGGCTTCATCTGGTTTATAGTTTTAACACAGGAAGTCCTCTATTTATGACCGCCATTGAGCTTCCTTCATTTATTCATTCATTCTTCCCTCCCTCTCTCTTTTCTACCTTCTTCCCTCCTTCCCTCCTTCCTTCCTTTCCTTTCTTCCTCCTCCTTTCTTTCCTTTTTTCTTTCTTTATTCTTTCACTCTCTTTCTCCCTCTCCCTTGCTACCTTCCTCCCTGTCTTCCTTCCTTCTTCCCTCCCTCCTTCCTTTCTCTTTTTTTTTTTACTTTCTTCCTTCCTTTCTTCCCCCCTTCTCACTTTCTCCCTCTCCCTCCCTCTTTCTTATTTTTTCTTCTACTTCTCCCTACAAAGTGATTCTGGGTAGCTTACAAGTTACAAGTAAACTTGTAAACTTGTAAACTTACAAGTAAAATAATTAATAGATTAAAACAACACAAGAGTTAAAGCATTATTAACAGCTATCCTGAAACCAAATTAAGACAGCTAAGATCCGCACGAGATATCTTCTTACTTAGCCCATCAGCCACTTTGTGAGTGTAAGTTGAGTCGGTCCACCTTCTTTTGTAGAGAACCAATTGTTCAACTATGGGCTCATTTCCCCCCCAAAACAGAAGGAAATGGCTATTTTCTGCAAAAGTGATGTGTGTGATCCCGTGTGGCCATGGGATTTGGCAAACGGTTGTAAATATGGTCCTTGCATGGATCATTAGCACTATGGGGAGGGGTCCATCATAACTTCACCCAGTCATAAGTTGAGGACCAGTTGTATGACTCCAGAAAGGGTATTGTTCTGGCTACTTTTTACATTTACAGAAAAAATTGTTTTCCAGCCTGCTCAGGAAATTGGGTGAGTCTAAAAGAAAAAAAAAAAAAAACAGGCTTAAATCCATGACAGGGTAATGGGATTTTACAAGCATCTCCTTGCCTTTCCGTGTTCAATGTTCATTTGGTGGAAACTTCTGAATAATTCAGGGATGGAAAGCTTTGTCTACAGGCTCCTCTCCCTGGGAGAACATTCTCATACTGAGGGTTGGAAGGTCAGCTTAAACAGCAGGAACTTTCTTTACAATCGCCCTAAAATGAACCTGATTTTGTTGGTGGACACACGTAGATCACAACTTGAATAGCAGAATAAGAAGCATTAGAAGGCACCCTAGGACAGTGGTCCCCAACCATCAGGCTTCTGTATTTATGATGGCAGATGAGATTCTGATGAAACATTGCTACAACTTTAAAAGCACTACAATGAGGTGGGATAATACCCGAAGGAAGCTGAATTGCATTCATGTAAGTACCCGCGAAAACTTAAAAAAACAAATATATATATATATAAAGTTGTAGCAATGGAGATCTCCACACCACAAGCCAGGCAAACACCTGGGCACAAACAGACTCCCTCTGATGCCTCCAACTCGAACACCCCCCCACCAGGCACCCAGGTGAAACCTGGCTTCCTAATGGATAGCAGCCGTCCTTTCACATGAAGCCAAGCTGCACTGAAAGCCTCCAACACAGGAACAGAGGGTTGCCACCAATCAAAGCCACAAAACAGACAGAAGAAATCAGAAACACCAATCAAACTCCAAGTCCAATAAACACAGACCAAGACTCCCAACCAATCAGGATGTGGAAAAAACCATCCTGGGACAACAGTAGGCTAGCCTCAAATTTAAAACCAACGGCTGTGATAGCCTGACCCACATACAAACTCAATACAGAAGCCTGATGATGGCAGATGAGATTCTGCTGAAACGTTGCTACAACTTTAAAAGCACTACGATGATGTAGGATAATACCCGAAGGAAGCTGAACAGCATACACACACACACACATACACACACACATACACACACACACACACACGCTGTTCAGTTTTGTTCGGGTATTTTCCCACGTCATTGCAGCTGTGCTTTTAAAGTTGTAGCAACGTTTTGGCAGAATCTCATCTGTGTTCATCTGTAAGTCAGACTTTCACAGCCGTTTCAGTTTTAAATTGGGGGGTAGCCTACTGCTGTGCCAGAATGGTTTTTTCTTCATCCTGATTGGTTGGGAGTCTTGGTCTGTGTTTATTGGTCTTGGAGTTTGCTGTGTTCTGCTTGATTGGTGTTTCTAATATCTTCTGTCTGTTTGTGGCTTTTTTTGTCTTGATTGGCTGGCAACATTGTATTCCTGTATTGGAGACTTTTAGTGCAGCTTGGCCCCGAGTAAATGGATAGATACAAATGATAGCTATCCATTTACTCGGGGCCAAGCTGCACTAAAAGTCTCCAATACAGGAACACAATGTTAGCAGCCAATCAAGACACAAAAAAGATACAAAACAGACAGAAGATATGAGAAACATCAAGCACGCAGAACACAGCAAACTCCAAGAGCCAGGAGCCAGTGAGCCTGTCCAGGCAGGTGTCTTCAGAGGGCCCCACAGCAGAGACCCCCCCCCGACAGCTGCACTCCCCATGCCAGCAGACTTGGAAGATCCCCTGTCACAAATGGAGCAAGAAGCGGCAGCCACCAGAGAGAGACTAAGCCACCCCACCCCCACCCCCAGCTCCACAGGATGCAGGCAGAGAGGCAGACTGGAGGGCCAGAGCCACACTGTCCTGTTGGAGATCAGGGACACGATGAAGACCAGCACAGAACTTCTCTCTCAGCTGGTCCACTTGGACAGAGGATCCTCCAGCTGCCACACTTTCATCACCTATATGAGCCACACCCTGAGGGATATGCCTGAGGCCCAATACCAGGTGATGAAGGAGAAGTTAACAGCACTTCTGCACAACCCTCAAGGCCCAGCTGAAGCTGCTCCTACCAAGTCCAGGTCTGCTCCTCCACCCCAGGCGATGTCACAGCCCTTCCACAGCTTTCAACAGCCTCTCACCTACCAAGGCTACAACTACCAGGACTTCCCACAGCAGAAGCAGACCTTCCCAGTCCAGGCCCAGGTTCATTGCATGCCACAGAAGCCACACCTCGCCCAGCTGCAGACCAGACAGCCCCACTACACTCCTCCTTCCTCCACCTCACAGCCAAGCCCCTCAATGGACAATCTGTCATCAGTCTTGTGCCTGACATCCCAGGTACTTGATGAAGGGCCTCTCAACCTCACGGGACTGAGTTAGCTTTCTGAGAGCTTCCTGAACACACCATCCCCTGTTGTACTCTCGGGGCCAAGCAAACCAATGGCGCCTCAGCCCAGCACTCAAGCTACAGCCCCCTCCACAGTCCCTGGCCGCTTAACAGCTGAGACTGTATGGTCCACCCTCCCAGCTGCCACACATATGGACCTTTTTTATCAACAACAATTTATTCATTGATCAACACAATTCAAAATAAACAAAGCTCTTCATTAATGCCCTATTCATTGTAGGACCACTCAACATACATGGCACAATCTCACCAGTGTTATGAGACAGGCTCAAGGAAGCATCCATTAATCATCTACCATCCTGTCTTGCTACTCCACTGCTCCAGCTGGGGAGTTGCACCAGTGTCTCAGTTGGTTGCGCTGCTTCTTCCCTTCATGTGAAGCTCTGTTGGGGCCTTGTACATCCACAGTGTCTTTCAGGTTTCATCCTTGCCTCCATTCACCAGGCTCCATGTCCCCATTCCCTTGTTGATGGTCCACAAGTCTGTTCTGCAACACTGGGTAGCGGGTGCGCATGAGATTGTGCAGGATGCAGCAAGCTTCCACGATGCTCCTCACAGTCTCTGGGTCATGCTGCATGGTGGTGAGAACTATCTGGAATCTGTTGGCCAGGATGCCGAAGGCGTTCTCCACCACCCGTCTTGCCCTGGATAGCCTGTAGTTGAAGATCCTCTCTTCACGGGTGAGGTATCTTGAAGTGTAGGGCTTCATGAGGTAGGTTCTGAGGGAGAAGGCGTCATCCCCCACGATGAAGTAGGGCACATCTTGTGTGTCATTGGGTAGGGGGTCTGGATCTGGAAAACCCATGATGAGAGTGCGTTCCAGCCCATCCTTGAGGTCACTGGTGTTGTATACCTGGGCATCTGAAGCTGACCCGTTGCCTGAAGCATCGATGTACATGAACTTGTAGTCAGCATCGACCATGGCGAAGAGGATGATGCTGAAGAAGCTCTTGTAGTTGAAATAAGTGGACCCCGATTTGGCTGGAGCTTTGCAGGCCATGTGCTTGCCATCTATGGCTCCAATGGTGTGGGGAAAGTTCCACCTCTGATACCACTCTTCTGCAACTTTCCTCCAGCCTTGTTCAGTGGTGGGACACTGGAGGAGCTCCTCCACGTATTCTTTGATGATGGCCTGCACCACTTCTCTGACCACAATGCTGATGGTGTTGTGTGGCACCCTCCACGCATACTGCATGTTTTTGTATGTGGTTCCAGAGGCCAGGTGGCACAGAGTCAGTGCTACCTTCAGTCCAGGGTCCAGGTTGGGACGGAAGTTGGTGTTTGCCTTGGTCAACCTGGATCTCAGACGCTCTATAAGTTCGTCAAAAATAGCTGGTGGCATCCTCATGAAGTGATGGAATGCACGAGGGTCTTCATTCCTCAGCTCCACCATCAGCTTGTCATACAGTCCAAACTCCATTCTTCTCACAATCCATCCTCAGACCCACACAGCTCTTGGATGTCTCCTTCTTCTCCTTCTGTATAAAAGGTGAAACAGTCTGAACAGGTTTTGGTTCTGGTGATGAATGATCGCAGCTACCGTAAGGAGTGTGTCATGATCCATGGTGGAGAACAATTGATGAGGTGGAAGATCAAGATCAAGGGTGAAGAGGTCTGTACACCACGGCTGCTTGACTCATACTGAGATCCAGGTGATTTCCTCACCCTTTTTATAGGAAATATCGGTAGTCCGCTAGGTGTCCTTCTACATACTCTAGACATACTGCAGACATCCTAAATATCCGAGATACATCCCAGATAGAAACGTTTTGTCCATCTATTTCCGTGCTACTAACGCTGTGTAGACGTTCCATGTACTTTTTGTTTCCTCCCTCTTTCCGTTTTCAGATGAAGTGGATGTGAGTTGAGGGGATGGCCAGAGGATACAGAGAGGATACAGCGGATGTTTAATGGATGATAACGGACATAGAACGTTTGTTTCCCGTATATGTCGTGGATGTACATCGTACGTGGCAGAAAGTTCATCCGTTCACAAAGTTTTGTGCAGCTCAAAACTTCTTGCGCAGATGAAATCGCAGTGGACGGATGCTCGAGGGAAAGAGCGTATGAAACACGTATGCAATGAGTACACAACGGATGCATAGTGTTTTCCAATGGATGGCAAGCTTTTTTTAATGTTTTACATCCTCGTTGCATCCGTTAGTGCAGTGGGACTGGGGCTATAGCGGCTTGCCTGCGGCTTGTGGCCAATGACACTCTTGACTGGATAGGTTCTTGAATAACCAATCCGTGAGTGGCCTTTTCGGCCAATCAGAAAGAGGAACTTGGAATCTACCATGTTCCATACAGAACACAGGGGGTCTCGTGATGCACTTTCGCAAGCTTCCAACCGGCAAAGTCAATGGTGGAAACTAAACTGGTTTAAAAACCATCTTATTAACTTAGTAATTGCCTTGATTTGCCTAACAACTGTGTCAGGAAAAATCTTAAAATGGGGCAAAACTCACTGTCTCGTTTAGCGATGGGAATGTTGAGCTCAGTTGTGGTTGTAAGTCAAGGACTGCCTGTTTTTGTTAATTCTGGAGTTGTTGAAGATGGCTTTCGAACAGTTGTCTAAGCCGGGGTCTCCAACCTTGGCCACTTTAAGACTTGTGGCTGAAGAATTTAAGGCTTTGCTGGCCGAGGAATTCTGGGAGTTGAAGTCCAAAAGTCTTAAAGTGGCCATGGTTGGGGACCCCTGGTATAAGCCAGCCATCGTTTAAAGCACATTGCCCTACCTGCAGTGTTTTCTTTTGTGTTGGAAAGGCAATGTCATTAAAAAAAGAAAACTTGATATTCAAATTCCTCCCAAGGGCAGCCTGGATGTCTTTGCATATATTTATTTGTTTTATTCTTCCTAATATTCGTGGTGGTGCCGGCTTTTTCCTTTAAATCCAGAAGAAAATTGTTCTTTTCTTTTCTTTTTCTAACCACGTAAAGTTTATTGGATTCCCTGAGAGAAAGGAAGTCCTGGAGAATTTTTAAAGTGAATAATGGTTTTGTTTTTATAACAGCCGTGGGTGCCTCAATTTGCATTGAATGCCAAAATTACTAATGTGTATATATCTAATGTCCTGAGTTTCCCAAAGACTCCTGGATACAGAGGTGGGTATTCAGCAGGTTCTGACCAGTTCTGGAGAACCGGTAGCGGACATTGTGAGTAGTTTGGAGAAATGGCAAATCCCGCCTCTGACTGGAGATTTTACAGTATCCTTCCCCTGCCATACCTACCAAGCCATGCCCACAGAACCCGTAGTAAAAAAATTTGAATCCCACCACTGCCTGGATATGATAAGAGAAAAAAAATCCCATTAGACAAAAACCTCTTACTTCCAGAAATACAAGTAGTCCTCAACTTACGACCACAACTGAGCCCAAAATTTCTGTTGCTAAGCAAGTCATTTGTGAGGTATGATCTTTCTTGTTAAGTGAATCTTTGCAGTTATCAAATTCGTAACACAGTCATTAAGTGAATCCAGCTTCCCCGTTGACTGTCAGAAGGTTACAAAAGGGGACCACATGACTCCAGGATACTGCAACTGTCATAAACATGAGTCAGTTGCCAGGTGTCTGAATTTTGGGGATGTTGCAACAGTCGTAAGTGTGAAAAACAGTCATTGGTCAATTTTTTTTCACTGCTGTTGTAACTTTAAAAGGTCACTGAACAAACAGTTGTAACTCAAGGACAACCTGTGAAATGGAGCTCTTTGCAAAGTCTGAATTGGTAAGAATGTTATTGGATGGATGGATGCTTGTCAGAAGAATGATTGATCATTTTCAATGCTTTTCCATTTTGGTTCATCATTATGTTAATTCTAATATACCATCATCTGCCTGCAAACTTTATAGAGAGCATTATATGAATATTGCAGTAAGTAAACATCGAGCAAAAAGACTCTAAGTTTGCTCCATGTTTTAATGCTGTCTATTAGTTGTTTCCAGATTTTTGGCTTATTTGTGGAGTACAGTTAAAAAACATAAGGTTTGCAAATTCTCTTTTAAATAATAAATAATATAATCCTGTCTGCAGCTGTGTAAACTTTTGAAATCGTCTCCAAAAAGTGCTTTGAAGCATTAGATTAATCATTGTATGTTCAAACTTGGCAGCCACCTTTTTCAGTGCCATTGTAACTTTGAACGGTAAATGAATGGTTAAAGGTCGGGAACTATCTGTAGCTGCCTAGAACTTTTAAGGCACAAGGAAAAACTAAGAGTTATCCAGCATATTTTTTTTATAGATAGAGAATTTAAATAATAATAATAATTAAAAAAAATCTTATGACATAAAATAGGACTAGCAATTCCTTTGAAGGCCAAAGACCCCATAAGACCCTTGAAAAGGACTAAATTGCAAAGAAGCCTTGATGGATTTCAAATTACAGTGAGAAAATGAGTTCCTGGGTACATTTAATCAAGGCCCACATCTGTTGCATTAAAATGACTATTAGGTAATGATTTTTACAACCAAGAAGGTGACTACTCTAGACATTTAATCAGTGCTTACAGCTGTTGCAATAAATGGGATGTTACTGCCCTTTCCAAGATGCTAAAGCCCCTGTCACACTGCACCAACGGATGGAAAGAGGATGTAAAACAGAGAGAAACACTTGCCATCCACTGGTTAACGCGATGCTTCCGTTCTGTACTCACTGCGTCCATTTTTCATCCTCTCTATCCGTCCAGCATCCGTCAACTGAGATTCCATTCGCTCAAAAAGTTTTGAGCTGCTCAAAACTTTTTGAGAGGAAAATGTATCCAACGCGTCTGTTCTGCACCCGCAACACATAGGGGGAACATCCGTTCTATATCCGCTATGCATCCGCTATGCATCCACGCAACTCGCATCCCCTCTAGCGGAAAACGGACACAGGGAGGAAGTGAAACGGCCACGGAACGGACACAAAGCATTAGTAGCACGGACGGAGAAAGGATGAAAGCGGATGCAGCTCGCATACAAAGCATTAAAACGGAAAAAACTTTCGTATAGGGGACATATCTCGGATATGTCTGCAGGATGCCTAGAGGATGCAAAAGGACATCTAGCGGAAAACCTATATTTCCTATAAAAAGGGGGAGGAACTCACCTGGATCTCACTTTCAGTCCAGCAGCCCTGCGGTGCAGTCCTCTTCAGCCTTCATCTGGCTCTTGCTCTTCCACAGCATCCAGTCATCTCCACCATGGATCATCACACACTCCTTTTGGTAGCCACCATCATTCTACAACAGTGCGAAGCCCTCGACAGGCTCTTTCACCTGTTCTATGCAAAGAAAAGGAGGCGGCCAAGAAGCATCTGGGTCCGGAGATGGATTGCCAGAAGAGCAGAGTACGGACTGCACAACAGGCTGATGGTGGAGCTGAGGAATGAAGACCCTCGTGCATTCCAGAACTTCATGAGGATGCCACCAGCCATGTATGACGAAGTTGTGGAGCGGCTGAGACCCAGGTTGACCAAGGCAAACACCAACTTCCGGCCCAGCCTGGAACCTGGGCTCAAGGTGGCACTCACTCTGCGCCACCTGGCCTCAGGGACCACCTACAGGAGCATACAGTACGGCTAGAGGGTGCCACACAACACCATCAGCACTGTGGTCAGAGAAGTGGTGCAGGCCATCATCGAAGAATACGAGGAGCTCCTCCAGTGCCCCTCCACTGATGAAGGATGGAAGAAAGTTGCAGAGCAGTGGTACCAGAGGTGGAACTTTCCCCACACCGTTGGAGCCATAGATGGGAAGCACGTGGCCTGCAAAGCACCACCCGTCGGGGTCCACTTATTTCAACTACAAGGGCTTCTTCAGCATCATCCTCTTCGCCATGGTCGATGCTGACTACAAGTTCATGTACATCGATGCTTCAGGCAACAGCTCATGTTCAGATGCCCAGGTATACAACGCCAGTGACCTCAAGGATGGGCTAGAATGCAACCTCATCATGGGCTTCCCAGATCCAGACCCCCTGCCCAACGACATGCAAGATGATGCCTTCTCTCTCAGAACCTACCTCATGAAGCCTACACCTCCAGACTCCTCACCCGTGAAGAGAGGATCTTCAACTACAGGCTGTCCAGGGCAAGGCGGGTGGTGGAGAACGCCTTTGGCATCCTGGTCAACAGGTTCCAGGTACTTCTCACCACCATGCAGCATTGCCCAGAGACCGTGAGGAGGATCGTGGAAGCTTGCTGCATCCTGCACAATCTCATGCACACCCGCTACCCAGTCTTGCAGAACAGGCTTGTGGACCATCAACAAGGCAATGGGGACATGGAGCCTGGTGAATGGAGGCAAGGGCGAAACCTGAAAGACACTGTGGATGTACAAGGCCCCAACAGAGCTTCACATGAAGGGAAGAAGCAGCGCAACCAACTGAGACACTGGTGCAACTCCCCAGCTGGAGCAGTGGAGTGGCAAGACAGGATGGTAGATGCTTAATGGATGCTTCCTTGAGCCTGTCTCATCACACTGATGAAATTGTGCCATATATGTTGAGTGGTCCTACAATGAACAGGGCATTTAATAAAGAGTTGTGTTTATGTTGAAATGTGTGGATCAATGAATAAATTGTTATTGATAATAAAGGGCCAAAGGTGTGGCACCTGGGAGGGTGGACCATACAGTCCCACTATGCTTGCACTGGAGGCTTATCGATCCCACAGCTATTACCCATCCCAAAGGTATCCCTGCCCATCCCAAAGGTATCCCTGCCCATCCCACAACTATTACCCATCCCAAAGGTATCCCTACCCATCCCACAGCTTATACCCATGCCAAAGGTATCCCTGCCCATCCCAATGGTATCCCTGCCCATCCCACAACTATTACCCATCCCAAAGGTATCCCTACCCATCCCACAGCTATTACCCATCCCAAAGGTATCCCTGCCCATCCCACAGCTATTACCCATTCCAAAGGTATCCCTGCCCATCCCACTGCTATCCTTACCCATCCCACAAGCATGCAAAGGCTTAAACCATTTCTAAAAGTTTCCACCAAGACTTTATTTAATAAAATAAATGAAGCAAGTGTGTGAAGCAAAGATAATCTTTATTAATAACAAGCTGTAAAAACAAAATGACCCAAGTCAAGTGTCCAAAGCAAAGATAAAGTCAACAGGTAGCCACCCAGTCTCTGGCACTCTTCTTAGTCACTCTGAGGTGTGCCCAGTCTCAGGGGTGAAGGCTCCAGGTGCTGTGGAGGAGGCTGCTGCTGGAGTGCTGGTCTGACGCGTCATTGGGGTGCCAGGCCCCGAGAGGACAACAGGGGACGGTGTGTGGAGGAAGCTCTCAGAGAGCTGGCTCAGTCCTGTGATGTTGAGAGCCCCCTCCTCCAGGACATGGGGTGTCAGCCCCAATACCGATGACAGATGTTCTGAGGCCGGGCTTGGCTGTGGGGTGGAGGAAGGAGCAGTGTAGTGGGGCTGTCTGGTCTGCAGCTGAGCGAGGTGAGGCGTGGGTGGCATCTGTGGCATGGGTGGCATCTGTGGCATGGGTGGCATCGGTGGTATCAGTGGCACCGGTGGCACCGGTGGCGTACGATGTACCTGTGCCTGGACTGGGAAGGGCTGTGTGTGCTGCTGGAGCTCCTGGTAGCCATAGCCTTGGTAGGTGAGGGCCTGTGGAAAGCCTTGGAAGGGCAGTGACATCACCTGGGGTGGAGGAGCAGACCTGGACTGGGTGGGAGCAGGTTCAGCTGGGTCTGGAGGGTTGTGAAGAAGACCGGTGATCCCGTCCTTGATCACCTGGTAGTGTGATTCGGACATGTTCATGAGGGTCTGGTTGACGTAGGTGAGGAAGGGCTTGTGGTTGGAGGATGGGACGTCATTGTGTACCAGCTGAGAGAGGAGATCTATGTTGCTTCTGATGGTGTCCCTGATCTCCAGCAGGACAGTGTGGCTCTGCCCCTCCGGTCTGGCTCTCTGCCTGCTTTCTGTGGAGGTGGAGCTGAGGGTGGATGTGGGTTGGTCTCTGGTGGAAGTGCCCTCTCCTTGCTCCCACTGCGTCAGGGGGTCCTCCACGCGCTCCACCACAGGGAGTGCAGCTGTCGGGGGGGGGGTCTCCGTCGTGGCACACTCCATAGATACCTGCCTGGACACAGGAGCTGACTCTTGGCCAGAAGAGGACTGGCTCTCTGCGGGCTGCCTGAGAGAGAGGGTTGTCAGAGGGGCTGCTCCTCAGCAGATCTCACCCTCCAAGAAGCTGCACTTGGTCATCACGTAGGTCTCTCTGTCTGTCAGCTTGACCGCGGCCTGGCCAGATTTGTTGAGGTGCAGTTTCCCGTACCAGGTGTGCATGTGCTTCCACCACCCGAGGAGGACCTCCGAAGTGTAGCCCAGGCTCTCCACCTTCTCTCTCCAAGCAGCCTGCTTCCTTTTGGTGTCTCGATAGAGCCTGTGTCCCTTCCGCCATAGATACTCGTTCTCCCTCAGCCATTCCAGCACCTCATCCACATGTTCCTCTTTGATGGAGTATTGCCTCCTCTCCCATTCATGTGTCTGCCTCTTCCTCCCTCTGGCAGGGCCATATGGGCCCTCATCAGAGGGACTTCGAGGTTGTAGGGGCTGCTCCTCCACACCACCACCACCAGCAGCAGCAACAACAACAGTAGCAGCAAAAGCAGGACCAGCAGCACCAGCAGGACCAGGGGCAGCAGCAGCACCAGCAGGACCAGGAGCACCAGCAGGACCAGGAGCACCAGGAGCACCAGCAGGACCAGCAGGACCAGGAGCAGCGCCAGCAGAGTAAGCACCAGCAGAAACCTCAGCACTAGGAGCAGTACCAGCAGAGTAAGCCCCAGCAGAAGCCCCAGCAGAAGCAGAGTCAGGGCCAGGGGGTGGGATGGTGGCCCTGTCTTTCTTGCCAGGGCTGGCAGCAGATGGCACAGGCTTTCTCTTCTTCCCCATGGTTGTTGGGTTGTTGGCGTGCTGGCTGGCTGGCTGGAGCTGTGTCTGGCAGCAGGTCTTTCCTCTGAATGGTGACCTGCTTGCGAGCTGCTTCCCTTTATATCCGCGGGGCTGACGCAATGCATCCTCTCCGCATGCGCAGTGAACGCTAGGCATCCGCTAGGCATCCGCTAGGCATCCGCTAGGCTTCCGCTCTGCATCCGCTTCATCCACTCGGCATCCGCTCTGCATCCGCTCTTTCCGCTGCGCGTCCGCTTCACTGTGCTCCCCTGGAAGCCCCGCGGATGTGCCATCCACTTCCATCCACTAGGCTTCCGTGGAACATCCGCTTTCCATCATCTCTACGTCCTCTCCCCGTCCATTCCTTTCCGTTGTTGTCCGCTCTGTTTATGCAAATTTGGGGCACTTTTGAGAGTGGATAACAACAGATGGAACATTTTCTCATCAGCTGTGTCCTTTTTATAAATGTTTTGCATCCGTCAGCCAATGTGACAGGCCCTTAACAGGTGGGGTAGGTTTCAACCTCACTTCTCCTGTTGAACTACTGTCTAAATTCCACCCAGCCCCTTTTTCTGAATCTACCCAAACAGATATAACACGAGTTCCATTAAATCTTGGATCAGAGTGGCATTAGGAGAAAAATAATCCATAGAGAAAAGTGGAAATATCCTAAAGGATTATTTCAAAGGAGGCTTGGTTTGTTTATTTTTTTAAGTTGAAGCAATCAGGGTTAAAGCTTGGTCAACACCAAGCTGGGATGATTGAGAATAATTTAATTCTGGGTTGAACTGTGGGGTTTTTGGTGTGCTCTAAGATTGGTTGTTACTTGCAGGCATTTCATGATAGAAGTAGATAATAATATCATCAATCATAGCAGGAAGGAAGGAGGAAAAATGAGGTTTGGTGCTCTTTGAGCTGAATGGTTTTCTTGCAGATGTTTCATGACCAAACTAGATAACATTATCAGTCTACTAGGAAGTGGGGATTGCAGAGAGGAGGAGGGGAGGAGAATGAGATTTGGTGCTCTCTGAGCTTGGTGGTTTTCTTGCAGATGTTTCAATGACCAAACTAGGGAACATCATCAGTGCTACAATAGAATCGGATTTGTTCTCTATATGCATAAATATCCCCACCAATAGTAAATATCCACTTGTATATCAACAGAAAGCAAACCCTTTGTTCCACTGATGAGATTACCTAGTTGGATCATGAAACACCCACAATTCTCCTCCTCCTCTCCACAACCCTACTCCCTTCTAGTCCTTATGATGTTCCCTAGTGGGGTCATGAAATGTCTCAAAGAAAGCCACTCAGCTCAGAGAGCACCAAAAACTCCTACAGTTCCCTTCCTCCTCCTCCTCCCCCTCCTCCTCCTCCTCCTCCTCCTCCTCTCTCCAAACTACACTCCCTTCTTGCACTTGAAAAAAGTTAACACGCATCCACCCTTCTAGAAGGAAATATTTTACCAAATATTAAAATAGCAGAATATTATATTGCCCTGGATGAGAGAAGGAGAAACATGCTCTTGGAAAAAGCAGCTCCCATCTTTGTTAATAGCCCCAGAACGACTGGGTCATCTTATCTACAAGACAAAAGGCCTTTAACTCCAGGGTGATAGGATTAGCCCTCACTCAAGATCCAAACCAGGACAAAGCAATAATAGGAATTTCCCAACACCCTTTCAGAACATAGTCTCTTCATTACATTATCACCCAGCAAGATTCAACCAAGTCTGGGACACAGACAGCTTACAAGGTTAGCTGCATTCCTGCATAGCCCCCTGGGAGTCTGACAACCAATAGGATACCTGTCCTTGCCATAGGAACAGGAAGCTCAAAGGCAGATGTATATTGTGTATATATATTCCATATATATACAGTCAGCTACAGAGAATCACATGTGCTTGGTGGTTCTGCTTCACTATTAAACCATATTTCCAAACAGCCTCCATGTTTCCAGTGTCTTTCTCCCTATTTGGGACTGAATCCAGATGGACATTGCTTCCAACACACTGATGATGTTCCCTAGTTGGGTCATGTAGTGCTTACAAGAAAACAACCAAGCTCAGAGAGCATCAATGGACCCTATAATTCTCCTCCTCCTCCCCCCCCCCCAAATCCCCTTCCTTTCTAGCACTGATCATGTTACCTAGTTGGGCCACAAAACGTCTTCAAAAAAACAACCAAACTCAAAAAGCACCAAGGACCCCACAGCTCAATTCTGAGCAACATAGATTTTCTTCTATTCAATTCCAGTGATTTTAACAATCACAATCACTTCCCCATCATTGATCTAATGAAGGAAAAGTAAAGGTAAAAGTTCCCCTTGCACATACATGCTACTCATTCCCGGTTCTAGGGGCTGGTGCTCATCTCCGTTACAAAGCCGAAAAGCCAGTGCTGTCCGAAGACGTCTCCATGGTCATGTGGCCATCATGACTAAACACTGAATGCGCACAGAACACTGTTCCTGTTCTGTATGGAACTTGGTAGGTTCCAAGTACTTCATTCTGATTGGCCAAAATGGGGACTTACGGATTGGTTAGCTAGGAACCAATCCAGAAAGCTGCCAAACAGCGGGAAGAGTTAAATAGCTGTCATTGGCCACAAGCCGGCAGGGTAGCCACTATATAAAGGGCTGCCATGGCTTGGGCCATGTTCTGTTTCTTTACCTAGTGGTTTGAAATAAAGAGTTGTTGTTTGGAACCTGGTCTCCCACGCTTCTTTCCAGATGGAACACTGGCGATGAGGATGGGATCATCGTAGAAGCAGAGACCGAAGCATGCGGTGATCTGAACCGAGCAAAAGAGATGGCTGGTATCAACACGTCGCCCGCACCCTTCAATCCAGATGTAGAGGATTGGGAATCGTATATCGATCACTTTCTTATGTTATTAGAAAGCAACGAGATGGAAGAAATCTCGGATCAAAGGAAGAGGGCTGGCGAAGGCGCTGGCGAAACCCAGAGATGTCAAGCAGATGACCAGGTCCAACCTGAACCGAATGCTCCTAACACACTATGCACCAGTGCTCTCAAATCTCATCAAACGACATGAATTTTACAAAAGGGACCAGAAGGAGGATGAAACCATTGCAGACTTTGTGGTGGCCTTGAGACACATTGGAGGGGCATGTGAGTTTCAAAACATGGACGAGGCTATGAGAGACTGTGTAGTCCTCAGCCTGAAAGACTCTACCCTTCAGAGATAATTACTCAACAGGCCGAATATAACCATGGCCGAGGCCATTGCTGAGGCAACCGCCGCCGAAGCAGCAAAAAAGTCAGCAACCACCATGAGACAAATGAACGCAATTCCTGACCTGCCGACCCAAATGAGGGAGAAGGCAGAGGGAGGAAAGAAACAGCCCACAGCGACAATCTACCACAAGGACGTCGAAACCCAGAGTGACACCGAAGAGGACGATGAAGATGTCCATAGACTCTATTCAGACAGAAAATGGCGCGAAAAGAGGAAGAATCAGCGGCAATTTCAATGTGCGGGCTGCAGAGGCAATCACCCACGGTCTGAATGCAGATTCCTCGACACAATATGCCAGGCTTGTAATAAAAGGGGGCACATCGAAAGGGTCTCCCGCAACAAAAAGAGCTATAGTCCAAAAAGACATGGCAGCCCCCCCCCCCCCCCCAGACACAACAACAGACAAGCCGACATCCGATGGAACCGAAATAAAAGAACCGGTAATAGAGAAGAAACGCATCAGAGAGTCACCATCAATAATGCCAGGGTGGAAAGTGGAAAGAAGGTTCGGATAGAGGTAAGCATCGAGGGGAGACCCTGCGAGATGGAGGTCGACTCAGGGTCATTTTGATCAATGGTATCCTAGAATAGCATCTGGCACCTAATTCCAAACATCAAGCAGAAAGAACTAAAGAAACAAAAACTTGTGCTAAAAGACTACCAGGGAAATCGAATCACTGTAATTGGCCTTGGACATATTTTAGTTGAATTTAAACAACACGCTGAAGTCTTGCCTTCTAACTATCATCGACCATGAACGCCCTAGCCTGCTAGGAATCTAATGGTTCATGCCTCTTGGAATCAGGATGACTGGTATCAACCGCATCGCTACTACCAACTGGGAGGAGAACCTACTCCACGAATTCCAAGATGTATTCGATGGGACTCTAGGCAAGTACCGGGGGACCCCAATCTCATTTAACCTAGACCTGAAAATAGCCCCCATTCGCTTAAAGGCCAGACACGTTCCATTCACGCTTAAACCAAAAATTGATGAACAGCTGAATAAATTGATAGCGCAAGGGGTTTTAGAACCAGTCAACCATGCCAAGTGGGAAAGCCCTATTGTAACACCAGTGAAGCCAGATGGGTCAGTGTGCATCTGTGGGAACTATAAGGCAACCCTGAACCACGCGCTACAACAAAGCACATACCCAGTGCCAGTAGTACAACATTTATTGTACTTCCTGGGGGAGGAAAAATATTCACAAAACTCGACCTAGCACAAGCTTATCAGCAGCTACCCGTTGATCCAATAACAGCAGAGGCACAAATGATAGTAACGTATAGAGGGGCATTCAAATGTAACCGCCTCCAATTCGGTGTTAGCGTTGCCCCAGACATTTTCCAAAGCCTCATGGAACGCCTACTAAATGGAATCAAAGGTGTCATCCCATACTTCGACGATGTACTCAGCAAAAAACGCCAGCCAGCTAGAGACCAGGCTAAGAGAAGTCTTAACTTGCTTTAGAAAATCAGGCCTAAAAGTCAAGAAGGAGAAATGTGAACTGGCCACTAACCGGGTCGAATTCTTGGGCTATTTAATTGATGAGCATGGCATTCACCCAACTGAAAAGAAGGTGAAGGCTATCAAAGACGCTCCCAGACCAAGAAACAAAACCGATCTCCAGGTGTTCCTAGGCCTCATAAATTTTTACAATGTGTTCCTGCCCCATAAGGCGACAATAGCAGAACCCCTACATCGGCTGCTAGATTAAAAAACTGTTTGGACTTGGGGCCACTGGGAACAGAAAGCTTTCTAAGATATTAAGGACCTATTAACATCAGACACCGTTCTTATCGAGTTTAGCAACACCCTGCCGCTAACAGTCACCTGTGATGCTTCACCTTTTGGGGTCGGCGACATCCTGAGTCACCGGCTTCCAGACGGCAGAGAGACACCGGTTGCCTTTTACTCAAAGATGCTCTCCAAAGCGGAACTCAATTACAGCCAACTTGATCGTGAAGCCCTGGCAATCGTCGCCGGGGTCAAATGATTCCATGAATACCTTTACGGTAGACCCTTTTCTATCGTAACCGACCACAAGCCTCTCCTTGGAATCCTGGTGGGAAACAAGCCAACCCCAAACATTCTGTCTCCTCAAAAGGTCTGAATTCCTTACTGCCTACTCCTACACGCTACTCCACAGACCCAGAAAAGCCATCTCGCACACCGACGCCCTGAGCCGTTCCCTGTTGCCCGTCACAGAAGATGACCCTGCTCCAACTACCTCCACATTCCAACTGGAGACCTGCCCAGAGCTACCGGTGACTGCAGCCGACGTCGTGAGAGCCACAGCCAAAGACCCTTTGACAGCTCATATACTGAACTGGGTAGGTAAAGGCTGGCTGGAGGAAAATAAAAAAACTGAGACTTTTAAACCTTTCCGTACCAGACAGACCGAGCTGTCTATCAAAAAGGGGTGCATCTTATGGGGTGACAGAGTGATAATCCCAAGCAGCCTCCAAGAAACTGTCCTGGGCATGTTGCACGAGGGTCACCCGTGCATAGTCAAGAAGAAAGCCCTGGCCAGGAGTTACGTCTTTTGGCCAGGGCTGGACAAAGACATAGAACGCTGGGTTGCAACATGCCACGCCTGTCAGAAAGCGAGGCCTACGCCCCCGGCACCTGTACGAGACTGGGAAACTCCCCGGGGCCCGTGGTCTAGGGTGCACATTGACTTCGCAGGGCCAACAAAGGGGAACACCATTTTGATTGTTGTCGATGCATACTTGAACTGGTTGGAAGTCATCCTCATGGCTTCCACAACCACCGAGGCTGTCATGAAACAGCTCGACAAACTATTTGCGACACACGGGCTACCAGATGTACTGGTTTCGGACAATGGGCCTCAGTTTACCACCATGCAGTTCGAACAATACCTGGCTGCCCAGGGTGTCTGTCACGGATTAACCGCACCGGCCCATCCGGCTGTGAATGGCAGGGCCGAACACATGGTTAGATATACTAAGGAAGACCTAGAGAGAATGGACAAGGGGGACGTGCAAGACAAACTCAGCCGTTTACTAACATTGCAACATATTACCCCTAGTAGCGCTACAAATAAAAGCCTGGCTGAACTGTTAATGGGTAGGAAACTATGGTTCTACCTGGACAGATTATACCCCACCTACACATGGGACAAGCCCCCTGACTCCTCCAGCAAATACTGTACTTTTGAAATCGGCAACCTGGTCTATGCCAAGAACCTTACCGGGGACCCCCTATGTCTGCCAGCCACCATCAAACAAGTCACAGGCCCCCGGTCCTACCGACTAACGCTAGACGATGGGAGGGAATGGAAGCGGCACATAGACCAGCTTCGTTCCCGCAACCTCGAAAGAAAAACCACCACAGAACCGAAAATAATAAATTCCGACGAAAAAACAACCGGTGGTGGTCGTGGTGGAAGTACTAATAAATAAAAAAGGGAGAGACGAACCTCCCATAACAAGACAACAAACTCTGCAAAACGACAATCTAACCAAACAAAAAGAGCACTCACGGTTAGATGAACCCCAAGAAAGAAGTCCGGGAGCAGGAGAGCAAAGTGAGGCCTTCCTGGAAGGTAGCAGCCAGGCCAGCTCAACCAACCCAGCTAAACCAGGAGGGAGCGGCAGAGCCATATCAACTGGCCCGAGAGACTCAGGCAGGAATGGCATGGCTGACTCACCCTTCCAGAAGGTTCCATGGAGAAGATCGAGATAGGCAGTGATCCCGACCGAACCGCTTGAAGACCAAAACAAGACTGAGCCTCACAGGTCAACTAGAGCTAGGAAAAACCCCACCTATCTGCGCGACTACATCACCCATGTTGGACTGAACTAAGGGGGGAGGGGTGTTCTGTATGGAACTTGGTAGGTTCCAAGTACTTCTGATTGGCCGAAAAGGCTACTTATGGATTGGTTCACTAGGAACCAATCTGGAAAGCCACCAAACGGCAGGAAGAGTTATATAACTGTCATTGGCCACAAGCCAGCAAGCTAGCTGCTATATAAAGAGCTGCCGCGGCTTGAGCCGATGTTCCATTACTGTTGCTGTTAACCGAATAAAGAGTTGTTAGTTGGAACCCGGTCTCTTGCGCTTCTTTTCCGGACGGACCACTGGCGACGAAGGTGGGATCGTCGTGAAGCTAAGACCGAGCACATGGCGAGAGAACAAGCCACGCTAGATGAGATGGCTGGTAATAACGCGCCGCCCGCACCATTTAACCCAAATGAGGAAGATTGGGAGTCTTATATTGATCGCTTCCTGATGTTTCTGGACATTTCCGATAGAAGACATTTCCGATCAGCGAAAGAGGGCTGTCTTCCTAACACATTGCGGGCCAGCCATATTTAAGATTGCAAAGGCATTGGGGAAGCCGAGAGACATGAAACAAATGACCTGGTCTGAGCTTAACTGAATGCTGAATGCTCACTATGCGCCGGTTGTCTCAAACCTCATCAAGACACATGAATTCTGTAAGAGAGACCAGAGGGAAGACGAAACCATAGCTGATTTCGTGGCAGCTCTGCGCCATATTGGAGGAGCCTGTGAATTCCAAAATATGGACGAGGCAATGCGAGATCTTGTTGTGTTAGGTCTTAAGGACTCTACCCTACAAAGCAAACTCTTAAACAGACCTAACATAACAGTGGCAGAGGCAATCGCGGAGTCAACTGCCGCGGAAGCTGCAAAGAAATCAGCGGCCACAATGAAGATGATGAACGCCAGTGCTGACACGACAACCTCTCCAAAAGAAAGAAACTCCGGCGGAGAAAGGAAGTAAGCTGCCATAACCACACACCACGAAGACCTAGACGAATCATCAGACACTGATGAAGATGATGATGAGGTCCATCGCCTTTACGCAAACCAAAAAAGGCATGAAAAGAAGAAGAACTGGCGGGAATGCACTGGTTGCAGTGGAAACCACCCCCGAGCCGAGTGCAGGTTCCTTGATGCTATCTGTCGGGCTTGCAAAAAGAGGGGACATATTGAAAGAGTATGCCGAAATTGAAGAAACAGCAGCCCTAGCAGACGTGGTAATTCCCTACCAAGAACTGACTCGAGGCAAGCCGACAGAAAATGGGAGCACAGCAAGGGAACCAGCAACCAAGAAAACACACATCAGACTGTCACTATAGGAAGCGCACAGATGGAAAGTGGGAAAAAAGTCAGAATTGTAGTGTCCATTGAAGGAAGCCCTTGTGAGATGGAGGTCAACTCAGGATCTTTTCTATCGATGGTGTCGTGGAACACAATTAGACGTCTGATTCCAAACATCAGACAAAACGAACTCAAAAACCAAAAATTAATTCTCAAAGATTACCAGGGAAATAGGATTCCCATTGTAGGTCTGGGGCACTTCAAAGTGACTTACAAACAACATGCTGAAGTCCTGCCATTGACCATAGTCGACCGAGGCCGTCCCAGCCTTCTGGACATCGAATGATTCGCGGCGTTGGGCATCGGGATGACCGGAGTGAGCCGAATAGTCGTGAGCGATTGGGAAGAGAACCTGCTACACGAATTCCAGGATGTCTTCGACGGAACTCTAGGCAGGTACCGGAGAACCCTAATATCATTTAGCCTAGATCCCCAGATAGCACCGAGAAGACTAAAAACCAGACGGGTCCCTTTTGCATTAAAACCCAAAATAGATGAGCAATTAAATAAATTGATTGCACAAGGGGTCATAGAACCAATTGATCACGCCAGGTGGGAGACACCAATAGTAACACCTGTAAAACCAGATAGGTCTGTGCACATCTGTGGAGATTACAAGGCTACCCTGAACCATGCATTACAGCAAAGTGCATACCCAGTACCAGTCGTGCAGCACTTACTGCACTCACTTGAGGGAGGAAGAGTTTTTGCGAAATTCGATTTGGCCCAGGTGTATCAGCAACTTCCAGTAGACCCTATAACGGCCGAGGCACAAACAATAGTAACACATAGAGGGGCATTCAAATGTAACAGACTTCAATTCAGAGTGAGTGTTGCCCCAGGCATCTTCCAAAGCCTCATGGAATGCCTATTAAACGGAATAAAAGGGGTTGTTCCATACTTCGATGACATCCTAATTTCGGCGGAAAACGCGACCCAATTAGAAGCTAGACTAAGGGAAGCGCTAACGAAATTCAGAGAATCCGGCCTGAAAGTTAAAAAAGAAAAATGCTACCTGGCCACTGACCGCGTCGATTTTTTAGGATATTTGATTGACGAACAAGGTATCCACCCAACAGAAAAGAAAGTCAAAGCAATTAAAGACGCATCCAGACCTAGAAATAAAACAGACTTACAGGCATTCTTAGGTCTGATCATTTTTTATAATGTATTCCTCCCCCACAAAGCAACGATAGCAGAACCATTGTACCGTTTGCTCGATAAAAAAACTGTCTGGACTTGGGGTCACAAAGAACAAAGAGCCTTTCAATATATAAAAGACTTGTTAAACTCAGACACCATTCTTATTCAGCTTAGTAATACTCTACCCTTGACGGTCACCTGTGACGCCTCACCATTCGGAGTCGGTGCTATCCTGAGCCACCAATTACCTGACGGGAGAGAGGCACCCATCGCTTTTTATTCGAAAACGCTCTCCAAAGCAGAACGCAACTATCGCCAACTAGACAGAGAAGCCCTGGCAATTGTCGCCGGAGTAAAACGCTTTCATGAATACCTATATGGTAGATCATTATCCATTGTGACTGACCATAAACCATTACTAGGAATTTTGGCTGGGAATAAACCCACACCGAACATTCTATTCCCACAGAATTCCTGGCTGCCTATTCATACACATTGCTGCATTGACCCGGGAAACAAATCGCCCATGCAGACGCATTAAGCGGAACACCTTTACCAGTCTTAGAGGACGACCCGGCTCCAGCCACCGCCACCCTACAACTAGAAACCTCCTCTGAACTTCCATTGACTGTGGATAATGTCACCAGAGCCATGGCAAAAGACTCATTGACTGCCTGTGTTTTGACTTGGGTAGGTAAAGGCTGGCCAGAAGGCCAGAAGACTGAAAACTTTAAACATTTTTGGACTAGACAAACTGAACTGTCAATACAAAAGGGGTGTTGTTGTGGGGAGATTGGGTGGTGATTCCATCCAAACTACAAGAAGAGGTATTAGGCATGTTACATGAGGGCCATCCAGGCATAGTAAAAATGAAAAGCCTGGCCAGAAGCTATGTCTGGTGGCCTGGTTTAGACAAGGACATTGAACGCTGGGTTGCAACATGCCACAAGTGTCAGAGAGCTAGACCCACCCCACCACAAGCTCCCATACGGGATTGGAAGACCCTACGAGGCCTTTGGTCTAGAAACCATATTGATTTTGCGGGTCCAACTAGGGGCAATACATTTTTAATAGTTGTGGATGCATATTCAAATTGGCTTGAAGTCATCTTAATGTCATCCACAACAACCAACGCTGTTATAAAACAGCTAAATAAATTATTTGCAACTCATGGGTTACCTGATTTGTTGGTATCTGACAATGGGCCACAACTAACAGCAATACAATTCGAACAATACTTAGCCTCTTTGGGTATATGCCATGCACTGACCGTGCCGGCTCACCCGGCGGCGAATGGTAGGGCCGAGCGAATGGTCCGGTTCACAAAAGAAGGCCTCAAGAAAATGGACCATGGGGATGTCCAAGACAAGCTGAATCGCTTACTTACACTACAACACATCACTCCCAGTCGCACTACTAACAAGAGCCCGGCAGAATTATTAATGGGGAGAAAACTCAGATCCCATTTAGATAGGTTGCACCCCCATTATACTTGTGAGAAAACCCCTGACTCTTCCAGCCAATATGCAAAGAGGGGACCCTCTTTGGCTTCCAGCCACAATCACACAAGTAACAGGCCCCCAGTCCGACTGACTAACCGTGGACGATGGAAGAGAGTGGAAGCGGCACATAGACCAGCTTCGTTCCCGCAACATTGAGCACAAAACAACTGTGCAACCTCAAATAATAAAACTCGATGAAAACAAATCCAAGGAAGGGGGGGGGGAAATACAAATAAATAACAAAGGGTGTGAAAATGAATCATTAAAACCTCAACCAGAAAATCTAACCAACCAAAAAGAGCACTTACGGTTAAATGAGACCATCGGAAGAAGTCCTAGCGAAAGGGAAGCCGACCTGGAAGGTGCCAGCCAGGCCAGCTCAACCAGCCTGGTTGAACCAGGAGGGAGAGGCAGAACCACTTCGACCGGCCTGAGAAACTCAGGCGGGAGCGGCAGTGCTGACTCACCCTTCCAGCAGGTTCCATGGAGAAAGGCCGGAGAGACAGTGATCCCAACTGAACGGCTTGAAGTCCTAGGCGAGAATGCGCCGCGCAGGTCAACTAGTACCAGAAAAAGCCCCACCTACCTGCGCGACTACGTCACTCACGTAGGACTGAACGAAAGGGGGAGGGGTGTTCTGTATAACTTGGAAGGTTCCAAGTAGTTAATTCTGATTGGCCAAAAAGGCCAGTAGTGGATTGGTTCATTAGGAACCAATCCAAGAAGCCGCTCAAAGGCGGCAAGATTAAATGAGTGTCATTGGCTACAAGCCGGCAGGCAAGCCTCTATAAAAAGGGCTGCCATGGCTTGAGCCAGTGTTCCGTTACTGTTGCTGTTAACCGAATAAAGAGTTGTTAGTTGGAATCCGGCTCTCGCGCTTTTTTTACGGACGGAACAGGACTAAACAGGACTCACTTCAGCTGTCTTGCTTAGCAAAAGAAACGTTGGGCTCAATTGGGGTCATAAGTTGAGGACTACCTATAACGGAACAATTACATTTATGGATTTAGAAGATTCTTATGGTTTGGACCTAATTGCTGGGCACAAAACAGAAAAAAACGCTTAGAGGTTTTGTCTGGCTATATTTAAAAATAGGTAATAGGTTAATACAGGTAATCCTCAATTTAACCACAATAGAGCCCCAAATTTCCATCTCTAAGTGGGACAGTTGTTAAGGGAATTTTGCTCCATTTTACATAACCTAGTTGTTCAGTGAATCTGGCTTCCCCATTGCTTTTGCTTGTCAGGAGGTCGCAAAAGAGGGTGACATTATTATTTTCCCTTCCTTTTCCAGACAATCCGTAGTTCCTGGGATTGCTGGTCTCCCATCCTGGCTCTGTTATATTTCCAAGACTGCCAATAAAAAATTCAATTCAATTCAATTCAATTCAATTCTATTCTATTCTATTCTATTCTATTCTATTCTATTCTATTCTATTCTGTCTGATTTGACAACCTACGCTTATCAAAGAAACTGTTTATCTTACAAGAGGTTCTTCCACAAATACAGGGTGTTCTCACTTAGGGACCAGTCACTTACCTCCTGACCAGCAAAGGCAATAGGGAAGCCAGATTCACTTAACAACCATGTGATTAACTTAAGAACCACAGCAATTCACTTAACCTCTTTGGCAGAAAAGGTCGTAAAATGAGGCAAAATTCACTTAACAATTTGTTTAGCAATGGAAATTTTGGGCTCAATTGTGATTGTAAATCAAGGGTTGCCTGAATATCTAACTTGTATTATTTTTACATCGTTAAGGAAAACACAGATTATTCTCGATGCTTCATTGCCTTCTAGCCATTTCTTTTTTGTGTTATTTTTTTCTTCTTTTAAGGATCCAGTCCATGCTGTTAAATCTTTTCATTAAAAAGTTTTTCCCATTGGAGATTCTTTCTGATTTAATTCGCTTTTGTTGTCAGATAATTAATCCTTGTTAACCATTCCCTTCAGGGAAGTGTTAATTAGAGAATTTGTATGTTGATTTTCCTGTTTCTAAATGAAAAAAATAAAATAAAATAAATGCTCAATTGCTAAGATTGGACTGTAAACCTAAAAGCAATCAATTTCAGTATCTGTCTAAATTAAAGAAAGGACTTTTCTAATTGTGTTCTCAGTAACCAAGCGGTAAAATTATGGCTAATCATTCCCCCCAAAATAATTATTGATTGGATTGAAAGCACTTGAAAAGGGGCAAACAGACTTGAAAACTGATTTCCAAGCCAGGTTTTCCTCCCACCAAGTTTTCCTGACAAAAATCTCAAGAATTCAATTAAATTAACCACCAGTATTAAAGGATTAAAGCTCCCAATATCAACAATTTCTGTTTTAAAATTTATATTGATATACATTTATAAGGTGCTTTTTTTAAAAAAATAAGACTGACTTATTCCTGGCTTCACAGTAGAGGAAGGAAGAGATTTACAGCTTTATAAACTGCTACTTTTCTGGAGAAGGGGAGCCACGAATATTGGATTTGCAACCCTTATTTAATATATAGATCATGGGACATTAAGAATCCTTCCTTTTTGGTTGTGGGGCTTCCTGCAGGATTTCCGCATGGGAGTTTGTGCTCCTACTTTCTCCCACAACAACAACCCTGTGTTGTGGATCAGCCTAAGAGATAATGGTTAGCCACTCAGTAAGATTCGCTGGTCGAAGAAAGCTTGAATATGGTTCTCCCTTGACCAATCCAGGGTATTTTCTGGTGCCACATTCTGGCTTAAGCCCCTGTCACACTGAACCAACGGATGCAAAGAGGATGTAAAACGGACAAAAAAGCTTGCCATCTGTTGGAAAACGCGATGCATCCATTGTGTACTCACTGCATACGTGTTTCATACGCTCTATCCGTCAAACATCAGTCTACTGCTATTTCATCCACTCAAAAAGTTTTGAGTTGCACAAAACTTTTTGAGCGGATGAACTTTCCGCCGCGTACAATCTACATCCGCGACACATACAGCCAAACAAATGTTCTACTTCCGTTGTCATCCGTTACACGTCCGATGTATCCTCTCGGCATCCTCTGGGCATGCACGCAACTCACATCCACTGCAGCGGAAAGCGGAAAGAGGGAGGAAGCGAAAGGTATGCAGAACGTCCACACAGCGTTAGTAGCACAGACATAGAAAGGATGTAAGCGGATGCATCTCGTATATAAAGCATTAAAACGGACAAAATGTTCGTATATGTGACATATCTTGGATATTTAGGTTGTCTGGAAGATGCCTGGAGTATGTGGAAGGACACCTAGCGGAAAACTGACATTTCCTATAAAAAGGGGGAGGAAATCACCTGGATCTCACTATCAGTCCAGCAGCCCTGGTGTGCAGACCTCTTCAGCCTTGCTCTTGCTCTTCCACATCATCCATTCATCTCCACCATGGATCATCGCACACTCCTTTTGGTAGCTGTCATCATTCAACACCAGAACCAAGCCCTCTTTAGACTGTTTCATCTTTTCTACACAAAGAGAAGGAGACGTCCAAGAACTGTGTGCGTCTGACGATGGATCGGGAGAAAAGCGGAGTTTGGACAGTATGACAAACTGATGGTGGAGCTGAGGAATGAAGACCCTCGTGCATTCCAGCACTTCTTCAGGATGCCACCAGCCATGTTTGATGAAGTTGTGGAGCGTCTGAGACCCAGGTTGACCAAGCCAAGCACCAACTTCCGTCCCAGCCTGGACCCTGGACTGAAGGTGGCACTGACTCTGTGCCACCTGGCCTCTGGGACCATGTACAGAAACATGCAGTATGCCTGGAGGGTGCCACACAACACCATCAGCATTGTGGTCAGAGAAGTGGTGCAGGCCATCATCGAAGAATACCTGGAGGAGCTCCTCCAATGCCCCTCCATTGAAGAAGGCTGGAAGAAAGTTGCAGAGCAGTGGTATCAGAGGTAGAACTTTCCCCACACCGTTGGAGGCATAGATGGGAAGCATGTGGCCTGCAAAGCTCCACCCAACTCAGGGTCCAATTATTTTAACTACAAGGGCTTCTTCAGCATCATCCTCTTCGCCATGGTCGATGCTGACTACAAGTTCATGTACATCGATGCTTCAGGCAACGGCTCATGTTCAGATGCCCAGGTATACAACGCCAGTGACCTCAAGGATGGGCTAGAACGCAACCTCATCATGGGCTTCCCAGATCCAGACCCCCTGCCCAATGACATGCAAGATGATGCCTTCTCCCTCAGAACCTACCTCATGAAGCCCTACACCTCCAGACTCCTCACCCGTGAAGAGAGGATCTTCAACTACAGGCTGTCCAGGGCAAGGCGGGTGGTGGAGAACACCTTTGGCATCCTGGCCAACAGGTTCCAGGTACTTCTCACCACCATGCAGCATGACCCAGAGACTGTGAGGAGCATCGTGGAAGCTTGCTGCATCCTGCACAATCTCATGTGCACCTACTACCCAGTCTTGCAGAACAGGCTTGTGGACTGTCAACAAGGCAATTGGGACATGGAGCCTGGTGAATGGAGGCAAGGACAAAACCTGATAGACACTGTGGATGTGCAAGGCCCCAACAGAGCTTCATGTGAAGGGAAGAAGCAGTGCAACCTCCTGAAACACTGGTGCAACTCCCCAGCTGGATCAGTGGAGTGGCAAGACAGGATGGCAGATGCTTAATGGATGCTTCCTTGAGCCTGTCTCATCACACTGATGAGATTGTGCCATGTATGTTGAGTGGTCCTACAATGAATAGGGCATTAATAAAGAGTTTTGTTTATGTTGAAATGTGTGGATCAATGATTACATTGTTATTGATAATAAAGGGCCATATGTGTGGCAGCTGGGAGGGTGGACCATACAGTCCCACTATGCTTGCACTGGAGGTTTATCTATCCCCACAGCTATTATTACCCATCCCACAGCTATCCATCCCACAGCTATTATTACCAATCCCACAAGCATGCAAAGGCTCAACCCTTTTTTCAAAGTTTTTCCCAACTCTTTATTAAGTAAAAAAAATGAACCAAGTGTGTGAAGCAAAGATAACCTTTATTAATAACAAACTGTATGACTTTATTAAAAAGCAAAATGACCCAAGTAAAGTGTCTTTAAGCAAAGATAAGGTGAGCAGGTAACAACTCAGTCTCTGGCACTCTTTTCAGTCACTCTGAGGTGTGCCCATGGTCTCAGATGTAAAGGGGCCAGGGACTGTGGAGGTGGCTATTGCTGGAGTGCTGGTCTGAGGCGCCATTGGGGTGCCTGGCCCCGAGAGTACAACAGGAGATGGTGTGTGCAGGAAGCTCTCAGAGAGCTGACTCAGTCCCGTGAGGTTGAGAGGCACTTCCTCAAGGACCTGGGATGTGAGGCCCAAGACTGATGACAGATGCTGTGAGGAAGGGCTTGGCTGTGGAGTGGAGGAAGGAGGAGTGTAGTGGGGCTGTCTGGTCTGCAGCTGGGTCAGCTGAGGCGTCTGTGGCATCTGTGGCATCCGAGGAACCTGGGTGTGGACTGGGAAGGGCTGCCTCTGCTGTGGGAAGTCCTGGTAGTGGTAGGCTTGGTAGGCGAGGGGCTACTGAAATGCATGGAAGGGCTGTGACATCGCCTGGGGTGGAGGAGCAGTCCTGGACTGGGTCGGAGCAGGTTCAGCTAGGCCTGGAGGGTGGTGCAGAAGAGCTGTGATCCTCTCCTTCATTGCCTGGTACTGGGCCTCGGGCATGTCCATGAGGGTCTGGCTCACGTACGTGATGAAGGGCTTGCGGTTGGAGGATGGTATGTCAAAGTGGACCAGCTGGGAGAGGAGACCTGTGCTGGCTTTTATTGTGTCCCTCATCTCCAAGAGGACAGTGTGGCTCTGTCCCTCCGGTCTGCCTCTCTGCCTGCTTTCTGTGGAGGTGGAGCTGGGTGTGGGTGTGGGTTGGTCTCTGGTGGCTGCTTCTTCTTGCTCCATCTGAGACGGGATCTTCCACGTCCTCCGGCATGGGGAGTGCAGCTGTGTGTGTGGGTCTCTGTCGTGAGGCCCTCCAAAGACACCTGCCTGGACACGGTAGCTGTCTTCTGGCTGGAAGAGGAGTGGCTCTCTGTGGGCTGTCTGAGGGAGAGGGTTGACAGAGGGGCTGCTCCTCGGTGGTGGATCTCACCCTCCAGGAAGCTGCACCTGGCCATGACATAGGTCTCCCGGTCAGTTAGCTTGACAGCGGCCTGCCTGGATTTCTTCAGGTGCAGCTTGCCATATCAGGTGTGCATGTGCTTCCACCACCCCAGGAGGACATCTCCGCCTTCTCTCTCCACACTGCCTGCTTCCTCTTGGTGTCGCAATAGAGCCTGTGGCCCTTCCTCCACAGGTACTCGTTCTCCCTCAGCCATTCCAGCACCTCCTCCTCATGGTCCTCGGAAAGGGTATACTGTTTCCTCTCCCCCTTCTCCTTGCCTTGCTTCTTCCTCCCTCTGGCAGGGGCTTCAGGGCCTTCAGCAGCAGGACTTTGAGGGCCTTGGGGCTGGTCCACCACAGCAGCAGCAGCAGGAGAAGCACCAGCAGCACCACTAGCAGGAGAAGCACCAGCAGCAGCAGGAGAAGCACCAGCAGCACCAGCAGCAGTAACAGCAGGAAAAGCACCACCAGCAGCAGCACCAGCAGCTTCAGAGTCAGCGCCAGGGGATGGGATGGTGGTTCTGTCCTTCTTGCCAGGCCTGGCAGGAGTAGGCACAGGCTTTCTCTTCTTTTTCATGGTTGTTGGCTGGAGCTGTGTCTGGCAGCAGGTCTTTCCTCTGAATGGTGACCTGCTTGCGAGCTGCATCCTTTTATATCCACAGAGCTTCTGCAATTCATCCTCCCCGCATGCACAATGAACACTTTGCATCCTCTAGGCATCCGCTATGCATCCTATCGGCGTCCGTGATGCATGCGCGTCATCCGCTACGCATCCGTTCCTTCCGCTTCCCGTCCGCTTCGCTGTTCTCCCCCGGAAGCCCTGAGGATGTGTCATCCGCTTCCGTCTGTTTTCCAACCACTTCCATCCGCTTTCATCCGCTAGGCTTCCTATGAACGTCCGCTTTCCATCCCTGCTACATCCTCCCCCCGTCCATTCCTTTCCGTTGTTGTCCGCTCTGTTTTTGCAAATTTGGGGCACTTTTGAGAGTGGATAACAACGGATGGAAATTTTGCTCATCTGCTCTGTCCTTTTTACATATGTTTTGCATCCGTTGGCCAGTGTGACCTAGCCTTTAGGTTTTGTTAGCTCCTTCCTTCCTTCCTTCCTTCCTTCCTTCCTTCCTTCCTTCCTTCCTTCTCTCTCTCCCTCCCTCTACTTCCTTTTTCTATCTGTCCTTCCTCCCCTTTTTTGTTCCCCCCTCTCATTCCCGCTCTCCTCCTTTCTTTCATTCTCTCTCTTCCCTCTGTCCTTTATCTCTCCTTTCCCTTTGCTTCCTTCCTCATCCCCTCCTTTCCTCTTCTCCTCTTCTCTCTCCCCCTTCCTGTCTTTCTCTTCTTCCTCCCTTTTTTCTTCCCCACTCTTTCCTCAACCTTCTTCCTCCTTCCTTTTCCCTTCCTGTCCTTCCTTCTCTTTTCCCTTCCTCTCTTCTCCTTTGTTTCTCCCTGACTTTCCTCCCTCCCCTCTTTCTTTTCCTTCTCCTTCCTTCCTTCCTTCCTCTCTCCTCCCTTCCATCTTTTTCTCTCTTCCTTCCCCCTCTCCCCTCCCTTCTCTATTTTCCTTCTTCCTTCCTTACTCCCATTCTTTCTCTCATCCCTCTCTCTTTTGGATTCTTTTGTCCCCCCCTCAAAAAAAAAAAAGATTTACAATCAATTTTATTGGAGGCAGATGAGCAAACTTCACTTGGCATCTTGCGCTGCCTTTTCTGAGTTTGGGAGTGTCAGGGAGGAAGGAACAGTCCTTCAGCTATGCTATGCTTTGGGCCACCCACATTGCAGGGGTGAGAAAACTCCAAGTTAAACTGAGTCTTTCACCTGCTTTGATCCGAGCCATGCCTCGTTTTGCATCTGCTTTGCAGCTGCCACCTTCTGTTGCTTGGCTCCCAAAGCAACTGGAATTTGGAGCTGTCTTGCTTTGGAAAACTGACTTCCCTACTCAACAATTAAACTCAACAATTCACATTCTGACAACGCTTGTTAAGCCTGGGTTCCCCAACCAGGGTTAGGTAGACAAGCTAAACA
>BLBF01000048.1:13265229-13296700 GCA_015471245.1 Laticauda colubrina | reverse complement strand
TAGTACTTCACCTAAAACAGTTAGGGTGAACAATGTTATCCCTAACAACGCTCATCCAAGAAGCTTCTTCAGTTCAGAATGAATGGTGGAGTGTGGAAGGATTTATACTACTTGCAGTCATCTGGTCATTAGTGCTCTCTCTGGGAGTCATTGAAGCCACTTGGAGGTTTTTCTATGTCCTTGGAGTCACCTGAGTGATGCAAATGGGTGTGGAGCCTTCTTGGAACTGCTGAAAGGAGTCTGTTGAGGGAGTCTGTTCAATTTGGACAGAGATGGCCTCTTTCACCCCTCTTTCAAATGGCCTCAGCAACTCTCAGAGAGAGCTAACAACCAGATGACTGCAAGGAATATAAATCGTGTCATCCACTACCATTCAGTCAGAACTGAAGAAACGTTTTGGAGGAGAAGGGAAATGTCTTCAAGGAAAAACACTTTTGGGACAAAACCATGACCAATGGAGAATCTCCATTGACCTCTTATTCCAAAGCTTTGGCTGTTTTGATTCTCTGACCTGCATCCAGCACATCCTGGAGTCCGTCAAAGAATTTAGTGGCAGGTATGAAGTTTAAGATGTTGGATTAAGCACTGCCAAGAAGCACATTTAAAATAATAATAATAATAATGGCTTCCTCTTGAGTTTTTACAAGGTCTTAATAAATCATAGTAACATGCATTGGTGATGGAGTATCTTTCATCCTTGAGATTTTTAGAAGTTGTAATACAAAGTACTTGCAAAGTGGGATGAGAAGAGCATTAAATCAGCTGGAGGATGAGAGAGAGGTTGTTGCTAGAATTTTCCACGGACACATTTTTTTTGCTGCACTGCCGTTGACGCAGAGAGATTTGCAGCCCAGCCAGAGATATAACGTCCCAAATGTTTAATTTTAGGAAGGACAAGTGAGGAATATATTTTCTCCTTTATAATCAGCATGCTGCAGTTGCCAAAAAAGCCAGCGCAGTGCTAGGCTGCATCCACAGAGGGATAAGTATTAAAATCACATGAAGTATTAATACCATTTTATAATATCTTGGTAATAATGCACACTTGGAATACAGTTTTGGTCGCCACAATACAGATAACAGATAATCAGAGTTGGAAGGTATCTTATAGGTCATCTAGTCCAACTCCCCTTTACCCTAGCGGGAGACCCTACACCATTTCTGACAAATGGCAGTCCAGTCTCTTCTTGAAGGTCTCAAGTGATGATGCTCCCACAATTTCCGAGGGCAACTTCTGTTCCATGGGTTGATTGTTCTCCCTGTCAGAAAGTTTCTCCTTATTTCCAAGTTAAATCTCTCCTTGGTCAGTAAGGCAGACCTCAACCACAACTGAGCCCAAAATTTCTGTTGCTAGACCAATATTTGAATTCAGCTCTGCTGTCTGGAATCCACTTTGTATATCAGACATCAATACAATTGAACGAGTCCAGAAGTATATTACCAGAAGAGTACTACACTCTTTTGTTCACAACAGAATACCCTAAAGCACCAGACTTGAGATTCTAGGCTTAGACAACCTTGAACTACGCCGGCTAAGACTGGACTTAAGCATAGTACATAAAATCATATGTTACAACATCTTACCAGTTAATGAATATTTCAGCTTTAACAACAACACAAGAGCACATAACAGATATAAACTAAATGTAAACCACTCCAAGCTTGATTGCGGGAAGTACGATTTCAGCAACAGATTGGTCAATGCCTGGAACTCACTACCTGACTCTGTTGTTACATCCTCTAACCCCCCACTCCTTTAACCTCAAAGGTTAAGCCACTCCTTTAATCTCTATTGATCCCACCCTGTTTCTAAGAGGTCTGTAAGAGGTGTGCATAAGTACACAATTGTGCCTACTGTCCCTGTCCTATTGTCCCCATTGATTTGTACCTATTTCCTGTATTTAAACTTATGTTTATTCTTGTTTCTACTGTATTATAAGCTTTTGATAAAATAAATAAATAAAATTGGCAAGATCTCTGTTAGGTGAATTTTGCCCCATTTTACGAAGTCTCTTGGCACAGTTGTTAAAGTGAGTCACTGCAGCTGCTAAATTAGTAGCAGGGTTGTTTATGCAATATGACTTTGCTTGCCAGAAGGTTGCAAAAGGGGATTTCGTGACCCCGGGACACATCATGACCCTGTCATAAATATGAACCATTTGCAAAGCATCTGAATTTTGATCATGTGATGATGGGGATGCTGCAATGGTCATGAATGTGAAAAAAGTTCATAACCTGCATTATGAATTAGGGTTTTTCTGTGCTTGAGCACAGAAAAGTGCTCAGTGTTGGAATAAAAGTGTTGGAATAAAAGCCAAAGTGTTGGAATGTTGGAATAAAAGCCAAAGGAGAAAGTAAAGCACCAGAGTTCAACGGCACTGAAAAAAAGTGACTTATGGCCGTTTTTCACACAACTGTTGCAGCATCTCCCATAGTCACGTGATCAAAATTCAGACGCTCGACAACTGATTCATATTTATTAGGGTCGCAGTGTCTCCTGGGGTCATGTGATCCCCTTTTTGAGACCCTCTGACCAGCAAAGTCAACGAAGCCCAGGTTCACTTAATGACTGGGTTCTTCCCTTAATGGCTTCAGTGATTGCCTTAACAATTGGGATGAGAAATGTCATAAAATGGAGCAAGACTCACCCAAGAGCTAGAAATTTTAGGTTCAGTTGTGGTCGTAAGCAGAAATGGGCTGCTACCAGTTTGCACTGGTTCGGGAGAACCTGAAGCTAATTTTACATCCGGTTCACAGAACGATAATTGCAACGACTGGCTGGCCCTGCCTGCCCTACCTTGCCCTTCCCAGGAATCCCCATGCAGCCTGTTTTGGATGCAGGTGAAGTGCAGGGCATGCCCAGCAGCTCGGGAGGGTGAAAATTGGGTCTTCCAGAAACTCAGAAAGGTTGGAAATGGGTCCGTTTCCAGCTTCCAGAGAACCTCTGGAGCCTGAGGAGGCTATTTTTGCCCTCCCGGAAGCCTCCGGAGCCTGGGCAGGTAAAAAACGCCCCCTCCACCGTGGTGCAGGGGGCTGACTGGGCCACACCCACCATGCCATGCCCACACAACAACCAGGCAGAGAACCCCTTGCTAAAATTTTTGAACCCCCATCCCTGATTATGTTACCTCCATGATTGAAAGGGAGTCTGGTTTTTGGGTTTTTTTTGTTCTTCTGATTTTATAACTCAGTTTAGACCACTTTTGAAACTGGCCTTTGTCAAAGAGACACTGGTTTATAAAAACAATATTTTCTCCTTCAGGAGTTATGAGTTTGCCAATCATTCTTGAAAAGGTGTTTAGCTTCAAAGAACATTGCCAAGAGATTTTTCTTCCCTCCTTCCTCCTCATATTTAAAAATAACTTTTTTCCCCTTTCTTTTTTTAACCTTTGCCTTATCTAAAGTCACAGAGCTGCATAGAGAAGAATGGAGGTGGGAGGAATAAAAATCCCAAACTACAGGTAGCCTTTGCCTTATGACCACAACTGAGCCCAAAATTTTGCGGCTCCTCTGTTCTGTATGTAAAGTGGATGACTCCAAATCTACCATTCTGATTGGCTAAAGAAAAGAACAGTGGATTGGTTCACTAGGAACCAATCCAAAGAGATACCAAAAAGGCGGCAAATCTAAATAGCTGCCATTGGCTGCAAGCAGGCAAGCCAGCCTGTATAAAAGGGCTGGCCCCGGCTTCAGCCGGCGTTCCGTTACTAACTGTTAACAATAAAAGTATTTGTTGTTGGAACCCGGTCTACCTCGTGTGTTTTACGAATAAAACACTGGCGACGAGGATGGGATCGTCCTGAACGGAACAAAACCTGCACGTGGTGATAGAAGCCCAGACTGCAACTAAGATGTCTGGAAACAACGCACCGCCCGCACCCTTCAATCCCAACGAAGAGGATTGGGATTCCTATGCTGATCGCTTCCAAATGTACTTGGAGAGCAACGAAATGGAAGGCATTTCCGAACAACGAAAGAGAGCCGTGTTCCTGACGCACTGCGGAACAACCGTCTTTAAAATGGCAAAAGCCCTCGCCAAGCCTCGGGACGTTAAACAATTAACGTGGACAGAATTACAGAGACTCCTGAAAGCACACTACGCCCCGATGGTGTCTAATTTAATAAAGCGACATGAATTCTACCGAAGAGACCAGAGAGAGGGAGAAACCGTTGCCGACTTCGTCGCTGCACTCAGACAAATTGGGGGTGAGTGTGAATTCTCAAACATAGACGAGGCAATGAGAGATCGCGTGGTGTTGGGCCTGAGAGACTCAACCGCACAGAGTAAAATGCTCAACAAGCCCAACATCACCGTTACCGAAGCCATTGCGGAAGCCACAGCCGCTGAAGCTACGAAAAAATCCGCAGTGACTTTTAAGAAAATGAACACGCACGGCGATGAAACATCAACCAAAGAAAAAAAGCATCCTGCCACAACGACCCATTATGAAGAGTCGGGCGAAACAAACGAAGCAAGCGAGGAGGACGACGAGGTCCACCGTTTGCTCACAAACAAGAAAGAGCGCGAAAGGAGAAAGTGGCGGGAATGCGCTGGCTGCGGAGGAAACCACCCACGAGCCGAATGCAGATTCCTCGATGCCATCTGCCAACATTGCAGAAAAAGAGGGCACATCGAGAAAGTCTGCAGAAATAAAAAATCTTACAGCCCGACGAGACGCAGAAATTCCCCAACACGAGCCGAGCCAAGTCGAGCCGAAAGAAAATGGCAACAAGAAAAGCGAGCCAATACACACCAAACTGTCATTATCCAAAGCTCCCAGACGGAAAGTGGAAGAAAAATTAAAATCGTCGTAGAAATCGAGGGAAAACACTGCAAGATGGAAGTGGACTTGGGGTCCTTCCTCTCCATGGTATCATGGGACACAATTAAACAGTTAGTCCCAGGTATCAAGACCAAAGACTTGATGAAGCAGCACCTAACCCTCAAAGACTATCAGGGAAACCAAATCCCTGTGATGGGCAAAGGACATTTTCAAGTTGCCTACAAAAACCACATCAAAGTGCTTCCGCTGACCATAGTCAACCAAGACAGACCAAGTCTCCTGGGCATCGAGTGGTTCGCGCCATTGGGCATCGGGATGACCGGGGTCGATCGAGTGACCACAACCGGCTGGGAAGACGACCTCGTCAGAGAATTCCACGACGTGTTTGACGGATCACTGGGCAAGTACCGGGGAAACCCTATTTCTTTCAATTTAAACCCCCAAATAGCCCCACGAAGAATAAAAGCCAGGCGAGTTCCTTTTGCACTAAAGGCAAAAATAGAGGAACAGCTGGAAAAATTAGTAGCCCAAGGGGTTTTAGAACCGGTGGACCATGCCAAGTGGGAAACGCCTATTGTCACACCCATTAAACCAGACGGGTCCATCAGAATCTGTGGTGACTATAAGGCTACCCTGAACCACGCATTACAACCAAGCGCATACCCGGTGCCCGTAGTCCAGCATTTGCTCCATTCCCTGGGAAATGGCAAAGTTTTCGCCAAACTCGACTTGGCACAAGCCTATCAACAACTCCCAGTAGACCCAGAAACAGCAGAAGCGCAGACTATTGTCACCCATAAAGGCGCATTCAAATGCCACCGACTCCAATTTGGAGTAAGCGTAGCCCCTGGCGTCTTCCAGAGTCTAATGGAACGCCTTCTAAATGGCATACAAGGAGTCGTTCCCTATTTCGACGACGTCCTAATCTCGGCCAGAGATGAAACACAATTAAGGAACAGACTGAAAAAGGTTCTGACTAAGTTTAGGGAATCTGGCCTCAAGGTTAAAAGAGAGAAGTGCTGCCTAGTTAAAAACAACGTCGAATTCCTGGGCTACTCAATAGACGGAGAAGGCATCCACCCCACAGATAAAAAAGTTAAGGCGATAAATGACGCGCCTGAACCTAAAAATAAAATGGAACTCCAAGCATTCTTAGGATTAATTAATTTCTATAATGTATTCCTGCCAAACAAAGCCACTATAGCAGAACCGCTACACCGCCTGCTAGACAAAAAGGCTACTTGGACTTGGGGTTACAAAGAAAAAAAAGCCTTCCAAAATATTAAAAGACTGCTAACATCAACAAACGTTCTCATCCAATTTAGCGACACTCTGCCATTAACAGTGACCTGCGACGCCTCACCATATGGAGTAGGTGCTGTCCTGAGCCACCAACTACCGGATGGCAGAGAAGCACCCGTCGCATATTATTCTAGGACTCTATCAAAAACCGAGCGGAATTATAGCCAATTGGACAGGGAAGCTCTAGCAATTGTCGCTGGAGTAAAACGTTTCCACAAATATGTATATGGGAGGACTTTTCGAATCATAACGGATCACAAGCCGTTAATGGGGATTTTGGCGGGAAACAAGCCAACACCCAACATACTTTCACCCAGAATGACGAGATGGTCAGTGTTCCTGGCGGCCTATTCCTACACTCTGACACACCGACCAGGGAAACAAATTTCCCATGCGGACGCTTTGAGCAGAGCGCCTTTGCCAACAACCGACGCAGACCCGGCACCAACGATGACAGCGCTACAAATCGAGACATGCCCCGATCTACCCATATCAGCGTATGATGTCGCAAGAGCCACCGCGAAAGACTCATTGACTGCCCGCGTTCTTAGCTGGGAAGGTAAAGGCTGGCCGGAGAATCTAAAAACTGAAAATTCCAAACCTTTCCGGTCCAGACAGACTGAACTTTCCATCCAAAAGGGGTGTTTGTTGTGGGGTGATCGGGTAGTAATCCCTGCTAAACTGCAGCCCAGGGTTCTTAGGCTTTTACATGAAGGGCACCCCGGAATGGTTAAGATGAAAAGCCTCGCCAGAAGTTACGTGTGGTGGCCGGGTATTGATAAGGACATAGAGTATTGGGTAAGCTCATGCCACAAATGCCAGACAATTAGACCATCCCCACCAAAAGCACCCGTTAAGGACTGGGAAACCCCTCGAGGACCGTGGTCAAGAATACACATTGACTTCGCGGGGCCTACCAAGGGGCATACTTTTCTGATTGTCGTTGATGCCTATTCCAATTGGCTTGAAGTAAAAATCATGCCATCAACGACAACAGAAGCCGTAATTAAGCAACTAGACAGCCTGTTTGCCACCCATGGCATACCAGACATTCTCGTTTCAGATAATGGGCCACAGCTAACCAGTATACCATTTGAGCAATACCTAGCCTCCCTAGGTATAAGACATGCACTAACCGCGCCGGCTCACCCGGCTGTGAACGGCAGGGCGGAGAGAATGGTCCGGTTTACAAAAGAAGGGTTAGAACGAATGGACGCTGGAGATACACAACAAAAAGTAAACCGGTTGCTCACACTCCAGCACATAACACCTAGTACTATCACAAATAAATCACCAGCAGAACTACTCATGGGGCGAAAATTAAGATCTCACCTGGATAGGTTACACCCAAATTTCACCCCAGAAAACCCCCCTGACTCCTCAACACGGTTCAGACAATTCGAGACAGACGATTTAGTTTACGCCAAAAATTTCTCCGGGGACCCGGTATGGCTACCCGGGCAAATTATCCAGCTTACAGGGCCCAAATCCTACCGGGTAAAATTAGACGATGGGAGGGAATGGAAGCGGCATATAGACCAGCTTCGATCTCGAATTATGGAAAGAACCGCGGACTTAAAAACATTTACAAAAGAACACGGCGAAATGCAAACCGAGGTGGGGGGGGAAAGGCGAGAAACGAATAAAGAACTTTTTAAAAATAAAACTAACATTCAAAATGACCAAAAAGAGCCAACAAAAGACTCACCGTTTGAAGAGACCCACGAAAAGAGATCTTCGGAAGGGGCCAGCCAAGCCAGCTCGACCTGCCCCGAGGAAACGGGAGGGAGCGGCAGAACCGCCGGCCTAAGAAACTTAGGCGGCGGTAAAATGGCCGACTCACCCTTCCAGACGGTTCCAGAGAGGAGGACGGACGACACAGCAGCCCCATCCGAACCGGTCAAAGTCCTCACTGGAAATGAACCGCGCAGGTCAGGTCGAGCCCGGAAAAGCCCCACCTACCTGCGAGACTACGTCACCACGTAGGACTGAACTAAGGAGGGAGGGGTGTTCTGTATGTAAAGTGGTTGACTCCAAATCTACCATTCTGATTGGCTAAAGAAAAGAACAGTGGATTGGTTCACTAGGAACCAATCCAAAGAGCTACCAAAAAGGCGGCAAATCTAAATAGCTGCCATTGGCTGCAAGCAGGCAAGCCAGCCTGTATAAAAGGGCTGGCCCCGGCTTCAGCCGGCGTTCCGTTACTAACTGTTGATAATAAAAGTATTTGTTGTTGGAACCCGGTCTACCTCGTGTGTTTTCCGAACAAAACATCCTCCACCTCCTTCTCTCCACACACACCAATCTGTTCTAGCACTGATGATATTATGTAGTTGGGTCATGAAACAACTGCAAGAAAACCACCAACCTCTGAGAGCAAAAGGACCCCACAGTCGTCGTCCTCCTCCTCCTCCCCCTGTTCCTCCTCCTTCTCCTCTCCATACAACCCTCTCTTCTAGCCCTCCATCTCCATTTCCTCCTTCTTTTCGTCTCTCCACACACACCAATCCCTTCTAGCACTGATGATATTACCTAGTTGGCTCATGAAACAACTGCAGGAAAACAACCAAGCTCAGAGAGCACCAAGGATCTCACAGTTCAACCCTGAGCTACAAATATTCTATTTTTTTTTAAACAAACAAACAAAAAAAGAATAATTGTAGCCAGGGCTGCATGTGATGATTAAATTTTCAGAGTTGTCTGAAAATTAGTCTTTTCCTTCAGGTCACACATTAAATGCCAGCTTGTTTCCTTTAATGAATCACTAACGCTGTGCTCCAGAATGAAGCTTTTTGAGTGCTTTTTCATGTTCCTGAAATTAATTATGTCTCTCAGGAAAATATTTGCAGTTTCTGATTTCAGAGAGGAATCAGATAGTAGCATCCATGCAAACCCAGATCTGTCAAGGCTGTAATTTAAGATTTCACTTTTTCCTCAATGTCATCTGGTTTAATAATTTAATTTAACTTAATTCAATACAATTTAATAATAGTTTATATGACATATTTTATTATTATTCTTTTCTTATTTTAAAAATAAAAAGTTTTTTTTAATTCTCTTTTTCTCTTTTCTATCCAGCTGAATATAGAATTCATTCTGGTGTTAGAATTTGCCCAAGGCTCTAAAATAAAGAATAACCAGGAAAGCTGTGTGCTTGCATCCTTAATATTTAATTTCAAAGCCTCCATTCACACATTTATAAAAAAACATTTCAAAGATATTATGTGTTTGAAAACAGCTCAGAAAACATTTTCACATCAGCAATAATATTTTACTTGTTCTGTATTTTTACACTTTTGAAAGACATATTTTTTTGGTTGGGTTTAAACTAAAAAAAATCTACAAACTTTTTTGTTATGTAATATTTATTAAAACTTTACAAGAACAACTCAATGAATACAAACTAATACAGGTAGTTCTTGACTTATGACAACAATTGAGCCCAGAATCCCAATTGCTAAAGGCTAGGTCCCACTGGCCGACGGATGCAAAACGTATGCATAAAGGACACAGCGGACGAGCAAAATTTCGGGGGTGGCTCCATCCGTTGTCATCCGCTTCAAAAAGTGGTGAAAATGTGCATAAACAGAATGGAAAAGAATGGAAAAGAACAGACGTGGGTAGCATGTAGTGGGGATGTTAAACGGATGTTCATAGGAAGCCTAGCGGATGGAAGCGGATGACACCCCCGAAGGGGTTCTGGGGGAGAATTTCGAAGCGGATGCATAGCGGATGAAGTGGATGCATCACGTATGCTTAAAAGAAAGAAAGGGGATGCCGCACGGATGTATATCGGATGCAAACGCATCCTTTCTATTTCCGTGCTACTAACGCTGTGTAGACGTTCCGTGTACCTTTTCTTTCCTCCTTCTTTCCATTTTCAGCTGCAGAGGATGTGAGTTGAGGGGATGCCCAGAGGATGCAGAGGGGATACAGTGGACGTTGAACGGATGATAAACGGACATAGAACGTTTGTTGCTCGTATATCACGGATTTACATCGTACGCGGCGGAAAGTTCATCCGTTCACAAAGTTTTGTGAAGCTCAAAACTTCTTGTGCGGATGAAATCGCAGTGGACAGATGCTCGAGGGATAGAGCGTATGAAACACGTATGCAATGAGTACACAACAGATGCATAGCATTTTCCAGCAGATGGCAAGCTTTTTTTAATGTTTTACATATTCTTTGCATCCGTAAGTGCAGTGGGACCAGGCCTTAAGCAAGGCAGTGGTTCATGGATTAGTGCTCCATTTTATGACTTTTCTTGCCACAGTTGTTAAGCAAATCAGTACAGTTGTTAAGTGAATTACATGGTTGTTAAGAGAATCTGAATTCCCCATTGACTCTGCTTGTCAGAAGGTCGCAAAAGGGGACACGTGACTCTAGGAACACTGTGACCATTACAGTTGCCAAGCATCTGAATTTTGATCATGTGACCATGGGGATGCTACAATAGTCGTAACTGTGAAAAAGGGTCATAAGTCACTTTTTTCAGGGCCATTGTGACTTCAAATGGTCATTAAATGAACTGGTGCAAGTTGAGAGCTAACTGCAATAATAAGAACCCCCCCATATATTTATAAAAGTGAATATACCACCATATAAAAGTGAAATACCACTCACGCACCATTACAAAATCTCCAGAACTGTAAAGCCTACAAAGTTGAAATTTGGCACGTATGTTCCTCTTGGTTTCTAGGGGCTCACTAAGAAAGAATTTTTCAAAATGACCCTCAAAGCATTCGTATTTCCTATATTATTATTATTAACACACTCTGATGCTAAGGAGTTCTACCCCCCCATCCCCACCTGAAAAGAAATTGTTCCAAATGCAAAACACAAGCAAAGGAGTTTCTATTTCAGTTTCAGAGCACCAAACAGCTTCAGTACAGAACAGTCGAACTAAGCCAAGCCCAGGCTCCTTGCTGTCTCCTTCTTGCTCACACAGTAAATACTCTTTCAGTTTCCAAACAGCCTTCAACTCTCTCACGCATTGGCACGATGCCAGCCAGATGAATACCGATGGGTGTTGGTTGTCAGAGACAGATTTTTTTTTCTCCTAATTTTGCTCCCCCAAAACTAAGCCCAGTAACATAGTTTCGTACTGAAGTATGGATATCCAGCTAGTATTTTTTAGAAAAGCGTCATCATAATTCCTTGTGTGGATTAAATAGCACATTATTGTCAAGAAGTTATAAGCTTTCTGTCAGAAGAATAATTTGGGGTTCCAACTGAAGGTGGGATTGCAAAAGAATAAATAAAAATGAGATCCAGACAGCTGTGAGAAAAGAATTAATATTTATTCTTAAAAGCAAAATAGTTTGCATTTGGGAGCAGGCTGCAGAGAAATAGGGTAGAGTAGCAGATTTTTATAAGGGGAGTTTTTCCAGGGTATCATGTGCTGATTTTAGGGTGACATGTGTGTGTGTGTGTGTGTGTGTGTAAGTTTATTCTTCGGTGTTCTGTATAGAGTGGTATACTCCAAATAACTTAATCTGATTGGCCAGAAAGGCCAGTGTTGGATTGGTTCATTAGGAATCAATCCAAAAGAGCCGCTGAAAGGCGGCAAAGTCAAATAGCTGTCATTGGCTACAAGCCGGCAAGCAAGCCTGTATAAAAAGGTTGCCGCGGCTTTGGCCAGACGGTTCCGTTACTGTTGGTTGCTTAAATAAAAACACTGTTTAACTTGCATTTTTCCGGACGGAACACTGGCGACGAGGGTGGGATCGTCCTAAATGCGAGACCGAGCATGCGGCAGAAAAGAAATCCAGGCTAGAAGTGATGGCTGGGAGTAATGTGCCGCCCGCACCCTTCAATCCCAACGAAGAGGATTGGGAATCATACGTAGACCGTTTCCTGATGTTCTTAGAGAGCAACGAGATGGAGGAGATCTCAGACCAGTGGAAGAGGGCTGTCTTCCTAACGCATTGTGGACCAACCGTGTTCAAGATGGCCAAAGCATTGGCGAAGCCCAGAGATGTGAAACAAATGACATGGTCTGAGCTCCACCGAATGCTAAAGGCCCACTACGCACCGGGAGTGTCAAATCTCATCAAATGGCACGAATTCTACAAAAGGGATCAAAAGGAAGGCGAGACCATCACTGACTTTGTGGCGGCTCTCCGACAACTTGGGGGAGCTTGAGAGTTCCTGAACTTGGATGAAGCCATGCGAGATCAAGTTGTCCTCGGTCTGAGAGACTCTAACTTACAAAGTAAATTACTAAATAAACCCAAAATAGCAGTGGCTGAAGCGATCGCAGAAGCCACAGCAGCAGAGGCCGCGAAAAAGTCAGCGGCCACTATGAAGCAAATGAACTCCAATAATGACGCGATGACCCTATCCAGGGGAAAGAAGCAAGTTCCCACTACAACACATCATGAAGACTTCAACGGTTCATCAGAAATGGAAGATGATGACGATGAGGTCTACCTCCTGTATGCCAACAAAAAAGGTGCGAAAAAAGAAATTGGCGGGAATGCGCTGGCTGCGGGGGAAACCATCCTTGACCCAATTGCAGATTCCTTGATGCCGTCTGCCGAGCTTGCAAGAAGAGGGGACACATTGAGAAAGTCTGTAGGAATCAAAAAAATAACAGTCTAAACAGACGCAGTAACTCCCCACTACCAGCTGAATCGAAGCAAGCCGAGAAAAAATGGGAGTGCAACAAATGAACTAGCAACCAAGAAAAGACCTATCAAATTGTCACTGTCGGAAGTGCCCAGATGGAAAGCGGGAGAAAGGTCAAAATCGTTGTAAAAATTGAAGGAAGCCCCTGCGAGATGGAAGTCGACTCAGGATCCGTCCTGTCAATGGTGTCTTGGAACACAATCAGACAGCTGGTTCCAAACATCAAATTAAAAGAAGTCCAGAAACAAAAGTTAATTTTAAAAGACTACCAAGGAAACCGAATCCCTGTGGTAGGCCTAGGACATTTCCGAGTCACATACAAGCAGCATGCTGAAGTCCTGCCTCAAACAATAGTCGACCGGGACCGTCCCAGCCTCCTGGGAATCGAATGGTTCACACCATTGGGTATCGGAATGACCGGGGTGAGCTGAGTAGCCGCAACCGACTGGGAAGAGAGCCTGATACACGAGTTCCAGGACATCTTCGATGACACCTTAGGCAGGTACCAGGGGACCCCAATTTCCTTTAGTTTAGACCTGCAGGTAACACCTAGAAGGTTAAAAGCCAGATGAGTCCCCTTTGCATTAAAAGCCAAAATAGATGAACAATTAAATTAATTGAGCAAGGGGTCATAGAACCAATTGACCATGCTAGATGGGAGACACCAATAGTAACACCTGTTAAATCTGATGGGTTGGTACACATCTGCGGAGACTGCAAGGCTACCCTGAACCATGCGTTGCAGCAAAGCGCATACCCTGTACCAATCATGCAACATTTACTACACTCGCTAGGGGGAGGAAATTTTTTTGCCAAGCTGGATTTAGCCCAAGCATATCAACAGCTTCCAGGAGACCCAATAACGGCTGAGGCACAGACAATAGTAACTCACAGAGGGGCATTCAAATGTAACAGACTTCAATTTGGAGTAAGCGTTGCTCCAGGCGCTTTCCAAAGCCTCATGGAACGCCTATTAAGTGGAATTAAAGGGGTTGTTCCATATTTTGATGACGTCCTAATTTCGGCTAAAAACACGACCCAATTAGAGACAAGACTGAGAGAGGTGCTAACAAAATTTAGAGAATCCGGCCTGAAAGTCAAAAAAGAAAAATGCTGTTTAATGACTGATTGCGTCAAATTTTGGGGTTATTTAATTGACGGAGAGGGTATATACCCTACAGAAAAAAAAGTCAAGGCTATTAGAGATGCACCACAGCCAAAAAACAAAACGGAATTGCAAGCATTTTTGGGTCTAATAAACTTCTATAACGTATTCCTCCCCCACAAAGCAATGATAGCAGAACCATTACATCGCTTACTGGATAAGAAAACTAGTTGGACTTGGGGGCATAGAGAGCAAAAAGCATTCCAAGGCATAAAAAATCTGTTAACCTCAGACACCGTTCTTATTCAGTTTAGTAACAAACTTCCATTGATGGTCATCTGTGACGCCTCACCGTTTGGAGCCGGCGCCTCACCGTTTGAGCCACCAACTGCCTGACGGGAGAGAGGCACCCATCGCCTTTTACTCGAAAACGCTTTCTAAAGTAGAACGCAACTATAGTCAACTAGACAGAGAAGCCTTGGCAATTGTCGCCGGAGTTAAACGCTTTCACGAGTACCTCTATGGGAGAACATTTTCCATTGTAACTGACCATAAACCATTACGAGGAATTTTGGTGGGAAACAAGCCCACACCAAACATTTTATCTCCCCGAATGACTAGATGGTCAGAATTCCTAGCAGCGTACTCCTACACATTGATACATCGACCCAGGAAACAAATCTCCCATGCAGACGCATTAAGTCGAACACCGCTTCCAATGATGGAGGAAGACCCGGCGCCAACAATTACCACCCTGCAAATAGAAACCTGCCCCGAACTGCCAATATCTGCAAACGATGTCGCCAGAGCCACTGCCAAAGACCCAGTGACTGCCCATATTTTAAATTGGGTAGGTAAAGGCTGGCCGGAAAACCCCAAAATTGAAAACTTTAAACCTTTCCGGACCAGACAGACTGAACTGTCAATACAAAAGGGGTGTTTATTGTGGGGTGATAGGGTGGTAATTCCCTCCAGATTACAAACTAGAGTGTTGGGTATGCTTCATGAGGGCCACCCAGGCATCGTAAAAATGAAAAGCCTGGCTAGGAGCTATGTCTGGTGGCCTGGCTTAGACAGAGATATTGAATACTGGGTTGCTACATGCAATAAATGCCAGAAAACCAGGCCATCATCACCACGAGCACCTATAAGGGACTGGGAGACCCCACAAGGCCCCTGGTCTCAGATCCATATTGACTTTGCGGGTCCTACTAGGGGGCATACCTTTTTTGATTGTCGTAGATGCATACTCAAATTGGTTGGAAGTCGTAGTAATGTCATCTAAGACAACCGACGCTGTTATCAAACAACTCAACAAACTGTTCGCAATCCATGAGTTGTCGGACATCCTAGTGTCCGACAATGGGCCACAACTAACTGCTATATAATTTGAGCAGTACCTCGCCTCTTTAAGGAGGCACTAACCGTGCCAGCCCACCAGGCGGCAAATGGTAGGGCCAAGAGAATGGTCAGATTTACCAAGGAGAGTTTAGAAAAAATGGACCAAGGGGATGTCCAGGATAAACTAAACCATTTACTCACCCGCCAACATATCACCCCCAGTACTGTAACTAACAAGAGCCCGGCAGAATTGTTAATGGGGAGGAAACCTAGATCACATTTAGATAGGTTACATCCAAACTACACGTTTGAGAAACCCCCCGACTCCTCCAGCCATTTCCGCACATTTGAAATCGGCAACCTAGTCTGTGCAAAAAATTTTACCGGGGACCCTCTATGGCTTCCAGCCACAATCACACAAATAACAGGCCCCCGGTCCAACTGTCTAACTGTAGACGATGGCAGAGAATGGAAGCAGCACATAGACCAGCTTCGTTCCTGAAATGTCAAGCGAAATACAACCGCACAACCTCAAAGAATAAAAATTGACGAAAACAAAACCAAAGGGGGGGGGAATACAAGAAAATAATACTGAAGGGAATAAAGAACTGTTAAAAATAAACAGAACATCTAACCAATCAAAAAGAGCAAAAAAGAACACTTACGGTTAGATGAAACTTGCAGAAATAATCCACAGGAAGAGGAACCCATCCTGGAAGGGGCCAGCAAAGCCAGCTTGACCTGCCTGGGAAAACCAGGAGGGAGTGGCAAAACCACCGGCCTGAGCAACTCAAGCGGTAGCAACCTTGCTGACTCATCCTACCAGATGGTTCCATGGAGAAGAGCCGGAGAGACAGCGATCCCATCTGAACCGCTCGAAGTCTCCAGCGAAAATGAACCGCGCAAGTCAAGTAGTCAGAAGAAGCCCCACCTACCTGCGCGACTACGTCACCCACGTAGGACTAAACTAAGGGGGGAGGGGTGTTCTGCATAGAGTGGTATACTCCAAATAACTTAATCTGATTGGCCAGAAAGGCCAGTGTTGGATTGGTTCATTAAGAACCAATCCAAAAGAGTCGCTGAAAGGTGGCAAAGTCAAATAGCTGCCATTGGCTACAAGCCGGCAGGCAAGCCTGTATAAAAAGGTTGCCGCGGCTTTAGCCAGTTCTGTAACTGTTGGTTGCTTAAATAAAAACACTGTTGGTTGGAACCCGGTCTAACTTGCGTTTTTCCGGACGGAACATTCGGAATATGCATTTCCTCTGGGAGACATAATTTGATTAACTCTACATATCTTTGCAGACCTTATCCTTTGATATGTGGTCTCAGCTGTTCTTCTGGATTTAGTGATGAAAAAAACCACTCACGCTGAACAAGTAGTGAGATTTTATTCTTCTTTTATTCCAAAACATTGGGTAACAATGAAGCATAATAGTTTAAAGTCAGCTCTGGCTGTATTTATGCACGTCATACATTAACTAATTACATAATTAAGGCATCCAGCATCCGGCCAATGCTGACAATGATTACAGCCATCCAGAATATTTATCATACCAGGTTACTGTTCATTACTAAATATACAGGTTATGTTCTAAATATTGTTAACACCTATATCCCCTTCACCAACACCACCCACCACCCACAGCAATCAATGTTTTCTCCAAGAAAACTCTCTTTTCATAAAATAAATCCCAACCTGCTGCTGGTGTCTTGTTGGCCGCTGATGTCATCAAGCTGCACCATCCTGCATTATGGGGAAATGGTGACTAAGCTCAGCTACAGAGAGGATTAGTCCAAGCACACCAAGCACAACAATTCTGCAGCTGCCTTGAGACCACCACATGGTAAGACCACGAACTCTGTTGTTGTGGCTCCATGGGACCAGTCTGGGAGTCATCTTGGAGTCGTGACAGGCGGCCCCCTCTACCAGGATCTATCCTGTAAAATAACATAACAGTAAGTTATCATGTATAGACATTACAACAGGGATCCAGCTTATCGGGGTATCTAGTATGGAAGCATCTTAACAGTCTATCTGTACACATATCTTCATGATGTACACAGGACGCATCTGTATCTGAGTATCCTTTCCAGCATACTAGGTAATGAATGTTATTTCTTCGTATGCGGGAATTGAGTATCTTGTTTATTTTGAAATGCTCTGTATTTGTTGATGGCATAGGGCTCACTGCCTGCGAATTACTCTTGACTTCAACAGGCTTCAGGAGACTGATGTGGAAAACTGGATGGATGGTAATTTCAGCTTTACTGTGATAAGGTTAATCATTTTCATTATCGGAAAAGGCCCTACATATTTGGGTCCCAAGTTTCTGTTGTTTAATCTCAATTTGATGTATTTTGTAGATAAATATACTTTATCCCCTACTTGGAATGGTCTATGATCCTATCTTTTTTTATTTGCTTGAGTTTGTATTAATTAGATGTCTGTTCTAATGCCTTCCAAACTTCCTGCCAACATGCCTGTACCTTTTTTGACCATGCTTGAACAATAAAAGGTTCGTCATCCGAACACTTCAATTCTAGTATTGGTACAAAATCAATACCATTGACTGTATAGAATGGATTATATCCCATACAGCTGTGTACTACAGTAATGTAGGCTGTTTCAGCAAATTGAAGTAAGTCAACCTATTCTCATACGACCTTAAATATCTTTCCACCATTGCATTCACTCTTTCTGCGGCCCCATTAGTACTAGGGTGTTATGCTGAACTAAGCCCTTAAGAAGACCCCAACAGGTTAAGGAACGCCCTCCAAAACCGTGCAGTAAACTGTACTCCCCTGTCTGATATCACTCTTCTAGGTGGTCGATACAACTGTTTAAGAAACATACTTGCAAATTTTTTTGCTGATGGAAGACCTTTACAGGGAATAAAATGTGCTTGTTTAGAAAACAAGTTTATTACGGTCCATATTACTGTATAGCCCTTGCTACTTGGCAATTCAACAATAAAATACATAGCAATGTCTTGCCATGGATGCTGGGGTTCTGACATGGCTAGCAATAATCCTAACAGCTTTCTGACTGTTGGTTTTGAAGTGGCACAGCTATGACATTGTTTCACCTATCGTTTGATATCAGATCTCATTCTAGGCCACCAAAACTGACACCTCGCCAGATGCAGGGTTTTCAAAAATCTGAAATGTCCGGCCTGTTTCACATCATAACATTTTTTTAGTATATATTTTCTACACTGGAACAGGAACATACAATTTATTCCCCTTCCATGCTAATCCATCCTTATACAACACCAAGAGTTTCTTTCTGAGCAAGCTATTTGTCTTGTTTTGTAGCCTCCTGTAATGTGTCTCTTTTTAAGTCTGTTAATTGTATTACTTGAGCTGTATCTACAAGTGAGGCCTCACCAATTAAGGGCTGAACTACAATCTCTTGAGTTGAATTATACTGTGACAAACAGGACAAGGCGTCCGCCATGAAGTTTTTTCCTCCCGGCACATAATGTAATTGAAAGTTAAAACGTTTGAAATATAGAGCCCATCTCTTGTTTGGAGGACAATGTTCTCATTTTTTGTCTCTATGGTTTTTATGATCAGTCCATATGTCAGCCGGTGCTCCATTCAAAATCCAAGAAAGAAATATTTAGACTCTTCAAGTTAGAGAAAAGTTATCTTTTACTGAAAGTGAAGTGGTAGCAACCAAAGAATTCTGAATCTGAGAAATTAGGCGTGTAAATCACATATACAAAGTGATGGAAATGTTCCCACCCCCAATAGTTCAGATGAAACTTCCAATTAGAAATTGTGAATATGATCATGTGGGCATCTTCAAGTGATGATGAGGCCTCTGTCCATTGACCTTGGCATACTTTGATAACAGATTGCAGTTGCGCAGAGAAAAGAAAACTAAGCGAGAAATAGAAACCTAACTCTGATATATGCTCCCCCCCCCATTTACACAACAGAAAAATGTAACACCTCCAGCTCACTTCCCAGACTCATCCCCCCCCCCCCGTTTCTTATGACAGCTGAAAGATGCAAGGCAATAGTAGAAGATCTTGAAGGCTGACACCATACTTCAAACTCTTTCTTAGCCCTTCTAACAGATGTCTCCATGTGCTTAATGCCCATTTGACTGCAAATGCCTCTTTCTCCCAAATGGCCTATTCCCTCTCTGTAGCAGTGAACTTTTGTGACATATAAGAGCAGGGCTGTTATAACCCTTGTTCGTTCTCTTCTAGTAAAACAGCCCCATGGCTACATCGCTAGCATCTGCCTGAATGATGTACTTTCCCTGCAGGTCTGGATTTCGCAAAACAGGTGCTTGAGAAAAGAAGGCTTTTAAATTATCAAACGCTTGCTGACAGTCTTTGGACCACTCACCTGCTTGGCTAGGTGAGCCAAATAATATGTTAAAGAGGATGGCTTTAATAGTGTCATCATTGCAGTTTTTACCATTAGGTCCTTTAGGGGTGGGATGGACCTTGAGTCTTTTAGTTTGTTGTTTACAAAATTGTAGAAAGCGCGGGTGGAACTGGCATGTAGAAGGTTTTCTTCTTGTTTAATGTGATAATTGGCGCATTCAGTCTTTATCTGGTGGCATACATTTTTGTATCGGCTTTTGAAATTGGCAACGTGACCAGATTTGTTTTTCCACCAAAGTGATTTATTTTTTGATTGAAGCTTCCTTATTGTTATGGGTAATTTGTTTTTTTCTGATTTTGGGAGTTGTTATTGGTACATATAGTTTGATGACTCTTTTGACTTCAAGTAAAAATATGTTGTTATGGTCTTCTACAGTATTGCATCCAGAGAATAGAAATTGCCAATCAAGGGATGAAAGATCGTTGTTTATAAGATCACAGTTGCCTTTTTTGAACTTATAATTGGGGATTCTGTCATTGTGATTATTTTTGTGTGGACGTTTGTTGAGACAAAAGTCAACCATGTTGTGGTCACTGTTGGAAAAGGGTTCTTTAATATGTATTCCGTAAATTGAATTCAAACTATTGAAGAAGATTAGATCAAGGCAGTTATTAAGTCTAGTGTTGTTGGTTACTGGTTGTTCTAGTCCCAGATTTGTTACTGCATTGTAGAAGTTTGCATATGTGGGTTCAGTTGTACATTTGTTAAGGGTCCAGTTAATATGAGGTAGATTGATGTCACCAAGAAAGATAAAAACATGTGGACAGGATGCTTAATTGTTACCTGATGTTTTGGAATGAAAGAAGAATAAAAACTTACTACTTGTTCATCGTGAGTTGTTTTTTTAATCACTAAATGTGGAAGAACAGCTGAGAGGAAAGTCAGCTCTCAAACCCTCATTCTTCTCCCTGTTCATCTTCTATCTTTGTTGGAGTAAGCAGCAATGGCTGAAGATACCGATGTGAGTGTGGAATTTCCAATTGAGTGTGGATTGGATGAGGAGGAGGATCGGTCACGGGACAAAGGAGTGAGTGAGCCCTCAGCAGGTACCATAAGTGGTGACATGCTACCTGCTGGTGGAACGGGGGATACTAAAGGTGAGACTGATGAGGAATTGAAAAGGGTCATGAGACCCAAGACACCAGAGAAAAAGTGACTTGGACTTCCGTGAGGATTTGGGAAGAAAAGGTGTGAGAGGGAAGCCACCTTCTTTTGCTCCTGGGAACACTGAAACATTTGATAAATGGAGGGAAAGGACGATAGCAGACGATGATGAATGCAGCACCTCCACCTCCAGTCTGGAGGCAAGCACTCTCGAACTTCTCCGTATGAAGTATGGGGAATTAAGTACAAGGGATCACACCCACAAGAGCATGTGGGACACTACAAGGAGGAGTCAAACAGGGGACACTTCTTTCTTTAGCTCTCTTCCTTGAGAAGTGGGGAACATGGCAGCAGAAGGGCAGGGAGTGAGAGTGCAACCAGGTTTGACTCTTCATTAGCCATTGTAGTTGGCCCCGGATGAGAGGAACTTCGCACTTGCAGTCCAGTAGGGGACAGGGAGAGTCGTCATCCCAGCATTGACATGATGTATCTTGGGAACCCCAAGGAGTGCCCAGACAATGGCATCAACATATGGTGTGGGGACCCCCACCATTACAAACATCCTTTGATGGAAATTCCGACTGCATCACACTCTTTCTCAGTCAAGTAGTCAACCATTTGGAGCTGTATGCCACCTACTAACCCTCCCAATGGTCCATTGTGGTGGCCATTACAGGGGTATTGACTGGGGATGTGGCTGGTTGGGTGGCCAAACTGCATAGTGTATATGCTAGAGGGTTGATTGATTCCCTCTGAGGCAATTTGAGGATAGGTCCAGAATAACCAAACTGAAGAAGCTTTAATGGAGTTAAGACAAGAAGGACGGCCAGCGGCTGAGTATGTGAAGGAATTCCAGAGGTTGGCTGGGAAGCTACACTCCTGGCCTGAACATTTGTTAATAAGGGAATTCAGAGCTGGTTTAGATCCAGGATTACAACAGGCATGTTTGTACCAAGGCGTTCCACAGTGCCTGACAGACTGGTACAAGACAGTGGTAGAGCTAGATGTAGGATTGAAGGAGTTTAGGTCTAAATCAGAGGCTCCCCGGAAATATAACATGGGAGGCCCCAATATGATAACAGGAAGGACTGATCCAGGAGGTATGACAGCTAATATTAGGGGCTGACCGACCATAAGGTGTTTTCGGTGTAACATCATTGGCCACAGGACGTTAGAATGTCTGTCGTTTACCACAGGGAGTATGAAACAGACAGCAAAGGCTCCTGCTGGGGCTGTGGCCAAACCAGGTATTTTGGAAAAGGGGCTATCAGTAGTGAGCGATCTCAAGGGCTCATGCAGAAGGTGACAACAGAATCTCAAGAGAAGAAACAATACGATGAAAAGCAACAACCTTGTGTGGTTTCAGGTCTGTATGACAGTGGTGAAGACAGCCAGGAGGACACCATGGTAAACGCTGCTGTTAGACCATTTGGGATACCTATACTGTTGGAGAATATGAACACAGGACTCAGGCAGATATGGGGCGTTGATTGATACAAGCTGCATTCATTGTCTAATTAATCAATGAGTGGTTGATGAACTGAAATTAAAGGTAGAGTCCCTTCCTCCACCAATGAAATTCAAACACATTGATGGGTCTTTACTAGGAGGGGCACCAAAGATAGTGGTGACTGATCCTATTTGTTTGAAGATTGGAGCACACTGGGAATAACTGAGGTTCATTGTGATCCTGAAGATGAGAGAGGCAGTCGTTTGAGGATTCATGTGGTTGGACAGATGGGAGCCCACAATATGGTGGGAAGGTTTTGGCATTTAAGACTTTTGATAGGTCCGGAGCCTCCTCAGTCAATTCCAGGGAAGGAGTCAGTTACCACTATATCAGAATCCAGCAATTTGTCTTATCTAGATGTTTACCAGGATTTGGCAGAGGTATTTAGTGAAAAGGAGTGTGAGACTCTGCCACTCTGCTGCAAAACAGACTGTGCAATAGAGTTGATCTGGGGGCAAAGCTCCCGAAGCCCCAATATGTATGTGATGACGCCAAAAGAAATGGAGGAAATGCAGAACTATTTGGATAAAAATTTGTCCTGGGGATTCATACAAACTGGACGGTCGCATATAATGGCTCCCATATTGTTCCGGGAAAAAAAAGATGGAGGCTTACATTTGTGTGTCAATTTCCAAGAGCTGAATGCAGTTTGCATGGACAATTTATATCCCCTGATGTTGATCAGTGAGCTATTAGCTATGTTGGCTACCAGGAGGTTTTTAAAAAACTTGGATTTATGTGAGGCTTGCTACCGGGTTCATATATGACCAGGGGATGAATGAAAGACCACATTCAACTGCTCACTTGGTAGCTTTATTTTAAGGTTGTGCCTTTCAGATTACAAAGTGCCCCTGCGGTATTTCTGCAGCTCATTAATGAACATCTATAACGCAGGGTACTTGTGTATTTGGATGACATCTTAATCTACATGCAAACTATGGAATAACATGTGGCACTAGTACGAAGTGAGTTGGCTAAACTGCTGCACGCCAAATTATTTGTAAAGTTATCAAAGTACAAATTTCATTGTACAAAACTGAATTATTTAGGCTATAGAATATCCAACATGGGTTTGGAAATGGATCTTAATAAGGTGAAGGCAGTGTTGGACTGGGGACTCCCAAAAACGTGAAAGCAAGTACAAAGTTTTCTGGGCTTTGCTAATTTTTATTGACAGTTTATACCCCAATTTTCCCATATTGCATTACCATTAACTGAATTGCTGAAAACAAAAGGTCAAGTGTTAAAACCAAAGACTGCAATGATGACACTATTAAAGCCAACCTCTTTAACATATTATTTGGCTCAGTATTTGTAAAAAGCAATGGATCATGCCAGGTATTTTCTAGTCGAATCACAGACAACGACAATGATCTAATACATATCGATTTTACAGAAGACATTGTTGAGAAAGCACTACGCAATCTAAATCCATCTCTATCTATTGGACCAGATGGAATATGTGCCTATTTCTTAAAACAAGCTATCCAATGCCATAGCCAAACCTCTAGGCATAATCTTTGAAAAATCCTTCAGGACCAGCTCCTTGCCTAACCTATGGTCACAGGCCAAGGTCATTCCCATCTTCAAAAAGGGAGACCTCAAGACTTTGTTGACGATCCAAACTCTGTCAAGGATCTTGAAGTGATCTAATGATCCAAGTGCTAGAGCCCACTGTAACTACATAGCCAAAAAGGCATTAAAGGCCTGGTCCCACTGCACTTACAGATGCAACGAGGATGTAAAACATTAAAAAAAGCTTGCCAACCATTGGAAAACACTATGCATCCATTGTGTACTCATTGCATACGTGTTTCATATGCTCTATCCGTCGAGCATCTGTCCACTGCGATTTCATCCACGCAAAAAGTTTTGAGCTTCACAAAACTTTGTGAACGGAAGAACTTTCCGCCACGTACAATGTACATCTGCAACATATACGGGCAACAAACGTTCTATGTCCGTTATCATCCGTTAAACATCTGCTGTATCCTCTCTGCATCCTCTGGCCATCTCCTCAACTCACATCTGCTGTAGCTGAAAATGGAAAGAGGGAGGAAACAAAAGGTACACGGAACGTCTACACAGCGTTAGTAGCACGGAAATAGAAAGGATGTAAGTGTAGGCATCTCATGTATAAAGGATTATAAATGGACAAAAGGTTTGTATCTGGGATGTATCTCGTATATTTAGGATGTTTGGAGTATGTCTAGAGTATGTAGAAGGACACCTAGTGGACAACCAATATTTCCTATAAAAAGGGGGAGAAAAACATCTGGATCTCAATATGAGTCCAGCAGCCGTGGTGTACAGACCTCTTCACCCTTGGTCTTGGTCTTCAACATCATCAATTGTTCTCCACCACGGATGATGACACAGTCCGTATGATAACTGCGCTCATTCATCACCAGAACCAAAATCTGTTCAGACTGTTTCAACTTTTATACAGAAGGAGAAGAAGGAGACGTCTAAGAGCTGTGTGGGTCCGAGGATGGATCGGGAGAAGAATGGAGTTTGGACTGTATGACCAGTTGATGGTGGAGCTGAGGAATGAAGACCCTTGTGCATTCCATCACTTCATGAGGATGCCACCAGCCATGTTTGATGAACTTGTTGAGCGTCTGAGACCCAGGTCGACCAAGCCGAGCACCAACTTCCATCCCAACCTGGACCCTGGACTGAAGGTGGCACTGACTCTGCGCCACCTGGCCTCTGGAACCACATACAGAAACATGCAGTATGCGTGGATAGTGTCACACAACAGCAGCAGCAAAGTGGTCAGAGAAGTGGTGCAGGCCATCATCGAAGAATACGTGGAGGAGCTCCTCAAGTGCCCCACCACTGAACAAGGCTTGAGAAAACTTGCAGAAGAGTGGTATCAGAGGTGGAACTTTCCCCACACTGTTGGAGCCATAGATGGGAAGCATGTGGCCTGCAAAGCTCCAGCCAACTCAGGGTCCACTTATTACAACTACAAGGGCTTCTTCAGTATCATCCTCTTTGCCATGGTTGATGCTGACTACAAGTTCATGTACATCGATGCTTCAGGCAACGGTATTTGCTTCAGATAGCTTCAGATAGCTTCAGATTTTGCTTTAACGGTACCTGCTTTAGATAGCCAGATATACAACGTCAGTGTCCTCAAGGATGGGCTGGAATGCAACCTCATCATGGGTTTTCCAGATCCAGACCCCCTACCCAATGACACACAAGATGTGCCCTACTTCATTGTGGGTGATGACGCCTTCTCCTTCAAAACCTACCTCATAAAGCCCTACAGTTCCAGATACCTCACCCGTGAAGAGAGGATCTTCAACTACAGGCTGTCCAGGGCAAGATGGGTGGTGGAGAATGCCTTTGGCATCCTGGCCAACAGTTTCCAGATACTTCTCACCACCATGCAGCATGACCCAGAGACTGTGAGGAGCATCGTGGAAGCTTGCTGCATCCTGCACAATCTCATGCACACCCGCTACCCAGTGTTCCGGAATAGACTTGTTGACCGTCAACAAGGGAATGGGGACATAGAGCCTGGTGAATTGAGGCAAGGACATAACCTGATAGACACTGTGGATGTACAAGGCCCCAACAGAGATTCACGTGAAGGGAAGAAGCAGCGCAACCTACTGAGACACTGGTGCAACTCCCCAGCTGGAGCAGTGGAGTGGCAAGACAGGATGATAGATGGTTAATGGATGCTTCCTTGAGACTGTCACATAACACTGATGAGATTGTGCCATGTATGTTGAGTGGTCCTACAATGAATAGGGCATTAATAAAGAGTTTTGTTTATTTTAAAATGTTTTGGTCAATGAATAAATTGTTATTGATAAAAAAGGTCCATATGTGTGGCAGCTGGGATGGTGGACCATACAGTCCCACTATGCTTGCACTGGAGGTTTATCTATCCCACAACTATCCTTATCTATCCCACAAGCATGCAAAGGCTTAACCATTTTTTCAAAGTTTTCACCAACACTTTATTAAGTAAAAAAAATGAACCAAGTGTCTTAAGCAAAGATAATCTTTATTAACTTTCTTAACTTTATGACTTTATTAAATAAGCAAAATGAACCAAGTAATCTGAATTAAGTGTGTTTAGCAAAGACAACCTTGATTAACTTTCTTAGGTAAACTTTATGACTTTATTAAAAAAGCAAAATGAACCAAGTAAAGTGTCTTAAGCAAAGAAGTACAACTCAGTCTCTGACACTATTCTCAGTCACTCTGAGTCATGTCCATGGTCTCAGCTGTTAAGTGGGCAGGGACTGTGGAGGGGGCTGTGGCTTGAGTGCTGGTCTGAGGCACCATTGGGGTGCTTGGCCCTGAGAGTACAACAGGGGATGGTGTGTTCAGGAAGCTGTCTGAGAGCTGACTCAATCCTGTGAGATTGAGAGCCCCCTCATCAAGGACTTGAGATGTCAGGCCCAATACTGATGAGAGATTGTCCGTTGATGGGCTTGGCTGTGGGGTGGAGGAAGGAGGAGTGTAGTGTGGCTGTCTGGTCTGCAGCTGGGTGAGGAGTGGCGTCTGTGGCATGCGATGAACCTGGGCCTGGACTGGGAAGTTATGCTTCTGCTGTGCTCCTGGTAGGTGAGGGGCTGTTGCAAGCCGTGGAAGGGCTGTGACATCGCCTGGGGTGGAGAAGCCGACCTGGACTGGGCAGAAGCAGCTTCATCTGGGCCTTGAGGGTTGTGCAGAAGTGCTGTGATCTTCTGCTTCATCACCTGGTATTGGGCCTTGGGCAGGTCCCTCAGCGTCTGGCTCACATAAGGGATGAAGGGCTTCCGGCCCGAGGATGGTATGTCACTGTGGACCAGCTGAAAGAGAAGTTCTGTGCTGTGCTGGTCTTCATTGTGTCCCTGATCTCCAACAGCACACTGTGGTCCTGGCCCTCCAATCTGCCTCTCTGCCTGCATCCTGTGGAGCTGGGGGTGGGGGTGGGGGTGGGTTGGTCTCTGGTGGCTGCTGCTTCTTCATTTATGACAGCAGGGCGTCATCCTCCATGGGATCCTCCAAGTCCACAAGCATGGGGAGTGCAGCTGTCGGGGGAGTATCTGCTGTGGGGCCCTCTGAAGAAACCTGCCTGGACAGGGTAGCTGGCTCCTGGCTGGAAGAGGACTGGCTGTCTGTGGGCTGTCTGAGGGAGAGGGGTCTCAGAGGGGCTGCTCCTCGGTGGCGGATCTCACCCTCCAGGAAACTGCACTTGGCCATGACATACATCTCCCGGTCAGTGAGCTTGACAGCGGCCTGCCCGGATTTCTTGAGGTGTAGCTTGCCATACCAGGTGTGCATGTGCTTCCACCATCCTAGGAGTACTTCTGCAGTGTAGCCCAGGCTCTCTGCCTTGTCTCTCCAAGCTGTCTGCTTCTTCTTGGTGTCCCGATAGAGTCTGTGGCCCTTTCTCCAGAGGTACTTGTTCTCCGTCAGCCATTCCAGCACCTCATCCTCATGCTCCTCGGAAACAGTGTACTGTTTCCTCTCTCCCTTCTGCTTCCCTTGCCTCTTCCTCCCTCTGGCAGGGCCTTCAGCAGGGCCTTCAGGGGCTTGAGCAGCAAGGTCTTCAGGGGCTTGAGCAGCAGGGCCTTCAGCAGCAGGGCTTTGAGGGCCTTGGGGTTGGTCCACCATTGCAGCAGCAGCAGCAGCAGCAGCAGCAGCAGCAGCAGCAGCTTCAGAATCAGTGCCAGGGCGTGGGATGCTGGTTCTGGCCTTCTTGCCAGGGCTTGAACGAGTGGGCACGGGCTTCCTCTTCTTGCCTGACTGACGAACCATGGTGTTCCTGCTAGATGTATGTGGCAGCATGTCTTTCTCCTGTATGCTGACTGCGTGCGTGCTGCATCCTTTTATATCCGCGGAGCTGACGCAATTCATACTCCCCGCATGCGCAGTGAACGCTTTGCATCTGATATACATCCATGCGGCATCCCCTTTATTTCCTATAGGCATCCGTGATGCATCCACTTCATCCACTATGCATCCGCCCCTTCCGCTATGTGTCCGCTTCGCAATTCTTCCCCAGAACCCCTTCCGATGTGCCATCCGCTTCCATTCGCTGTCATCCGCTAGGCTTCCTATGAATATCCATTTAACATCCCCACTACATACTACCCACGTCCGTTCTTTTCCGTTCTGTTTATGCAAATTTTCACCAATTTTTGAAGCGGATGACAACGGATGGAGCCACCCCCCAAATTTTGTTCATCTGCTGTATCCTTTATGCATATGTTTTGCGTCTGTCGGCCAGTGGGACCGGGCCTTAAGAGTTGTTAATCTAATCCTACATAGCTTTTCCTCTGGTAATATCACACTACTAACTAGAGCATACAAAACATTTGCTAACCAATACTCGAAAACAGCTCCTCAGTCTGGAACCCCCATTACGTATCTGATATTAGCACAGTTGAGAAAATCCAGAAATATTTCACAAGAAGAGTTCCCCACTCCTCTACTCGTTGTAGAATACCTCATGCCACCAGACTTGAAATTCTAGACCTAGAAAACCTTGAATTCCTCCGTCTTCGGTCTGATCTAAGTATGATATATAAAATCATACATTCCATTGATTTACCTGTCAATGAAAACTTCAGCTTCAACCATAACAACACAAGAGCACACAATAGATACAAACTCAAGGTTAACCGCACCAAACTTGATTGCAGGAAATACGACTTCAGCAACAGAGTGGCCAATGTCTGGAATACTCTACCTGACTCTGTGGTTTCTCCCCCAAACCCCAAAACCTTTAACCTTAGACTGTCTGCTATTGACCTCAACCCTTTCCTAAGAGGTCTGTAGGGGGTGTGTATAAGTGCACCAACTTGCGTACCATCCCTGTCCTTTTGTTTCTTTTATTTTTCTTATATGTACCGATTTCATGTATTTATAACTATGTATATACTTATACCTATTACCTTGTAAGCGATTGACAAATCAAAATAAATAAATAAAATAAATAAATATTAACTAAATTGTGAACATAGTTCAAGGTTTTTCAACCACCCCAAACTGAAGCTGGGTAGACATCAACTCCCAGCCACCCAGAGAATTCTGGAAGTTGAAGTCCACACAGCTTAAATTTGGGGAGGTTGAGAAACCTTGAGGTGTTTTTTAAAAAAATGGTACTATCAACATGCAGGAAGGTCGGGTTTGCTTTGTTTCTTTGCCCAGCACATACTGGTTGAGATGTGGCTTTTTCCTTGGTAGTTCCTTAAGGTATTGTTTCAGACCTGCCAACCCCTGATAAAGGAAAATCTGGAGACCCATGAAAAAAAATCTGGAGATTCTACAAAAAATAGTGAGATTCACGGTCACGTGAATAACTAACCGATCAGAGCGTGTTATATCCGGTGGTAGAAAAAAGCAAAATTGAGGCGCCCAGAGTAAAAAGAAATGTGCTGTATGTATATATGACTGAATGGTAATATCGATATTGCGTGATCTGAGAAGTGGTGTCATATCGTCATGTCGTTTGTGTCAGAAATCAGATTTATGTGTGTATAAGCCGACCCCCAAATTTTGAAAAAAAAAAAAAAGCATTTTAAATTTGGCGTGAGATTGAGGAGCTTTGTCGTGAGACATGCCAAAAAATCGTGAGACTCACGGCAGAACCGTGAGAGTTGGCAGGGCTGTTGTTTTCTGCTGGATTGTTTTTTTTTTTGTCTGGTGTTAATCCCTGCTTATCTGGGTTTTGGCTGCTGGAGACAATGCATTCTGGTCTTTCTGTTTCCTTCTTAGTTTTTATTGTCTCTTTTGAATGGCATGTAAATGTGGTTTATCTCTCTGTGTCTATTGATGGCTGATCACAAATGATGATGTTACCTAGATGTTCCAGATAATGAAATATGTATAAGCAAGCAACCAAACTCAGAGATCACCAAGTACCCCATAATCCTAGATCCGGGTAATAATTATCCATCTCTCTGTCTCTTATCTCTCTCTTTCATATATCCTTCCATCAACTATTATGTATCATATCTCTATCATCTGCCATCTAATCTATCATCTATATCTATCCACCCATCCATCTCTATTATTTATTACATACCAACCATCTATGCATCCATCTGTATCTGTCTGTCTATCTATGTCTATCATCTCTCTCTCTCCCATCTATCTCCTGTCTGCTTGTCTATCATCTATATCTCAATTAATCAGTCATCTATCATCTGTGTTTATATCATCTATCTATCTATCTATCTATCTATCTATCTATCTATCTATCTATCTATCATCTATCTATCTATCTATCTATCTATCTATCTATCTATCATCTATCTATCTATCTCTGCAGTATATATCTATATCTGTCCATCCATCCATCCATCCATCCATCCATCCATCCATCCATCCATCCATCCATCTAATCTATATCTCTCATTTATGTGCCTGCCTGCCTCTGCCTCTGCCCCGTTTCTCTCTCTCTCCCTATTTTTGTCTATCATCTGTCCCTTCCCCCCACCCTCCCCTCTCTCCTCCTAACTTCTATCTCCTATGTATCATTTTATCTAATATAATCTCTTCCAGGGCAAATTCTCTCCCTAAGGATTCCTCCCAATTTCCCTTTTTAGAAAGCTTTAGAGACAGACCTCTCTCTTCTCTTCCCTTTTGGGAACTTGGATGCCTAAACAGTGTGAAGCCTCAGCCTCTTGGCATCTGAAATGTAGAGAAGGATGGTGTTTTTATCCTTTTTCATGCTCGCCCGACTTCAGCCCTTTTCCACTTGACGTTTTAAACTCTCTAGGTTTTGCAAAGATATTGCTCGTATATGTCAGATTTCCAAGTGGGTTGTTTGGTGTCTCCAAAATTCTTCCATGCGTTATTATTCCCACCTACCCCCTCAAAGGTTAGTGGATCACAATGGGAACTGAGGCAGCTTTCAAACCCCACCCAAGTTGATTCACTCCTAAGAGGGATTAAAAAAAAATCCATCTGTTATCACCTTCTCCAAAATTCCCGCTGGGAGAGCCCACTCAATCTGGCATTTGCTGACCGGGTTTGCAAGAAATATTAAGGGCGAATGAATAGACAAAGCCAAAGAAAGCAAACATGTTCATTTATCACCGTGACTTGTTATTTTCCCTGAATCGAAGGATAAATGAAGGCAGGATCAAGGGTTCAGAAAAAAACTCTGCAGCTTTTGGGTAGGGGGAAAATATATATATATATATACAGAAGCCTGAGGATGGCAGATGAGATTCTGCTGAAACGTTGCTACAACTTTAACAGAACTACAATGACGTGGGATAATACCCGAAGGAAGCTAAACAGCACACATGTAAGTACCCGCGAAA
>BLBF01000048.1:13238575-13260229 GCA_015471245.1 Laticauda colubrina | reverse complement strand
AACACCAATCAATCAAACTCCAAGTCCAATGAACACAGGTCCAGGCTCCCAGCCAATCAGAATGGACCAGCCTCAAATTTAAAACCAAGAGCTGTAAGACCCATATCCATACAGAAGCCAATGACGTGGGATAATACCCGAAGGAAGCTAAACAGCACATAAGACCCAGAGAGATCCACTTAATTAATCAGCAGGGTGTTATAAGACCAACAACATCCTTCCTGGTAGCTGTTTGGAGATTGTAGAAAAAAGGGAGAATGAAAAATGTAGGCGATTCTGTCATCCCATTCTATTCTGCATCTTATCCTATCCTGTCCTGTCCTGTTTTCAATGTTCACATTGACAATTCTGAATTCTATATTTCTATTCTATTCTAATTCTATCCTATCCTGTCCTTTCAATTTTATGTTCTGTGTTCTATATTCTATTCTATAATCTATTCTATTCTATAATCTATTCTTTTGATATTCTATTCTATATTCTATTTCATATTCCTATTCTTTTCTATATTCCTATTCTGAATTCTCTTCTATATTTCTCTTCTATATTCCATTCCATTCCTATCCTGTCCTATCCTATATTTTCTATTCAGTATATTATCTTATCCCCTTCCCTTCCTTCTAATCTATTATTTTTTGTTTTGTTCTGCTCTTTCCCTTCCCTTCCCTTCCTTTCCAATCCATCCTATTCCCTGTTGGAAGGGAATTGAAATTGTGACTTACAACTGGTCCTCATACTTACAATTTTCACAGCACTTCCCACATTCATTTAATCAAAATCCAGGCGCTTGGTAAATAGCATGCATTTGCCATGGTTGTAGCACCCCAGAATCACACAATTTCTATTTCTGACCTTCCCAGCTGGCTTCTGATAAGCCAAGTCAATGGGGGGGGGGGAGCAGAATTCACTTAATGACCATGTGATTCATTTAATGATAGCACTGATTCGCTAAACAACCAGTTCAAAAATAGCCAGAAAACCAGCTTTGGCTCACTTAACAACTGCCTTTTTTGGCTTAGCTATGGAAACTCTTGACCCCAATTATGGTCAGAAGCCAAGGACTGCCTGTACAGGGTCATAAACCGAGGACTGCCTTTGCAGGATCTGTTGAGGAAGAGAGTAAAATAGCAAATTGTATTGGTCAGGGTGGCTGGCTTTTCTCTCTTTCCTTCAACTCAGCCAAGAGAAATGAAAGGCTGCAGAGAAGGTTACTTGGGTGAAATCTGCTGGAAATCAGGGGAAGAAATATATATATATATATATTCTTGGTGGGAGACAAAATATTTGGAAGAATGCAAGCCTAAGAAGGACTAGGGGTGACATGATAGCAGTCTTCCAATATTTGAGGGGCTGCCACAAGGAGGAGGAGAAACTTCCTGATAGTTAGAAATCAATGAAAGGATTTTCCTCCAGAAGTTGTGGTGGCTCCATCACTGGAGGTTTTCAAGAAGAGACTGGACAGCCCATTTGTCTGGAATGTTATAGGGTTTCCTGCTTGAGCAGGGGTTGGACTAGAAGACCTCCAAGGTCCCTTCCAACTCTTATTATTCTAGGTTCTAATTCCAGGGAATTATTGTCTAGCATCCCAGCAAGGAAGCCAATGTTTGTATGAATCACTGCAAAGGAAAAGATCATCACCCCAGAGATAATTATCTGGTATCTGATTAAAACCATCCTCTGTGGAAATCCAGCAGAATTCCATCTGGGCTAATAAAATGCAGGCTTTAATGAGCAGGAGGCTGCTTGTCATGGGTAATCCTCGACTTATGACCACAACAACCAGTTTTCATGCTTAAGGTGGGACTAAAACTCACCATCTTCTGGTTGATTGGCCCAAAGTCACCCAGCTGGTTTTCATGCCTAAAACAGGACTCACCGTCTCCTAGCAATTGGCCCAAAGTAATCTAGCCAGGCAGGGTTTAGAATTAAGGTGGGACTCGAACTGTCTCCTGGTTATTGTCCCAAAGTCAACCAGCCCACATTCATGCCTAAAGCAAGACTACAACTCACTAGTTCTCCCATTTTGTAGCCTGGAGCCTTAACCGCGAGGTCAAACTGCCTCAAAAGTTGCTCAAAGATTGCTCTAGCCATCTAAATTCTGCTTCTACCAATGCCCACAACTTCTACAAATGTGTTGACCTAAAGATGTTTGGTGGGGGATAGTGGGTGATATTCAAGGGATTGCCCCAAAGAAGAGGGAGTCAAGCTGTTCTCCAAAGCACCTGAGGGCAGGACAAGAAGCAATGGGTGGATGCTAATTAAGGAGAGAACAATTTGGAATTTAGGGGAAAATTCCTGACAATTAGAACAATTAATCAGTGGAATAGCTTCCCTCCAGAAGTTGTGAATGGGTACTCCAACACTGGAGGTTTTTAAGAAGAAACTGAATAACTGTTTGTCTGAAATGGTATAGGGTATCCTGTTGAGCAGGGGGTTAGACTAGAAGGCCTCAAAGGTCCCTTCCAACTCTTATTTTGTTATATTTTCATCTGTGAGAGGCAGCTGCAATGAAATAAAAGATGTTATAATATGCTTATCTCCTTCCAATAAGAATCTGGAGTTGGACAGCCTTCATCACACATTAACCCTTAGGCAAACTAGAAAATTGTGACAAATTAATGACCAAGTCAACAAATCAATGAATTTCAGATCTGGCAGCATTTCATACACTCAGCATAATTTTACATAAGTACTTTATACTAATGTGAACTGATTGCAGAAAGCATACAGGCAATTTTTTTCTCCAACATAATGATGTGCAGTTAACTTTATTTTTTTGGCAATGATAATCACACACACACACAAAATCACCTTGTCCATCTACATCTCACTATTCTGGATTTTAATTTTTTTTAAAAAGCAAAACCTGAGATGAATCAATGGAAAGCTCATATTTACAGTCCTGGCTCAATAAATAAGAGAAGGTCAAAGGTCAAAAGAAACAAGAATTTTCTTATTGAAAAATGGAGAATGCTACGAAAAAAAATGTTCAGATTTCAGAACTGTGGTCAGGACATGTCTGAAATATTTACAAGATGAAAGCCACAGGAGAGAACTATTGACTGAAGGTTGATTGAACATCAAAGTTAAGTGTTCCTCAGCTCTTACGTGGAAAATGATTGGCAAGAGATGGTAGGTTGTCCAAAATATGTCCACATCTGTTGGTTATCTTCTCAATTTTCATCCTGGTGAGTTTTGTGGCGCAACAAGAAAGAGATAGAAATCAACAATTTTGTCACCAGACTTGGTGTCCTTCATAGATGTATCAATAGATACATAGAAAACCAAAATGATCTGTTGGCCAGACAAGGAATAATGGATGGAAACTGAACAAGGAGAGATTAAACCTGGAAATAAGGAGAAACTTTCTGACAGGGAGAACCATCAACCCATGGAACAGAAGTTGTCCTCGGAAGTTGTGGGAGTGCCATCACTTGAGATCTTCAAGAAGAGATTGGACTGCCCTCTGTCAGAAATGGTGATGGGTCTCCTGCTCGGGTGGAGGGGGTTGGGACTAGATGACCCACAAGGTCCCTTCCAACTCTGATTATCTGTCATCTAATTTGTAATCTGCTATTCATGAAGCCTTTCATGGGTAGCATCCACCCAACGGTGATGGACTTCTGGACGAAGCCACAGGATACGATCTTGGATCATAGCAAATGAGCCCAGAAGCTAATCACTATTGAAAAATGGTTCATGTTGGTCAGTCAAGATTGGGAAAAGGAGCTTCCATGTGTGGTTGCTCAGAATTTTCTGGAATAGTTTGAAAAGGGCAACTTAACTCCTTCACAAACCTGGATGTAAGAAAACTTCGTCCCTTATCAAGAAGTCATGCATGCAATCTTGATAAGGTGCCATGTGAATGTTTTCTAACTATCATTTGCAGCTTAGCTTTCATCAGTGGGTGGAGACCCAATGTTAATCACAAATATGCTGTAAAATTCAGAAAAACCACCTTTATTTTCTAGCACCAACAGCTTCTATTTTCTAGAATTTAGAGCACAGTTAGTCCTTCACTTACAACCATTCATTTAGTCACCATTTGAAGTTACAATGGCACTGAAAAAGTGACCTACGACCGTTTTTCACATTTATGATCATTGCACTATCCCAGTTGTCACATGATCAAAATTCAGAGGCTTGGCAACTGGCATGTACTTATGCCAGTTATGGTGTCCCAAGGTCATGTGATCCCCATTTGCAACCTTCTGACAAGCAAAGCCAATGGAGAAGCCAAATTCACTTAACAACAATGTTGTAAACTGAACATCTGCAGAGATTCAGTTAACAACTGGGGCAAGAAAGCTCACAAAATTAGGGAAAACTCACTTAACTGTCCTGTTTAGCAATGGAAATTTTTGGGATTAAATGTGGTTTTAAATCAGGGACTACCGTGTCATAAATTCTGGTTGTAAGTCGAGACATCACGTGGCAGGACATTTTCATTTAGCGAATGCCACAGTTGTTAAGTGAACAACATGCTTGTTAAGTGACTATTTTCCCCAATGGGCTGTTTTTTCTTTTTTTTTGCCAAAAACTGGAAATTAATGCTAAGAAGTGTTAAACAACCTCGCAAATTGTGGTCATGTGACCACAGCACTTTGCAAATTCCTACAAAGGTGAGACAATTGCAAAATGCCAGAAAATAATGTGACCAGGTGTGTGGCTGAAAACGGGGCATAAGTAGCTGTAGGAGGTTCCATCGTAACCTCAAAAGTTTGCGAAGCAGCCGGTCATAAGTCAAGAACTACCTGTATTTCAGCATTCAAGGTTCAGGAGGTTTCTTCCAGTGACCTTTATAGAAAATTTAAAAAAAAGAGATATCCCAATGAATGAAGATGATTTTCTGGGTTCTGAAATCCACTAGGAAAAAAAAGGAGAGGAACAGATTTAGATTCTAAGGAGTCCTGATCCCACCTCAGGACTTTTCCCATGGAATCTGATGGCAAATGACATAATTTGGTGAGGTCCTTGGAGCTCTCTGAGCTTGGGGGTTTTCTTACAGACGTTTCATCACCCAACTGGGGAATGTCATCAGGACTAGAAGGGAGTGTAGACTGCAGAAAGGAGGAAGAGGAGGAGGAGGAAGAGAACTGTGAGGTCCTTGGTGCTCTCTGAGCTTTGTAGTTTTTCTTGCAGATGTTTCATGACCCAACTAGGTAACACCGTCAGTGCTACAAAGAAACAGAGTTTGTAGAGAGGAGGAGGAGGAGGAGGAGAGGGGGGACGGAGTAGGATTGTTGAGTCCTTGATACCTTCTGAGCTTGGTGATTGTCTTGCAGATGTTTCATGACCCAACTCCGTAACATCATCGGGTTAGGAAGGAATGTAAGGTTTGCAGCACGAAGGGGAATGAGAAGGGGAGAATGTGGAGGAGGAGGATAGAGAAGAAGAAGAAGAGGAGGAGGAGGAAGAGGACTGAGAGGTCCTTGGTGCTCTCTGAGCTTGGTTGCTTGCAGGCGTTTCATGATCCAGCTAGGTAACGTCATCAGTGCTGGAAGGGAGTGGGGTTTGCAGAGAGGAGGAGGAGGAAAATGAAGAGGAAGGAGGAGGAGGAGGAGGACTGTGGGTTCCTTGGTGCTCTCTCAGTTGCTTTCTTGCAGGCATTTCATGACCCAAGTAGGCCACCTCATCGGCGAAACGATTCTGTTTTTCACAGCTGATTTTTCCATTCCTTCCTGTCCATTCCAGCCAGCTCTGGAGAAGCTTTCAAAGAATTCTTATAGAACCACTTCCAGCCTTCAAAACATTGAACAACCCCTTCGATTCTGGGTGGGGAAAAAGGAGGAGGAATTTGTCCAGGCTTAACCTTTCTTGTTCTGAGTCTCTGGGCACCCAGAATTTTGTCCCAGTTCTGCTTGCAAAAAAAAAAAAAAAAAGCTTTAAAAATAATAATGATAATAATAATGCCAAATACTCGACTCTCAAATCCTGTTGCTTGCAGCTTCCGCTTGCCTGGTTGGTTTTCGGCTTCTGCTCCTCAAACCAGAGATTTTTCAGCTTGAAAAGTGGAGCTGCGTTGAGTTTTGGGGCTGCAGGTAGCCAACATCGAGATCTGGGTGGGGAAATTGGTGCCACTGCTGCCAACAGACGGGTGGTGATACTTCGTATCCGAACCCAGGAAGCGTTCCAGATGCCACCTGCGCCATTTGCGTTTCATTTCAGCTTGAACCTGAGACGGGAGAGAGAGAAAAAAAACACATTACGGGATAGTCCTTGAGTTATATCCATTCATTTAGTGACCGACAGCACAGAAAAAAATGACTTAGGACTGTTTTTCACACTCTCGACCATTGTGTGATTCCCCAGGGGATCAAAATTTGGGTGCTTGGCCACCGACTCATATTTATTTATTTTTTAAACAATTTTATTTGGGTTTTCACAAAACAAAAAAAAGCAACATCTTTTTTTTAGTGAACAGCTTGGTTCCAGGTTTTCACAACAGAAACAATCTCAGTTACATATTCATCTTTCATATTCAATTTCATATCTTATCACTACTTTATATATTCTTTATTAATTTTTCCCTCAAATACTTCCCTCAGGCTCATTTTATAGCTTTCTCATTCATTTCTAAACCTATTACATATCCTTTTCAAAATTTCATACCTCCATAACAATTATACTTGTACTTTTATCTGTCCTGTTTACAATTTTATTACATATCCACATTTCTAACATTACAAAACAAGGTTTCCCCTATGGTTGCCAATTAGAGTGTATCACCTTTATATCTTTTAGTTATTTCCCTTTCAAATCCCATTAAACATTCTACTTTTAAATTATCCCATTAAACAATTATAACATTCATCACCTAATAGCTATATTATAACATAAATCCCTTTTTACCACTGACTCGTATTTATGATACCACATACCCAGGGTCATGTGTCATAAACTGGGAAGACAAAGTGACCAGTCATAAATTGAAGACTACCTGTAAGATATCTTTAAAGACAATCCTCAACTTATAATCACAATGGAGCCCAAAATTTCTGCTGCTAAGCAAGACAGTTAAGTGAATTTTGTCCCATTTTAAGATCTTTCTTGCCACTGTTATTAAGGGAATCATCTCAGTTGTTAAGTCAGCCTCAGGGTTGTTAAGTGAATCGGGCTTCCCACATTGACTTTGCTCATCAAGGCAGTTGCAAAAGGGGACACTGAAACCATCATAAATACGAGTCAGTTGCCAAACGTTCTGAATTTTGATCCCCTGATCGTGGGGTTGCCGCAATGGTTGTAAGTGCGAGGAAGGGTCATAAATCACTTTTTTCATTGCTGTTGTAACTTCGAAGAAGTCACTAGATGAGATGCCGTAAGTTGAGGACTATCTTTAAAGTTATACCGGCATAGCCAAATTTGGCTGATCTTCCAAAGCAAAACAAGAATAGGCTTGTTGAGTGGATGGGGCATCAGAAGGAAATCCTTGTGGTACAGGAAGTGGGCCTGGCTAGTCTAGGGAAGAGAAGGACCAGGGGAGGCAGGAGAGCATCTTCTAATATTTGAGGGGCTGCCACAGAGAGGAAGAAGGGGGTCAAGCTATTGTTTAAAGCACCCAAAGGCCAGAAAAGGAATCATGGATGGAAACTGAACAAAGAAAGATTTAACCTGGGAATAAGGAGAAACTTTCTGACAATTAGAACAAACAATCCATAGAACAGAAGTTGCCCTCGGAAGTTGTGGCAGCTTCATCACTGAAGGCTTTCAAGAAGAGACTGGACTCCCATTTGTCAGAAATGGGGGTTAGACTAGATGACCTTCAAGGTCCCTTCCAACTCTGATTATCCGTAAATCCTAAACTGCAGGAGGGACTTTTATACCCAAGAAATGTGTTAAAATCAGGCCAAATGAGACCAACCAAAATCCGGCAGAAAGGCAATGCAACTTCCCCATCAAGAAAACGGCAGGGTTATGCAGGTTTCACCCCATTTTATGACTTTTCTTGCTGCAGCTGTTAAGTCAATCATCATAGTTGTTCAGTAACATGGTTGTTAAGTGAATTGGGCTTCTCTTTATTGGCTTTGCTTGTCAGAAGGTCGCAAAAGGGGATCGCTGCAACCATCATAACTATGAGTCAGTTGCCAATTGTCTGAATTTGGATCACCTGACCCTGGGTCGTTAAGTGTGAAAAAAATGGTCATAAGTCACTTTTTTAAAGCACCATTACAACTTCAAATAGCCACCAAATGAACTGTCAAGGACTACATGTATCCGTGCAATTTCCAGACACGGTCCAAGGACCATTTCTATTTTCAGGATGTATTTTATTGGGCTGATATTCTGCGTCTGATGGGATTAATCTGGAAACTCAAATTTAATCAGAGCCACTTTGCATTAAAATTGAGCATTAATTAAAAAATCTTCAACCCCTCCAGGATCCTAGATTTATCTTATATCGGGCAGTTACTGGAGAGAGATTGCTTTATAATTATTCAGATCAGGTTTTGTACCCCTGGCCAGGTTTCCTGGGTTATTGCAAAAATTCTTCCTGTCTGTTTTTATGGGATCCATATCAGCTTCTTCATTAAAGGGCCCAATTGACCTTGCAAAATTAAAAGACAAATGTCATTAAATTTATTCTATGCATTAACTGACAGGGGGAACCAAAAGCGGGAGATGATTAACTCCAGCAGCCGAAAACCCTCCCCTTGGCGGACAAGGTTTCCAACATCTTACCTCCCCGTTGACGAAGCAATACAGCACCGCGACCACGAAGCCCTAAAGGAGAGAATGGGGGAAAAAGAAGGAAAAAAAAATTTAATCCGACAAACTCATTGTATAGGATGCGATGAACAGAATATCACAAATGTGCATTCTGCGGGGATCCCTGGTGTTTTCTGAGCGGGTGGGTTTCCTGGCACACGTTTTGTGACCCAGCTAGAGAATGTCATCAGGGATAGAAGGAGTGGGTTTGGGAGGAGGAAGAGACAGGAGGAGGAGGAGGAGGAGAAGGAGGATGACAACGACAACTGTGGGGTCCTTTGTGCTGAGATTGGTAGTTTTCTTACAGACATTTCATGACCCAACTAGATAACATCATCAATATTGGAAACTGGAACACCCCTCCCTTCCTCTCTCCACCCCCCTTTTTTTTTTCTTTCTTTCTTTCTTTCTTTCTTTCTTTCTTTCTTTCTTTCTTTCTTTCTTTCTTTCTTTCTTTCTTTCTTTCTTTTCTTTCTTCCTTCCTTCCTCCCTCTGTCTTTTCCCTATTTTTTCTCTATTTATTTGTTTTTTGTTTGTTTCTTTTGTCTCTTCTTCTCTCTTTCGTACTTTCTTTCCTTCCTTCATTTGTCTGTCTCTCTCTCTCTCCCTCCCTCTTTTTTCTTTCCTTATTTTTTTTCCTCCCTCCCTCCCCTTCTTTCTCTTCCTCTCCTCCTAATCCTTCCTTTCTTCCCAGCACCTACTGTTTTGGAAGAGATTCTATGGCTGACAGTCCCCAGCCATAAAATACCACCCACCATCCCCTTTTGACGACAGGCTCTTTCGGACACTGTGAGGATTCTCAGAAACGATGCCTATAGGACAATGGCAGGGGGCTCCAAATCTGGTGATTTTAAGACTTGTGGGCTTCAATTCCCAGAATTCCCCCAGCCAGCTCAGTTACTTGAGGAGTTCTGGGAGTTGAAGTCCACAATCTGGCTGAGGAATTCTGGGAGTTGAAGTCCACAAGTCACTGAGTTTGGAAACCTCTGGATTACAGTGATGGTGGTTGGAAGTGACAGAAGGCTCACCTGGAAGGACCCCAAAATAAGTTCGAAGACCAGTTTGACATTCATCACTTCTTTCTTGACCGTGTCCGGAAAAAAGGCAAATATGGTGTAGTGGATACCAAACAGAGGGATCAGAAGGAGAGTGGATTTGGCTAGTCTCCTGAAAAAGAGAGAAATGGGGATGAGAAGGCATGGGAGATTATCAGTGCTAGGAGCGGGGTCTGTGGTTTAGCAAGCCACAGAATAATAGAATTGGAAGGGACCTTGAAGGTCCTCTAATCCAACCCTCTGCTCAAGCAGGAGACTTCCTATAATGACAAATGATTTCATCTTGGAGGACAGGAAAGAACTGCAAGTCACTCTGGTGAGAGATTCACTCTTACTCTGGAGAGAGATTCTAACCCTTAACTGTTAGGCCTAGTGGTGAAAGCACCAGGATACGGTGAGTTGTAGTTCCGCTTTAGCCATAAAAGCAACTGGGTGATTTTTGCCCAATCACCAGGAGAAAGGGAGTTCTAATCCCTCTGGCCCAATCACTGGGAAATGGGAAGTTCTAGTCCCATAAAAGGAACTGGGTGACTTTGGCCCAATCACTAGGAGACAGTGAGTTCTAGTCCCACCTTAGGCATGAAAGTTATCTGGGTGACTCTGACCCAATCACAAGGAGACGGGGAGTTCTAGTCCTGACAGCATCCCTTAACAACATAACAACAATTAACAACTGAAATGATTCACTTAACCACCATGGCAAGGAAGGTCGAGAAAGGAGGTCAAATTCACTTAACAACTAAGTGAACAAGTTAGCAGAGGAAATGTTGGGCCCAATTATGGTTGTACATCTAAGACTACTTAAAATACACATAAAAACAGGGCGGAGCTAAATGGCCTGATCATGCCCACCTTTTTGGAGACCCCTCCCCCTGCCCAGAGGTCTCTGATCCTGAATTAGATCCAGGAGGCCAATTTAGGATAATTCACAGGGTTCAAAGCTTCCGTGACCCCCAAATGGAGGTTTGAACTTACAAATATTGGCTTGTTTAGTTTTGCCCAACATCTGGAAGGAAGGAAAGAAGGAAGGAAGGAAGGAAGGAGAAAAAAGGAGGAGGAGGGAAGGAGGGAGGGAAGGAGGGAGGGAGGGAGGGAAGGAAGGGAAAGAAGAAAGATGTAGTGAAAGAAAGAAAAACAAGGAAGGAAGACAGGAAAAAGAAAAAAGAAAGATGGAAGGAAGGGAGGAAAGAAGACAGAAAAAAGAAAGAAGATGGAAAGAAGGAAGGGAGGAAGGGAGGAAGGGAGGGTTCACAGCTTCAGGTGATCCCCAAATGGAGGTCTAAACTTACAAATATTGGCTTCTTTCGTTTCACCCGACATCTGGAAGGAAGGAAGGAGGGAAGGAAGGGAAAGTAGAAGAAAAGAGGAAAGAGGAGTAGAAGGAGAGAAGGAAAGAAGGAAGGAAGGAGAACGATGTTGAGAAAGAAAGAAAAATAAAAAATGAAGGGAGGAAAGAAGGAACAGAAAAAAGGAAAAAAGATGGAAGGAAGGAAGACAGACAGAGAAAAGACAGAAGAAAGAAAGAAAGATGGACAGAAGGAAAGAAGGATGGTTTCACAGGTTCAGGTAATCCCCAAATGGAGGTCTGAACTTACGAATATTGGCTTGTTTCGTTTCGCCCGACATCCGGAGAATGAAGCTTCTGAACCAGGATCCGGATGATGCAAATAAAGAGTACAAAGTTCACCTGTTGAACATATTTTAAAAAGAGCATTAAAATTCCTTGTTGTGCAGAGGAGAGACACAGATATGGATCATCTATTCCTGAGGTTTTTTTTTTTTTTTTCAGAAAAAAACAGGCCAAAAGTGTAGAGAGCTGGCGTTGTACAGATAGTCCTCGACTTATGACCAGCAGTTCCATTGCTAATCAACAACTTGCAGTTATTAAACAAGTTGCACCTGATTTTAAAACCTTTTCTGCCATGGTCATCAAGTGAATCTGGTGTCGTTAAGTAAATCTGGCCGTTTGTAGGTAAATCCGGCAGTTATTACGAAAACCAGGCAGTTGTTAAGTGAATCCAAATTCTCCCCCTCAACTTTGCTTGTCTGAAGCCAGCTGGAAAGGTCACCAAAGACCCCAGGACAGTGCAAATGTGTCAGAGTTTATTCATGAACTGGAACAGAGCTTGGTAACAAGGTCAGCCAATGAGTAGGTATAGCAACTAATTCAGCTAATGAGGGCTGTTTGGAAACTGAAAGTAGAAGTAGCCTAGGCGTGGCTCTATATTAAGCTCTGCAGCTCTGAAGCTATGTTGAGCTCTTGAGTCTGTCTATTGAAAATGAAACTGCTTCTCTCCCCTGCTTGCTTGCTGAACTAAAGTAAAATAAATTTAACTTGCTTGCTTTGCTGAAGACTGGAACTCTGTGCTAGTGAAGTTACTTGCAAGATGTTTTCTGTCTGAGTTTGCTCCATGTTAAGCCCATGTCACACTGAACCAACGGATGCAAAGAGGATGTAAAACGGACAAAAAACCTTGCCATCTGTTGGTTAATGCGATATATCCGTTCTGTACTCACTGCCTCCGTTTTGCTTCCTCTCTATCCGTCCAGCATCCGTTTATGGACGTTTCATCCGCTCCAAAAGTTTTGGGCTGCCTAAAACTTTTGCGCGGAAAATGTATCCAGTTCATCCATTCTGCATCCGCTACGCATCCGCTACGCATCTGCTGTATCCGCTAGGCATCCGTTGCGCATTCGCGCAACTCCATCCGCCCGGACCCAGGGAGGAAGCGGAACGGACGCAGAACGGATGCAGAACGGATGCCTAGTGGATACAGAACGGAAACAAAGCGTTTAAAACGGCAAAAATGTTCGCAGAGGGAACCTATCTTGGATATTAAGGATGTCTAGAGGATGCCTACAGGATGCCTAGAGGATGCCTAGCGGAAAACCTATACTGTCTATAAAAAGGGGGAGCAACTCGCCTGCATCACACTTTCAGAACAGCAGCCAAGCTGTGCAGACCTCTGCAGCCTTCATCTGCCTCTTCCTCTTCCACAGCATCCAGTCATGTCCACCGTGGATTGTAACAAAGTCCTTTCGGCAGCCACCATCGTTCTGCAACAGTGCGAAGCCATCTGCAGGCTCTGTGAACACTACTGCGAGAAGGAGCCACCCAAAAAGAGTCTGGATCCGAAGATGGTTCACCAGAAGAGCAGAGGACGGACTGTACAACAAGCTGATGGTGGAGCTCAGGAGCAAAGACACTCGGGCATTCCAGAACTTCATGAGGATGCCTCCAGCCATGTTTGATGAACTTGTGCAGCGGCTGACACCCAGGTTGACCAAGGCAAACACCAGCTTCCGTCCCAGCCTGGAACCTGGGCTCAAGGTGGCACTGACTCTGCACCACCTGGCCTCAGGGACCTCCTACAGGAGCATGCAGAACAGCTGGAGGGTGCCATCCAACACCATCAGCATTGTGGTCAGAGAAGTGGTGCAGGCCATCATAGAAGAATACAAAGAGGAGCTCCTCCAGTACCCCTCAACTGAAGAAGGGATGGAAGAAAGTTGCAGAGCAGTGGAATCAGAGGTGGAACTTCCCACACACCGTTGGAGCCATAGGTGGCAAGCACGTGGCCTGCAAAGCTCCAGCCAACTCAGGATCCACTTATCACAATTACAAGGGCTTCTTCAGCATCATCCTCTTCGCCATGGTCGATGCTGACTACAAGTTCATGTACATCGATGCTTCAGGCAACGGCTCATCTTCAGATGCCCAGGTATACAACGCCAGTCACCTCAAGGAGGGCTGGAACGCAACCTCATTGTGGGCTTCCCAGATCCAGAACCCCTGCCCAATGACACACAAGATGTGTCCTACTTCATCGTGGGGGATGACGCCTTCTCCCTCAGAACCTACCTCATGAAGCCCTACACCTCCAGACTCCTCACCCGTGAAGAGAGGATCTTCAACTACAGGCTGTCCAGGGCAAGGCGGGTGGTGGAGAACGCCTTTGGCATCCTGGCCAACAGGTTCCAGGTACTTCTCACCACCATGCAGCATAGCCCAGAGACTGTGAGGAGGATCATGGAAGCTTGCTGCATCCTGCACAATCTCATGCGCACCCGCTACCCAGTCTTGCAGAACAGGTTCGTGGACCTCCAACAAGCCAATGAGGACATGGAGCCTGGGGAATGGAGGCAAGGGCAAAACCTGATCGACACTGAGGATGTGCAAGATCCCAACAGAGCCTCACATGAAGCGAAGAAGCAGCGCAACCTCCTGAGACAATGGTGCAATTCCTCAGCTGGAGCAGTGGAGTGGCAAGACAGGATGGTAGATGCTTAATGGATGCTTCCTTCAGCCTGTCTCATCACACGGATGAGATTGGGCCATGTATGTTTGGTTGGCCTACAATGAACAGGGCATTTAATAAAGAGTTGTGTTTATGTTGACATGTGTGGATAATTATTACATTATTATTGATAATAAAGGGCCGTAGGTGTGGCACCTGGGAGGGTGGACCATACAGTCCCACTATGCTTGCGCTGGAGGTTTATCTATCCCACTGCTATCCTAACCCATCCCACAGCTATTACCCATTCCACAGGTATCCTAACCCATCCCAAAACTATCCTTACCCATCCCACAAGCATGCAAAGGCTTAAACCATTTCTAAAAGTTTCCACCAAGACTTTATTAAAAAAAAGAAATGAAGCAAGTGTGTGAATCATAAATAGACTTTAATAACAACAAGCTATAAAACAAAAATGAGTCTCTGGCACTCCTCTTGGTCTCTCAGTCTCAGGGGTGAAGGGTGCAGGTGCTGTGGAGGTGGCTGGTGCTGGAATGCTTGTCATCAGCTCCTCCAGAAGCAGAAGCAGCAGAAGCGCCAGCCCCAGAAGAGCGAGCCCGTGCTGCAGAAGCCCCAGCAGAACCAGAGTGAGGGCCAGGGGGCGGGATGGTAGCCCTGTCCCTCTTGCCAGGGCTGGCAGCAGATGGCTGAGGCTTGCTGTGCTTCCGCATGGTTGTGGGGTTGCTGGCTGGCAGGGAGGCTGGCAGGAACCAAGGCTGGCAGGAAGGCTGGCAGGGAGGCTGGCACCAAGGCAGGCAGGAAGGCTGGCACCAAGGCAGGCAGGAAGGCTGGCACCAAGGCAGGCAGGAAGGCTGGCACCAAGGCTGGCAGGCAGGCTGGCAGGCAGACATGAACCAAGGCTGGCAGGAAGGCTGGCAGGCAGACATGAACCAAGGCTGGCAGGAAGGCTGGCAGGCAGACATGAACCAAGGCTTGCAGGAAGGCAGGCAGCAAGGCTGGCAGGCAGACATGAACCAAGGCTGGCAGGACGGCTGGCAGGCAGACATGAACCAAGGCTGGCAGGAAGGCAGGCAGCAAGGCTGGCAGGCAGACCGGCTGGCAGCAAGGCTGGCAGCAAGGCTGGCTGGGAGGCTAGCAGCAAGGCTGGCAGCAAGGCTGGTAGCAAGGCTGGTAGCAAGGCTGGCAGGCAAACATGCAGGCAGGGCAGGCAAGGCAGGCAAGGCAGTCTATGTGTCTGGAAGCAGGTCTTTCCTCTGAATGGCGACCTGCTTCCGAGCTGCTTCCGTTATATCCGCGGGCTGACGCAATGCATCCTCCCCGCATGTGCAGTGAACGTCAGGCATCCATTAGGCTTCCGCTGTGCATCCGCTAGGCTTCTGCTCTGCATCCGCTTCATCCGTTCAGCGTCCGCTCTGCTTCCGCTCTTTCCGTTCCGCGTCCGCTTCACTGAGGCCCCCCGGAAGCCCTGCGGATGTGCCACCCACTCCCATCCACTCCCATCCACTTCCATCCGCTAGGCTTCCGTTCCGCATCTGCTTTGCATCCGCCCTGCGTCCTCCCCGCGTCTGTGTTATCCGCTCCGGTTATGCAAATTTTTGCCCCTTTTGAGAGCGGATAACAACGGATGGAACATTTTGCTCGTCCGCTGTGTCCTTTTTGCATCCATTGGCCAGTGTGACATGGGTTTTAGAGAAATCTACAACTGGCTTGTAAAATCTATTTATTATGTTTATAAAGACATTAAATGAAGCATCAGCCATCTGTGTTCATTTTTCTGGCGCTGAATTAACGCGGCAAACAAAACGTACATTGCCAAGCACCCGAATTTTAATCGTGTGACACCAGGGATGAGGCAATAGTCATAAGTCTGAGGATAAATCCCTTTTTTTCAGTGCCGTTATAACTTTTGAACAGGCATTAAATGAATGGTTGTAAGTCGAGGAATATCTGTATTTGCCTCTTACAAAATTGATCTTTGGGCTCAGTTTCATTTATTTAAGTAAGCCTGAAGGAAATCTCACCATATTTCCCTTCTACTCAGCCAGGTTCTTAACAACCCACATGACTAACTTAACAACAGTGGCGATTCACTTAACAACGGTGGCAAGAAAGGTCATAAAACGGGGAAAAAACACCGCTTAACAACTGTCTTGCTTAGCAGTGGAAGTTTGGAGTTCAATTGTGGTCATAAATCAAGGACCACCAGTCATGTTTATTTTCACAGAATCAAACCAGTCCTCCACTTACAAACTACTCATTTAGCGACTGTTCAAAGATGCAAGATCACTGAAAAAAGTGACTTATGACCATTTTTCACACTTAATAACCATTGTAGCATTTCCATGCTCACATGATCAAAATTCAGACCATTGGCAACAGATTCATATTTATGACGGTCGGTTACAGTGTCTCAGGGTTATATGATCCACTTTTGTGACCCACTGACAAGCAAAGTTAATGAGGAAGCCAGATTCGCTTAACAACAGTCTCACTATCTTAACAACGGCAGTGATTCATTCCTTAACAAGGGTGGCAAGGAAGCCTTTAAATGGGGCAAATTTCACATAATAACTGTCTTGCTTAGCAATGGCAGATTTGGGTTCTACTGCGGTTGTAAGTTGAGAACCACCTGTACCGTTTTATTTACACAGAATCAAACCACAGAGACGACAGGAAGTTATTTCAAGGTATTTAGATCAGGGGCCTCCAAATTTGGCAATTTTAAGACTTGTGGACTTCAACTCCCAGAATTCCTCAGCCAGGAATTCTGGGAGTTGAAGTCCACAAGTCTTACAGTTGCCAAATTTGGAGACTCCTGGTTTAGATGGCAAAAGAAATCGAAAACCACACAGATACCTTACCAGTATAGAAACCAAAATGGGAGCTTTGATAATCCACCAGTATGGAGATTCGATTAAATCCCAGCAACTGAAAAGACATTTTCAAATTAGATCAAACTTTCTAGATTTACCCTCGAGGGCAACAAAGAAAGTTAACAGAAAAAAATATATGATTAAAGTGGAACAAATAAAATGGAACAAATAAAATGCCCCAGAAGCCTACCCAAATGCAGATAGTCCTCGAGTTACAACCAGAATTGAGCCTGTAATTTGTGTTGGTTGTTAAACAGGTCACCACAGGATTGTGCCCCATTTTTCAATCTTTTTCTGTACCAGCCATTAAGCAAATATGCTTGTTAAGTCAATGCTAGGTTTGTTCAGCGACCGCTGCTGTGGTCATTATGTATTTCTGCTGGGCATCTTTTTGCCAGAAACTGGAAATAAATGCAAGAAAATGTCATAAATTATGGGAGGCTGCAAATAGCCATAAATTAATATCTAAATGTTTCAACTTTTACTGCACCAATGCTTTTAATATTTTGATTGTATCATGACACTGTAAGTTGTGCAAGGTTGCTTGATAATGGGGGGATGGGGTGTCATATAAATTTAATAAAATAATTGAAAAAGAAGAAAAAAGAAAGAAGGGAAGGAAGTGTGAAAAGGTCAACTAGGGTTTAACATTAGTATAGGCCTCTGCTTAATTGAAGGTCTTAAATTAAATATATATGTACATATATACATACATATTATAACACCAGCTGAGCTGATTTTGCAAGCATGGAGAAATATTTGCAATCTGCTGAGCTGAGTTTGCAGGCACAGCAACATATTTGCTATCTGCTACTTTTGCAAAAAGCATATATTTGCTGGACAATTAAAAATAGAGCTATTTTGGATCACGAATGCCTGGGACATTGAGAAAAAGGGGAACTGAAAGTAGCAGATGGTAAGCAAGTTGGTATATTCCTACAAGTGGGTGTTGTGATGGACATTTTGAGGGAATAGGGAAGTATATCTAGTAAGATTACATACCACTGGGTGGGCTTCAGAAGAAGAAGGGTATAAAAGAAGGGGAGAAAACTCAAATGCGGGCCACTGATAGTAGCTATCCTTTCTGGAGTTAGCTACTATCTCTGGACTTCATTGCAATGGGTTACTTACTGATATAAGTAATGTTATGATGGCTTTTCATGTTCCAAATTGCTCATGAAATAAACTTCTGATCTTAAAGTAAGATTTATTGCTTGTGGTTTGTCTGTGTTCCTGTTTTATGAATTATTTTTATAACAGAAGGAAGAAGAAGTAAAAGAAAGAGGAAGAGAGGGAAGGTGGGAGGGAAGGAAGGAAGGGAAAGGAGAAGAAAAGGAGGAGGAGGAAAGAGGGAAGGAGAAAGAAAGAAGATAAACAAGGAAGGAAGGAAGAAGAAAGATGTAAAGAAAGAAAGATAGAAAAAAAAAGGAAGAATGATGGGTGGAAGGAAGGAAGACAGAGAAAATAATGAAGGAAGGAAGAAAAGGAAAACAAAAAGGAAGGAAGGAAGATGGAAAAAAGGAAGGAGGGAGTGAGGGGAGGCAGAAGGAAGTAAAGGAAGACAGAGAAAAGAAAGAAGGAAGGAAGAAGAAAAGAAGGAAGGAGAAAGGGAGGGAGAGAGGGGAGGCAGAATGAATGAAAGGAAAGGAAGACAGAAAAGAAGGAAAGAAGGAAGGAGAGGAAGGGAGGGGAGGTGGAAGGAAGGAAAGGAAGACAGAAATGAAAGAAGAAAGGAAGAAAGAAGGAAAGAAGGAAGGAGAGAGAGAAGGAGGGGAGGTAGAAGGAAGGAAAGGAGAGGAAGACAGAAAAGAAAGAAGGAAGGAAGAAGGAAAGAAGGAAGAAGAGGGAGGGAGGGAAGGGAGGCAGAAGGAAGGAAAGCAAAGCAAAGGAAAGGAAGGATATCATGTGGTCGCAAGGGGCACCAGGATTTTGAATCTGGATCATAAGTAGCCCGAAGAAGCGGATTATAACTTTGAACAGTCACTCAGGAATCGGTCATAAGTCAAGGACTGCCTGCAATAACCGCATGCAATTTTTTTCCTCTCTTCTCCAGTGAATCATGGAAGGTCCCGGCTTGAATTGAAGTCCACAGTTCATAAAGATCTAACCCCCACCCCAAAGACCGCACAGCTTGAGAGGCCTGTGCACCACCAACTTCCATCCGTGGTTGTAGGCTCAAGGACAGCCGTAAGTCAAGGACTAACCAAATTACCTTTTGGAAAGCGCAGCACGCTCTTTCAGCTGGATAAAAGCGGGATGGAGGTGCATGCTTACCCCTTGTTTTCATAGTGTATCCTCGTGATGGTCCAGGCCAAGATGAACAGCATCGGCGCACCTGGCAACAGAGAATTAAGGACTCGTCACTTTTTGTAATTGCACACCCTCAAAATGGGGCATAAAACAGAACAATACAGAACGAGCACAATCGGGTGTGCCGAATTAGCATCAGGAGATTGTTTTGCTTGCTGCACACCAGCTTGAATATTATTATTAAAAGGGAAGGTGAGCTACTTAGGACATTGTAAGCTGACCAGGGATATTGATCGTGAGAAAGGTGGCATATAAATTTCATAAAATAAGTGGGAAAAGGAAAGGAAAGGGGGGGAAGGGAAGGAAAGGAAAGGAAAGAGAAGGAAGGAAAGAAAAGAAATGTAGAGGGGAAGGGGAAGGAAAGGAAAAAAAGAAGAGAAGAGGAGGGAAAGGAAAGAAGAAAAAGAAAGAAAGAAGAAAGAAAGAAGAAAAGAGGAGGAGGAGAAATGGAGGGAAAGGAAAGAAGAAAAAGAAGAAAGAAAGAAAAAAAGAAGAAAAGAGGAGGAGGGAAAGGGGAGGGAAAGGAAAGAAGAAAAAGAAAGAAAGAAGAAAAGAGGAGGAAAAAGGAAGGAGAGGAGAGAAGGATTCATTACATACTTACAGGTAGTCTTCAACTTGTGATAGTTCATTTAGTGACCGTTTGAAGTTACAACAACATTAAAAACAGTGACTTATGACTGGCTGATCTAGGATCCTGGCGAGGTTTAAGGTTTTTTTAATTACTGCTCGATTTTAATGCAAAGTGGCTCTGATTAAATTTGAGTATCCAGATTAACAACGGTGGGCAGAAAGATTGTTAAATGGAGCAAAACTCACGTAAACAACTGCCTCGCTTAGGAATGGAAATGTTGGTATGAGTTGTGATCATAAGTTGAGGACTAGCTGTACTGAAATAAATTCAGACATAATTAAATGTTCCTGTTTATTAATAGGAAAAACTGTCCAGACTAATTTTGGGGAATAAAAAGTGCCATTTGCAAACTTGAGTTACAGCAGGATCACGATTCTAACTTTGCGGCTTCCTCTTAAATTGTTAAAATATAATGAGGACACGGTCTCCAAGCTCAGCTTTCTCCATCCTGGTCAGTTGTGTTAGGAATGGAAAAAAATGTCTAAATCTAACAGTAGCCATTTAAATAAACGAAAGATTATCATAATAAACAAAGCCAAGCTGGTTTAGTGGTTAAGGCATCAGGCTACAAACTGGGAGACTGTGAGTTATAGTCCTGCCTTAGCCATGAAAACATCTGGGCAACTTTGAGCCAATCACCAGGAGACGGTGAGTTCTAGTCCCGCTTTAGGAATGAAAATCACTTGGGTGGCTTTGGGCCAATCACCAGGAGATGGTGAGTTCTAGTCCTGCTTTATGCATGAAAGCCAGTTGCGTGACTTTGGGCCAATTGCCAGGAGACAGGGAGTTCTAGCAACACCTTAGGCACAAAAGCCATCTCTAGGCCAATCAAATCCAGACCAATCATTGTTCTAGTAGTTAAGACTTGAAGGTTAGAAACCAGGAGGCAGGGAGTTCTAGTTCTACCTTAGCCATGAAAGCTGACTGGGTGACTTTGAACCAAACACAAGGAGACAGCAAGTTCTACTCCTGACTTAGGCACAAAAGCCAGGCGGGTAATTTTGGGCCAGTCCCTCCCTCCCAGTCCCATCTACCTCACAGGGTTGTTGTTGTTATGGGAAAAACTGGAGGAGAAAAGGGTCTTAATGCATGTTTGCCGCCTTGAGCTATTCGTAAAAATATTAAAGTCAAATAAACTATAACAGCAATGCATGGAAGGCATCTGGGAAGGGAACAAAAACGACTGACCCCAGCCTATGACGATGTACCACCAGAAGTATTTCTTCTCCGAAAAGAAGGAGATGACCAGGAGGGTGTGAAGGTACAAGCCCTCGACCAGAAGCCAGAAGAAATTAGCCATGATGCTGTACTGGAAAAACACCATCGCAGCTTTGCAACCCACCTGAAAAAAACGGGAAACAAACCAATTTGGATTAAGGATTCAAGTTGCAAAGGTGAGTTAGCTATTTGTTTGTTGTCTAGACACACTTTCCCAACAATGCATGGAGCTCCAAAACAACCCTTTGATGGGAGACACATTTTCCCTGTTTGCTCCTACACCGTCCTCGACTTATGACAGTTTATTTAGTGACAGTTTGCAGCTACAAGAGCATGAAAAAAAGTGATTTTAGGACTGTTTTTCATGTTTGTGATTGTTGCAGCATCCCCATGGTACTTGGCCTGTCACTTGGAGAGAGAGATCTAGTACCACTTAATTATGAATGCCATCTGGGTGACTTTGGGCCAGTGACTTGGGGAAGGAGAGTGTTCTAGTACCACTTAATTATGAAAGCCATCTGGGTGACTTTGGATCAGTTACTAGGAGAGAGAGAGTTCTAGTACCACTTAATTATGAACGCCATCTGGGTGACTTTGGGCCA
>BLBF01000048.1:13188450-13228575 GCA_015471245.1 Laticauda colubrina | reverse complement strand
GCTGCCTTAGCCATGAAAGCCATCTGGGTGACTTTGGGCCAGTCACTAGGAGAGAGAGTTCTAGTACCATTTAATTATGAAAGCCATCTGGGTAACTTTGGGCCAATCACTAGGAGAGAGTGAGTTGTAGTGCTGCCTTAGCCATGAAAGCCGTCTGGGTGACTTTGGGCCAGTCCCTAGGAGAGAGTAATTTCTAGTAGCACTTAATTATTAACGCCGTCTGGGTGACTTTGGGCCAGTCACTAGGAGAGGGAGAGAGTTCTAGTACCACTTAATTATGAAAGCCATCTGGGTGACTTTGGGCCAGTCACTAGGAGAGGGAGAGTTCTGGTACCATTTAATTATGAAAGCCATCTGGGTAACTTTGGGCCAGTCACTAGGAGAGAGTGAGTTCTAGTGCTGCCTTAGCCATGAAAGCCATCTGGGTGACTTTGGGCCAGTCCCTAGGAGACTGGGAATTCTAGTTCTGCTTAGGTACAAAACCAGCTAGGTTACTTTGGGCTATTCTCTCTCTCTCTCTCCCTCCCTCCCTCCCTCTCTCTCCCCAACCAACCTCACAGGATTGTCTTGTGTGGAAAATAGGAGGAGGAAAATGTGTTCAGGAAGCACAATCATTGTCACTTGGAAAGAAACAGCCATAAATCAGAAAGGATATAACCGGTTATTAAGGCTGTTTGTCTTTGTTTTATAATGTTTCTTTGTATAATCCTTCTGTCCTCTGTCAGAACGACGAACCCAAAAGACCTCTTCCTATTTACACATTGTAAAAATGACTTGGCAAAATTGAAGTATGTATATATTTTTCCTCTCTCTTCAGAACAAAACCTGCTCCCACACATGTTAAGAAACCAACTGTTTGGGGGAAAAAACCATTACGCAATATTATGTATACTGTTGTTATTATTTTTTCCACCTATGGTTGGATTTTATTAGCTTGTGCCGGCTGGCTTATATTAGCAATATCCTGCTTGGTTTTTACACTCCGGATGTGTTTTTACACAAAGATTGCAACCTACAAATTTAACTAGGCAATTAAAAAAGAACAGTTTTAGTTATTTGAAAAGGCTAGGCCCTGTTTGATTTGCGGTCAAATATTCATTTAGTGACCATTTGAAATTACAAACTAAACTTGAGGGTGGAGTCTTTGACTTACAACTGTTCATCGTAACATTCAAAGTTACAAAGGCACTGACTTCTGAACGTTTTCACACTTACGACCGTTCTAGGGTTGACTACCTGTCCCCTTTAAAAAACGATGGTAGGGGCTCCTCCAGACCAAAGGATATGTTTGTATTTATACATTTCAGGAAAGGAGGAAAAAAAATGATGCAACCACAATAAAGGTAGTCCTCGACTTACAACAGTTCCTTTAGTGACCTTTCAAAGTTATAACACAGAAAAAGTGAACTTATAACTGTCAAATATTTCTATGGGTTTTTTTAGAGTTGCCAACAGAAAGAGAAGGGGGAGCAGTGCAGCAGCTTGCAAAATCAAAATTACATTCCATCAATGTTTTCAAAGATAGGAACTGGATGACTGAAGTTTCTGCTGTGCAAAATTCTAACTGGAGAGCATGATGGATGACTCTTGGCTATGGATGTGTCCCATTGGAGAATATGAATTATTATACACCCGGGGTGGGGGAAGACCAACCCTTAACTCCTAATAAATCCTTCTGAAGTTTTGGAAGTTTGGCTGGAGAGTCATGATTTAAATGGAGGGAACTGCTGGAATCCTGACAATGACCAGTTTTCACACTTACAACCGTGGCAGTGTCGCCAGGGTAACACGATCAAAAGTCGAGAGGCTTGGCAACTGACTCATATTTATGACGGTTGCAGCATCCAGGGGTTCCTTTTGCAACCTCCTGATCTGCCAAGTCAATGGGGGAAGCTGGATTCGCTTAACAACTTAACGGCTGCAGCAATTCATTTAACAATCGTTGGCAAGAAAGGTCATAAAATGGGGCAAGACTCGCTTAATAAATGATTCACTTAGCAATGGAGGTTTTGGGCTGAATTGCGGTCATAAGTCAAGGACTGCTGTTAGTTAAATGACTGGGGGATGGTGAACCGACATTCAAAGGTAGGAGGACACTGGACAGAGTGGACAATGGACGAGACTGACCGAGCTTATGGAGCAGTATTCTGATTCTCTGTTTTCGAACAGAATGAAGTCTTTGACGAAGACGGCCACTGCACGAAGGATGAAGGACATAAATAGATGCATGTGGATATAATTCCGGGTACAGTGCAACTTCCTGTAAAGGAGAAAGAGGACAGGATGATGGGCACTCTTCATATCTGAAGGCGCTTTCAACCATCTCTGGAGGAAGTTAAGGAAGTTGTGAGTCAGAACTGAAAGTGCAACATGAAGCTTTTCTGTTTGGTTTGCTGGACAACTAGTTAGAGCTCCCAGAATCCCCTTAGTTAGTAGGAGGACTGGAATTCAGTGGAGGAAGAGGAGATGGAGAAGAAGGAGACAGAGGAGGAAGAGGAGAAGGAGATAGAGAAGGCGAAGGCGAAGGAAAAGAAGAGGAAGAGGAAGAAAAGAAAGTAGTAGGAGGAGATGGAGAAGAAGGAGAAGAAAAAGGAGGTGAAGAAGAGGAAAGAGGAGGAGGAGGAGAAGGAGATAGAGGAGGCGAAGGAGAAAGAAAAGGGGAGAAGAGAAAAAGGAAGAAAAGAAAGGAGGAGATGGAGAAGAAGAAGAAAAGGGTGAAGGAGGAGAAGGAAAGGGAAAAAGAAGAATCAGAAGAAGAGGGAGAAGAAGAAGAAGAAGACGAAGGAAGAAGAAGAAAAAGAAGAAGCAGAAGAAAGAAGAGAAAAAGAAACTTAAAAAGTCCACATATCTTCAAGTTGTAATGGTTGAGAAACGCTATTGTAGGCAGTCCTCGACTTTCAACCATTCATTTAGTGACAAAAGATCCAACAGCACTGTAAAAAGTGATGCAATGACCATTTTTCACACCTGCGACCATTGCAGCATTCCTGATCAAAATTGGGATGCCTGGCAATAGGTTCCAATTTATGACTGCTGCTGGTGTCCCAAAGATCACATTGATTCCCCTTTGGCGATTTACTGATGAGCAAAGTCACTGGGGAGTTCACTAAGGCCCTGTCACACTGTCCAAGGGATGCAAAACGTTAGTAAAAAGGACACAGTGGATGAGAAAAATGTTCCATCCGTTGTTATCCACTCTCAAAAGGGGCAAAAATTTGCATAAACAGAGCGGATAACACGGAAAGGAACGGACGCGGGGAGGACGCAGAGCGGATGGAAAGAGGATGCGGAACAGAAGCCTAGCAGATGGAAGCGGATGGGAGCGGATGGCACATCCGCTAGGCTTCTGGGGGACTGCAGCAAAACAGACGTGGAACGGAAAGAGTGGATGCAGAGCGGATGCAGAGCGGATGAAGCGGGTGCACAGCGGATGAAGCGGATGCAGAGCGGAAGCCTAGCAGATGCCTAGCAGATGCCTAGCGTTCACTGCGCATGCGGGGGGGATGTACTGCGTCAGCCAAGCGGATATAAAGGGAAACTGCTCCCAAGCAGGTCACCATTCAGAGGAAAGACCTGCATCCAGACACATCGAGTGCCTTGCCAGCCTGCCCTGCCTGCATGCCTGCCTGCCAGCCTTGCTGCCAGCCTTGCTGCCTGCCAGCCTGCCAGCCTCCCTGCCAGCCTTGCTGTCTGCCAGCCTTGGTGCCTGCCTGCCAGCCTTGGTGCCTGCCTGCCAGCCTTGGTGCATGCCTGCCTGCTAGCCTTCCTGCCAGCCTTGCTGCCTGCCTTCCTGCCAGCCAGCAACCCCACAACCATGGGGAAGAAGAGAAAGCCTCAGCCATCTGCTGCCAGCCCTGGAAAGAGGGACAGGGCCACCCTCCCACCCCCTGTCCCTGACTCTGCTTCTGCTGGGGCTTCTGCTGCTCGGGCTGGCTCTTCTGGTGCTGGAGCTTCTGCTGGCGCTGCTCCTGGTGCTGTTGCTTCTGCTGTTGCTTACTCTGCTGGCACTGCTCCTGGTGCTGGTGCTTCTGCTGGTGCTTACTCTGCTGAAGCTGCTTCTCGTCCTGCTGGTCCTGCTCGTGCTCCTGGTCCTGCTCGTGCTCCTGGTGCTGCTGACACTGCTGGTGCTTACTCTGCTGCTGCTGATCCTGGTCCTGCTGGTGCTGGTGCTGCTGATGATCCTGCTGCTGCTGGTGTGGAGGAGCAGCCCCTACAACCTGGAAGCCCCTCTGATGAGGGCCCATCTGGTCCTGCCAAAGGGAGGAAGAGGCATATGCGGGAACAGGAGAGGAGGCAATACTCCATTGAGGAGGAACACGAGGATGAGGTGCTGGAGTGGCTGAGAGAGAATGACTATCTATGGCGGAAGGGACACCGGCTCTACAGGGACACCAAAAGGAAGCAGGCTGCTTGGAGAGAGAAGGCGGAGATTCTGGGCTACACATCGGATGTGCTCCTCGGCTGGTGGAAACATATGCACACCTGGTACAGGAAGCTGCACCTCAAGAAATCTGGCCAGGCCACGGTTAAGCTGACGGACAGAGGGACCTACGTCATGGCCAAGAGCAGCTTTCTGGAGGGTGAGATCCGCCACCGAGGAGCACCAGGAGCCCCTCTCATGACCCTCTCTCTCAGGCAGCCCACTGAGAGCCAGTCGTCTTCCGGCCGAGAGTCAGCTCCTGTCTCCAGGCAGATTTCTGTGGAGCGTCCCATGGCGAAGAACCCATGGACAGCTGTTTTAACCGTGGTGGAGCGCATGGAGGACTCCCTGGTGCAGTGGGAGAAAGGAGACGGCACTTCCACCACAGCCCTACTGGCATCCATCCCCAGCTCCACCTCCACAGAAAGGCAGAGAGCCAGACAGGAGAGGCAGAGCCACACTGTCCTGCTGGAGATCAGGGACACCATCCGGAGCAGCATAGATCTCCTCTCTCACCTGGTCCACACTGACTCCTCATCCTCCAACCGCAAGCCCTTCCTCACCTATGTCAACCAGACCCTCACGGACATGGAGGAACCCCAGTACCAGGTGGTGAAGGACCGGATCACTGAACTGCTTCACAACCCTCCAGACCCAGAGGAACCTGCTCCCACCCAGTCCAGGTCTGCTCCTCCACCCCAGGTGATGTCCCTCCCATTCCAAGGCTTTCCACAGGCCTTCACCTACCAGGGCTACGGCTACAAGGAGGTCCAGCAGCACAGGCAGCAGCCCTTCCCAGTCCAGGCACAGAGTTATCGGACGCCACCGTTGCCACCAGTTCCACTGATGCCACCGATGCCACCCACGACACTGATGCCACCGACGCCACCCATGCCACCCACGCCAGTCCTCACCAGCTTCAGGCCAGACAGCCCCACTTCACTGCTCCTTCCTCCACCCCACAGCTAAGCCCAACCTCAGTACATCTGTCCTCAGTACTGGGGCTGACACCCCATGGCATGGAGGAAGGGGCTCTCAACATCACGGGGCTGAGCCAGCTGTCAGAGAGCTTCCTCAACACACCGTCCCCTGTTGTCCTCTCGGGGCCAGGCACCCCAATGATGCTTCAGACCAGCACTCCAGCACCAGCCACCTCCACAGCACCTGGACCCTTCACCCCTGAGACTGGGCACACCTCCGAGTGACCAAGAGGAGTGCCAGAGACTGGGTGGCTACCTGTAGACTTTATTTGGACACTTGACTTGGGTCGTTTTTCTTTTACAGCTTGTTATTAATAAAGTTTATCTTTGCTTCACATACTTGCTTCATTTATTTTTTTCAATAAAGTCTTGGTGGAAACTTTTAGAAATGGTTTAAGCCTTTGCATGCTTGTGCGATGGGTTAAGATAGCAGTGGGATGGGCAGGAATACCTTTGGGATTGGTAATAGCAGTGGGGTGGGCAGGGATACCTTTGGGATGGGTAAGGATAGCAGTGGGATGGGCAGGGATAGCTTTGGGATGGGTAATAGCAGTGGGCTGGGCAGGGATACCTTTGGGATGGGTTAAGATAGTTGTGGGATGGGTTAAGATAGCTGTGGGATAGATAAACCTCCAGTGCAAGCATAGTGGGACTGTATGGTCCACCCTCCCAGGTGCCACATCTATGGCCCTTCATTATCAATAACAATGTAAGCATTGATCCACATATGTCAACATAAACACAACTCTTTATTAAATGCCCTGTTCATTGTAGGCCTACCCAACATACATGGCCCAATCTCATCCGTGTGATGAGACAGGCTGAAGGAAGCATCCATTAACCACCGCTCCAGCTGGGGAATTGCATCAGTGTTTCAGGAGGTTGCGCTGCTTCTTCCCTTCATGTGAGGCTCTGTTGGGGCCTTGCACATCCTCAGTGTTTATCAGGTTTTGCCCTTGCCTCCATTCCCCAGGCTCTATGTCCCCATTGCCTTGTTGGAGGTCCACGAGCCTGTTCTGCAAGACTGGGTAGCGGGTGCGCATGAGATTGTGCAGGATGCAGCAAGCTTCCACGATCCTCCTCACGGTCTCTGGGCGATGCTGCATGGTGGTGAGAAGTACCTGGACAGCCTGTAGTTGAAGATCCTCTCTTCACGGGTGAGGAGTCTGGAGGTGTAGGGCTTCATGAGGTAGGTTCTGAGGGAGAAGGCGTCATCCCCAACAATGAAGTAGGGCACATCTTGTGTGTCGTTGGGCAGGGGGTGAAGCCCATGATGAGGTTGCATTCCAGCCCCTCCTTGAGGTGACTGGCGTTGTATACCTGGGCATCTGAAGCTGAGCCGTTGCCTGAAGCATCGATGTACATGAACTTGTAGTCAGCATCGACCATGGCGAAGAGGATGATACTGAAGAAGCCCTTGGAGTTGAAATAAGTGGACCCGACTTGGCTGGAGCTTTGCAGGCCACGTGCTTCCCATCTATGGCTCCAACGGTGTGTGGGAAGTTCCACTTCTGATACCACTGCTCTGCAACTTTCTTCCATCCTTCATCAGTGGAGGGGCACTGGAGGAGCTCCTCCTTGTATTCTTCGATGATGGCCTGCACCACTTCTCTGACCAAGATGCTGATGGTGTTGTGTGGCACCCTCCAGCCGTACTGCATGCTCCTGTAGGTGGTCCCTGAGGCCAGGTGGCGCAGAGTCAGTGCCACCTTGAGCCCAGGGTCCAGGCTGGGCCGGAAGTTGGTGCTCTGCTTGGTCAACCTGGGTGTCAGCCGCTCCACAACTTCGTCAAACATGGCTGGTGGCATCCTCATGAAGTTCTGGAATCCACAAGGATCTTCGTTCCTCAGCTCCACCATCAGCTTGTTGTACAGTCCGTACTCTGCTCTTCTCGCGATCCATCTTCGGACCCAGACACTTCTTGGCCGCCTCTTTTTCTTCCTGTAGAACAATTGAAAGAGCCTGTAGATGGCTTTGCACTGTTGCAGAACGATGGTGGCTACCAAAAGGACTGTGGTACGATCCATGGTGGAAATCAATGGATGCTGTGGAAGAGCAAGAGCCAGATGAAGGCTGCAGAGCTCTGCACACAGCAGGGCTGCTGGTCTGAAAGTGAGATCCAGGTGAGTTGCTCCCCCTTTTTATAGGCAATATAGGTTTTCCCCTATGTGTCCCTTTGCATCCTCTAGGCATCCTCTAGACATCCTTAATATCCGAGATAGGTCCCCTCTGCGAACGTTTTTTCCATTTTAAAGGCTTTCTTTGCATGCTGCATCCGCTTTCATCCTTTCTCCATCTGTGCTACTAACGCTGCGCGTCCGTTCCGCTTCCTCCCTGCATCCGTTTACTGCTGGAGCGGATTTGAGTTGCGCTGATGCGCAGCGGATGCCTAGCGGATATAGCGGACGCGTAACGGATGACGACGGACGTATAACGGATGTCCCCCATATGCCTAGCGGATGCAGAACGGACGCTTTGGATACATTTTCCGCTCAAAAGTTTTGAGCAGCTCAAAACCTTTTGAGCGGATGGAACCTCAGTCAACGGATGCTGGACGGATAGAGAGGAAGCAAAACGGAGGCAGTGAGTACAGAATGGAAGCATCGCATTAACCAATGGATGGCAAGTGTTTTTCTCCGTTTTACATCCTCTTTCCATCCATTGGTGTAGTGTGACAGGGGCTTAACAACTGTGCAGGGATTCACTGAGCAACAGTTGCTAGAAAGTTTGCAACATGGGGTAAAGAAACCAAAAACTTAAGAACCCTCTTGCTTAGCCATGGAAATTGGGGTCTCAATTTCGTGGTCATAAGTTGAGGACTACTTATACGGAAGGCTGCACTTGGGGGTGAAGAAATCCAACCTCTGCGCCCCTCCTCCCCCCGGGGCCTGGTAATTCCCCATTACCTGAACACGCAGAGAATCATCATGGCCACCATCAGAGCAATGAGTGACAAACTGTGCCCAATTGTGTATCCAGTTTTCACTGTGCCGTAGAACACGGCACTCTGCGGAGAGAGACAGAGAAAAGCACAACAAAGTGATCAACACTTTTATCTGGTTTGACAAATCCAGGTGGTCCTTGAATTATGACCACAACTGAGCCCAAAATTTCTATTGCTAACTGTTGTGGCTCGCTGGCAGCAGGTGTGGATGGCTGAGGTCTTGGAGAGCGAGGACTCAGATAAGGGAGCTGCATGTGATGCAGGGTGGGGCCAGGACTGTCAGGGAGTGGGGGGCTGCCTTCAGAGATTGTGGAGGCTGGCAGCAGTGAGGAAGAGGCCCCCCAGGAGCCTGTGCCCAGTGTGCGTGCACACAGGGCTGCTCGAAGGAAACAGCAGCTACAGTAGCACAGGCGACTCGGGAGTAAGACTGCAAAGTGATGGCCCCTCCTTTAAGAAATAAAAGCCAGCTGAGAAACCAGAGTCCTTTGCAGGAAGCAAAGAAGTTTTTGCACTCAAGCCTTGTGGACGTTTGGAATATCTTGGTTGGTGTTTGGAGACTCTTTGTGTTTGAAATATTTCTTAGTAACTTTATCTAGTGTTCTTGGCAGGCTTGCACCACCTTGGCAAGGCTCGTTCTTATCAGAGACAATTAGCTTGAAACAGCCTCCTGGGAAGAAACGGGATTTGAAAAGAAACATTAAAAGGTTTTGCTGTTTATCTTTGTCTCATGTTTGCTCTCTTGGAAACAGGTTTGGGTCAGAACACTAACTGAGACATTTCCAAAGGGAGTTTTGCCCCATTCTATGCACTATCTTTGCCACCATTGTTTAGCGAACCACTACAGTTGTTAACTGAGTTAACACAGTCCTTAAGTGAATCTGGATTCCCCCCCCCCCCCATGGGCTTCACTTGTCAGAAGGTCGCAAAAGGGGAATCCTGTGATTCCTTGGAACACTGCAACCATCATAAATGTGAGTTGGCTGCCAAGCGTCAGGATTTTGATCATGTGAGTGGTCGTAAGTGTGAAAAACAGTTGTAAATCTCTTTTTTCAGGGCCACTGTAATCTTGAACGGTCAGTAAACTAATCTTTGTAAGTTGAGGGTTGATTGCCTCATTAAATTAACCGAGAAGCCATTAAGTGCGGAATCTTTTGGCCCAGACGGCTCTACAGAGTCCTTGACTTACAATAATCCCTTTACCGACCACTCGAACTTAAAACGGTGCTGAAAATGATCGATCCTCGCACTTACAACCGTTGCAGCAAAAATTTTCCATCCACTTTCTGACAAGCGAAGTCAATGGGGAAAGACGGATTTGCTTCACAACTGATTCATTTAAGAATTGCAATGATACATTTTACAACCACGGCAGAAAAGGTGGTAAAGCTGGGTGCAACTCGCTTGACGTTAGGCCTGTTGTAAGCTGAGGACTACCCACAGGCCCGGCCTTACGTAGAGTAGAATTCAGTGATATAATCCCAACTCCAAGAATGGCAACACAACTGTCCTGCAGGGATCCCAGCTACGCCCTGCTTGGAGCAATCATGCTGCCACCCTTCAAATACAAAAGAGAAACAGTTTGGTCCAGTGGTTAAGACAGCATGTTGGAAAACAGGAAGCTGTGAGTTCAAGTGCTGACTCTGCCATACAGCTGGCTGGGTGACTTTGAGCCAATCAGCAGGAGACGGTGAGTTCTAGTCCCGCCTTTAGGCATGGAAGCCGGCTGGGTGACTTTGGACAAGTCATTCTCTCTCTCAACCCACCTCACAGGGTTGTTGTTATGGGGAAAATAGGAGGAGGATGGGTTTTTTGATATGTTTGCCGTTTTGAGATATTTGTAATAATGAAAAAACTGGGACACAACTAGATAAAACCCTTTTCGTCAACTTGGTCTTCCTTTCTCTCTCTCTCTCTCTCCTTCTTTCCTTCCCTTCCCTTTCTTCCTTTTCTTTCACATTATCTCTCTTCCTTTCCCTTCTTTCCTTCCTCCTCCTCTTCCCCCTCCCTCTAGTCTTTCTTTCCTCCTCTTCCTCCCTCCCTCCCTCTCTTCCTTCCATTCATCTTCTCCTTCATTCCTTCCTTTTCTTCCTTCCTTCCTCTCTCCGTTCCTTCCTTCCATTCCTCTTTTCTTTCCTCTCTCCCTCCCTCCCTTTCTCCTCTCTCTCTTTCATTCCTTCTCTCTTCCTTCCTTTTCTCCCTTTCTTTATTCCTTTCCGTCCTTCCTTCCTCCCTCCGCTCCCAATTTTTCTTTTTCTTTTTCTCTCTTTCTTTCCTCTCCACCCCTCACCTCTCCTACCCGACTCGATTCCCGTTCTACTGACCTGCTCCTCATTGATTGTCATGTTGGAGTCATACCCACAAGCCACTGGATACGGGGCAGGATAAATATCTGACCAGCCATCCCTGGTGCAATTCCTGCTGACGTTACCTAGATGGGCAACAAAGGAAGATCATAAAATGTGGCCACCCCGCCTAAGTGTCAGTTACCACAGATAGTCCTTGACTTATGACTACAACTTATATTATTAAGCAAGACAGTTAACTGAGTTTTGTTGGATTTTATGATCGGTCTTACAAAAGTTGGTAAGTGAATCACTATGTCAACTCATAAAACATTCCTACAACTGTTTTAGTAGTTGCCATTCAAAAAAGAAAGAGGGGGAGGATGGAAGGAAGGAAATCTGGAAGAGCAGTGCAGCAGTTTGAAAGCGGAAGTACATTCCAACTCTTTATCTTTAAAAGATTGTAATTAAAATACCAGAGCTTTCGCCCACAAATATATTTAATTGGAGAACGTGATTGATGGCACCCAGCCTGTGAACATGCTCAGTTGGAGAATGTGATTTATGACACACCCACGGGGATAGGGGGGAAATGGGGTCACAGGGGACTGTAAATGACGTAGGCCAGAGTTGGCTTCATCCAGGGCAGGGCCAGTATGTCACTTCTAAGGAATCCTTTGAAGTTTTTTGAAATTTGGTTCAAGAATCATGATTTAACAAGGGTGATTGCTGGAATCCTGACACACTGCAGTTGTTAAGTTAGTAACATGGTTGTTAATTGAATCTTACTTCCCTGTTGACCTTGCTTGTCAAAAGGGGATCACACAACTGTGACCGTCATAAATATGAATCAGTTGTTGCCAAGTATCAAAATTTTGATCACATGACCATGGAGATACTGCAATGGTCATAGGTATGAAAAACTCTTGTAAGTCACTCTTTTTTCAGTGCCATTGCAACTTTGAACAGTCACTAAACCAATGGTTGTAATTCAAGGATTACCCGTCCCACTGAAAAGGACTACACTGTCTCCACATTTTAAAGTCCAATTTTGCAAAGATTTTGCATTTTTTTTAACCTGTAAAGCACTCAAAAGTCACTCAGATATCAAGGTGGGTGGTATGTAAGTTTGATTAATTTGATAAATAAATAGAGAGATTTGCAACTTCAATCTGCAATCTTTTTTTTTTTTTTTTACATTTCAGGAAATTTCATATTTAGACACTTTTAGATAAGTCGTCAGTTTGTGACCACAACTGAGCTCAAAATTTCCATGATGAAGCGAAACATTTGCTGAGTGAATTTTGCTCCATGTTACAACCCTTCTTGCCAGAGTTGTTAAGAGAATCACCACTGACTGCTTGTCAGACGGTCACAAAAGGGATTGTGTGACAAACACACACCGGGACACTGCAACTGTCATAAATATGAGTCAGTTGCTAAGTGCCGGAATTTTGATCATGTGATCATAAGGATGCTGCAACGGCCATTGAGAGGGATCTTGGGACAACCCGCTACATATGAGCCAGGTGTGTGCAGCAGCAGCCAAAAAAGCCAATGCAATCCTAAGTTGTATTAACAGAAGGATACAATCGAGATCATGTGAGGTACTAATACTACTCTATGAAGCCTTAGTAAGACCACACCTAGAGTCCTGCATCCACTTTTGGTCACCACACTATAAAAAAAGATGTTGAGACTCTAGAAAAAGTGAAGAGCAGAGCAACCAGGATGATGAAGGGACTGGAGGTTAAAACATATGAAGAACAATTGCAGGAACTGAACCTGGCTAGTCTAGTGAAGAGAAGGACCAGGGGAGACAGGATAGCAGTCTTCCAGTATTTGAGGGGCTACCACAGGGAGGAGGAAGGGGTCAAGCTCCTGTAGGCCAGACAAGGAATAATGAATGGAAACTGAACAAGGAGCAATTCAACCTAGAAATAAGAACGAATTTTCTGACAGGAAGAATCAACCCATGGAACAGAAGTTGCCTTCGGAAGTTGTGGGAGCTTCATCCTTGGAAGCTTTCAAGAAGAGATTAGACTCCCATCTGTAAGAAATAGTGTAGGGTCTTCTGCTTGGGCAGTGGGTTGAACTAGATGACCTACAAGGTCCCTTCCAACTCTAATTATCTGTTATCTGATGGCCAGCTACTAAGTTGGCTGTTGTTTCCTTGTGCTGCCAAGTCACCAGCTGTTGGTGAGTCAAATGAACAAGGGCATACATTCACTTTCATAGCTATTAAGATTGTTGGCAGAATAGGTACAAAAACAGCCAGGGAAATAATTGAAGCCTGGGAAACAGGCCCCTTGTCAGTCAACAGGAGTGCTGGTTTGCTGGCTTATAAGATACTTAGGGCTTGGCAGCACAAGGAAACAACAGCCAATGACTTAATAGCTAGCTGTCAATACCCCAATCAACAACCAAAATACCATTCACAACCAGGCACCATATAAATATGAAGGATAGAACAGCCCATAATAACAGATATTCTAAAAGAGATGGGCTCCAGCAGAGGCCAAAAGCTTGGAAAGACAAAACTTCTGGTCTCAGATTGGATCCTGCAACATTATTCTGGGAAAATGTATATCTATCTGCCTTCATTCATAATTAATTTTATTTGGATGTGCTCTGCATTAAATTCTTTATTTAATCTGCATACAGACAGGAGGTTGAACAACTAGCCTTGTGGTGTAACCGCAACAATCTGGAACTGAACACACTCAAAACCGTAGAAATGGTGGTAGACTTTAGAAGAACACCCCCCCCAATAGTACCACCTCTTACAATACTAGACAACACAGTATCAACAGTAGAGATTTCTAGGTTCTACTATATTACATGACCTGAAATGGACACCCAACATCAAAAACATCATCAAAAAAGCACAACAAAGAATGTTCTTTCTGTGCCAACTCAGGAAGCTCAAAGTGCCCAAGGAGCTGCTGATCCAGTTCTGCAGAGGAGGGATGATGGAGTCTGTCATCTGCACCTCCATCACTGTCTGGTTTGGTTCTGCAACCCAACAGGACAGACCCAGACTCCAGCGGGTAATTAGGACTGCAGAAAAAACAGTGGCCACTCACCTGCTTTTAATCGAGGACCTGCATCCTGCACGAGTCAAAAAGAGGGCTCTGAAAATATCTACAGACCCCTCACATCCTGGACATAAACTGTTTCAACTCCTTCCCTCAAAACAATGCTATAGAGAGCACTGCACACCAGAACAACTAGACACAAAGATAGTTTTTTCCTGGATGCCATCACTCTGCTAAACAACTTAATTCCCACAACACTGTCAACTTATTTACTAAGACTGTATTACTATTATTCCTTGACTGCTAGATTATAATAACACTTCCTAGTATCTCCCTCTTCCCACTTATGATTATAACCATGTGGCTTGTATCTTTACAATTTATATTGTTTTATTTGTTTCCTGATATGATTCGATTGTTTATTAGTAACCTATGACTATCATCAAGTGTTGTATTTTGTGATTATTGATGAATGTGTTTTTTTCTTTTATATACACTGAGAGCATTTGCACCAAAGACAAATTCCTTGTATGTCCAATCACACTTGGCCAATAAAAGAATTCTGTTCTATTCTATTATTCAGCTTGATTAACTCCCATCCCCACAAGAAAATGTGAGCAAAACACCCAAAGACCTCAGAATCAAAATGCAAAACACTCAAAACTGGGAAGCATAAAATAAATATTTAGATTTGTTACTGTTTTGTGGGGACCACAATGATTAATTCTGGGGTGGGATGGTGCATTGGGGGGACACAATGATCCATGTATGTTTGCATTAGGGATTGAGGCATTTCCTGGTTTGTCACTCAACACAGAAATAGAGATATGGAGAGCAAAATAACATTTCGAGGCCAGGAAGAAAAAAAAAGGAGAAACTGTTGATTTGGGATGGAATAAAAAACAAGAATGCCTATGGTGATAGTTCTACACAGGGCAGGAGATGGCAGCTGCAAAACATGCTGGTGTGCTACACAAAAATTGCATTTCATGGCACTGCCGAGTAACATTTTATTGCCTGAACTATTCTGCTCCAGGCAGTCCTCGATTTACAACGGTAATTGAGCCCACAATTTTGGGCATGAGTCATGATGGTTGTTGTGCTTACAGCTGATTTTACAACCTTTTTTTTTTGCACTGGTCATTAAGTGGTCATGAAAAGAATGAAGCCATTGTAAAGCTATATATGATGTTTCTTAAATGAACCCATTTTGCTTTGATATAGGCTGCATATATGTATGTATCTAGGTATTACAACCACAATTGAGCCCGCAATTTCCACGACTAAGCAAGGCAGCCATTCAGTGAGGTTTGTCCCATTTTATTGCCGCAGTTGTTAAATGAAACCCTGCAGTTGTTAATAAGATGGTTGCTTTGTGAATCCTATTGATTTTGCTTCTTAAGACACAAAAGGGGATTACGTGACTCCAGGACTCTTATGACCGTCATAAATACGAGACAGTTGCCAAGGATTCAAATTTTGATCAAGTGACCATGAGAATGTTGCAACAGTCACAAATGTGAAAAACAATCCTAAGTTCTTTCTTCTTCTTCTCAGTACTATACCTTCAAACGATCACTAGAGAAATGGTTGTATGTTGAGACTATCTGTATATATATAAAATGTGGATTTGTTTATTTATCAGGGACAGCTTTCTAGCAAAAATATCATGAATTGCAATTGTGTGACCATAACTGTCAATGACTGTAAAGCAGGCCAGTTACTGAGCATGCAAAACATAGTCACACGACCAGGGGTGGAAATGCCCGGATGTCAGAATTTCAGATATGGGTTATATGTAGGGTTATTTTTTTGGGGGGAGGGGGAATCAGTACAACTTCTAACAACCACTAACCAACCAGTTGCAAATCGAGGACTTCCTGTACTCAGAAGAAAGAAGGTAAGCAAGAAAATGCGGACTCCTTTGTGCTCTCTGAGTTTGGTTGCTTTCCTGCAAACATTTCATAACCTAACCAGGTAAGGATGTAAGTGCTGAGGATGCTAGAACTCCTGCTTCCTTCTAGCACTGATGAGGTTACCTAGTTGGGTTATGAACTGTCTGCAGAAAAACAAACAGGGTCAGAGACCACCAAGGACCCCACAGTCCTCATTCACCTCCCCCTTTTCCTCTTCCCCTTTTCTCCTCCTCCTTCCCCCCCCCCCCGCCCCATTCCCCCTCTCTTCTAGCACTGATGATGTTACCTATTTTAGTTTATGAAATATCTGCAGGAAAACAGTTAAGCTAAGAGACCATCAAAGACCCTACAGTACTCCTTCTCCTCCTCCCTCTCTTCCTCTTTCCCCCCTCCTCCTCCCCACAACCCCACTCTCTTCTACCACTGATGCGGTTACCTAGATGGGCTATGAAATGTCTGCAGGAAAACAACCAAGTTCAGAGACCACCAAGGGCGCGACAGTCCTCCTCCTCATATCCCTTCCCCATCCCTCCTAGCACGGATGATGTTACCTAGTTGGGTCATGAAACGTTTGCAAATAAACAACCAACTTCAGAGACCCCCAAGGACCCTACAGTCCTCTTCCTCTTCCTCTTCCCCCCCCCCCCAAGCACTGATGATGTTCCCTAGTTGGGTCATGAAATGACTGTAAGAAAACTACCCAGATCAGAGAGCACCAAGGACTTCACAATTCAAGCCTGACTGCCAGTATTCTCTTCCATCGTCAATTTTCCTTTTCCTACCTAGGGATAATTTAATCATTGGCTCTTGGTGTGAAGAAAACTTAGCCCTTTCGACCAAACAGCTCCCTGCCTGTTAATGAAAAGCCTGCTCTTTTGACAGTCTTTAAGATGTATGATATTCATAGCTTTTTCTGAAAGTCGTCAGGATGCCACCGGTAATTTCAGCCATCACACCACCAAATGGTATCCTATTTCCACACCAACGACAACAATTTGTTCTGGGATGATTATGCCAGTCAAGATTGGTTGCCCGTGATGGATATCATGGCATAAAGAGTTTGCAGTGAGGGCATAAAGTGTGTGGTCTAAATTATCAGCTTATTGTTTCAAGTATCCTAAAGATTTAACCATGATCTTTATCTTGGCTTGCCGTTGGAATAAATCCATGAGCAAAAAAACAAACAAACAAATAAATCTCTTTCCAATTTCGGGCTGGCAGGGTAAAGAAGATAGGAATCAGATCAGATATGCTAATTCCACTTTCTTGTAAAGACTTATCTGTTGATTTACGACCACAATTGTGCCCAAAATTTCCACTGCTGAGCAAGACAGTCGTTAAGTGAATTTTTGCCCCATTTTAATACCATTCTTGCCACTGTTGCTAGTTTTGCTTGTCAGATGGTCGCAAAAGGGATAACGTAATCGTTATAAATATGATGCTTGGCAACTGGCATATACTTATGGCAATTGCCATGTCCTGTGGTCATGTGATCTTCTGACAAGCAAAGTCAATGGGGAAACCAGTTTTGCTTAACGACCATGTTAGTTACTTAACAAGTGCAGTAGTTCGCTTAACTGTGGCAAGAAAGATTGCAAAATGAGGCAAAACTCACTGAATAACCGCCTCACTTAGCAACAGAAACTGTGGGTTCAATTTTGGTCATAATTCAAGGACTTCCTGATTTATTTGTAAAATCTTAACTGCCCATCTTAACACGTGGTTATATCTGAGCAGTTTCTATAGATAATCGCTTTGTGATCATTTGAAGTTACAACGGTACAAGTAAATGTGTCTTATGACCAGTCCTCACACTTAGGACCTCTGCAGTATTATGTGATCAAAAATTGGAAACTTGGCAACCAGCAAGTATTTTGACATATTATCCCAGGATCCCAGGATCACCGCTGGGGAAAGCTGGATTCATTTAACAACCTCATGATTCATTTAGCAGCTCCTCTGATCCACTTAACAGGCATGGGAAAAAAGGTCATCAAAATCAGATGCCTTCTGATTTTAGCTTCTGTGCTACTAAAAAGCACTAAGATTGGCTAAACAAGAGAATTAAGATTATTTCATCTAAAATTGCAATAATTATGAGAATCATTGGATGGCAGCAAAGAGTTCAGAGCATTTCCTTGTTCTTCCCTGCCATCTGGAGGTCAACTGATAGATTGCATCCCAGAGACTTTTATGCACAGCACAAAATTCCACTGATCAATTTTTGAAAAAAAAAAAAATGTAGTTCAACTTACCTTGAATTTTTGAAAAGTAGGTGAAAAAGAGAGGACAGGACAACACTTTTGTTTCCCCCAAATTTGCGGCGGGCCAGCAGTTAATGCTATCCCAAAGACTTCCACAACCTATGGGAAAAGAACAACACGTGTTTATTTATTTTATATTCTGCTCTTAGATTTTTTTTTTAATAAACAATGCAAGGCGGTGAACGTATCTAATAGTTCTTCCTTCCTCCTCCTATTTCACACATCATAACAATCCGGCTAGTATGGTTGATATGAGAGAAAATGATTGGCTCAAAAGACACCCAGCCATCTTTTGTGCCAAAGGCAGGACTAGAACTCACATCTGGTGATTGGCCCAAAGTCCTCCAATTGGCTTTCATGCCTAGGATGGGACTAGAACATGGCCTCAGTGAAAACCACAAAGTTATAGAATACACTTAGGTCTCAACTTACAATCTTTTGTTGTGTGGCCATTTGAAGTTACAATGGTTTTCTTGCAGACGTTTCATGACCCAACTAGATAACATCATCAATGCTGGAAACCAGAATTCCCTTCCTCCCTGGCTCTTTCTTTCTTTCTTTCTTTCTTTCTTTCTTTCTTTCTTTCTTTCTTTCTTTCTTTCTTTCTTTCTTTCTTTCTTTCTCTTTCTTTCTCTTTCTTTCCTTTTTTTCTTTTTTCCTTCCTCTCTCCCTCCTTTATCTTCTTCTTTTCCCACTTCTTCTCTTCCTCTTCCCCTTCCCTTCCCCTCCCCCTTGGCCTCTGAGCTTAATTGTTTTCTTCCAGACATTTCATTACTGAACTATGTAACATTATCAGACAGAGAGGCAGAGAGGGAGGGAGGGAGAGAGAGAGAGAGAATGCCACTCCTTTCTAGCACTGGTGACGTTATCTAGCTGGATAATGAAACGTCTCCAACAAAACCACCATGCTCAGAGAGCACCAAGGACCCCAAAATTTTCCTCCTCCTCCTCTTCCTCCCCCCCTCAAACCTTATTCTCTTCCATCACTGATGACATTATCTAGCTGGGTAATGAAACGTCTCCAACAAAACCACCCTGCTCAGAGAGCACCAAGGACCCCACTGTTCAACCCTGAGCTACAAACATTCTCCTCCATCAATTTTGGAAATAATACTGTTTGATCTCTCTCTTGGCAAAGCTGCTGAGGTTGAGGTGGGAAGAGCTGCGCATTGAAAAAAACAAGGATGATCAATCACTCTTCTGACAAGCATCCATCGATCCAACCACATTCTTACAAGGACTTTGCAAACAGCTCCATTTTTACAGGTAGTCCTCAACTGAAAACAATTCATTCAGTGGCCGTTCCAAGTTACACTCACAACCCTATGGTCACATTCAGACACTCAGCAATTGATTCATACTTATGACAGTTGCAATGTCCTGGGGTCCCATGATTCCCCTTTTAAGACCTTCTGACAAGCAAAGTCAATGGGGAAGCCAGATTCGCTTAACCACTGGGTTTTACTGGATATTACTAACTTAACAACTGCAGGAATCCACTTAACAACTGTGGCAAGAACGTTTGTAAAATTCTCTGAACAAATGTCTCACTTATCCACAAAAATTTTGGGCTGGATTGTGGTCGTAAGTCAAGGACCACCTGTGCTATAAGTCCAACCTCTTGTAACATCTTTTGCATGCTTGCATTTCCATGCTAAGTTTTGCAGTCCTTTTCCAATGGAAGGGGGGTGGGTGGGAAATTGTGGTGTACCGTAAAGGGCCGGGAATGAGTCTATTTGTGACACACAACGTACTTCCTCCAGTCAAATGAGGACCAGGCAGCTTCACTGGCTAAATTTGGATTAATTTGTTTGTTTGTATGTGTGTGTCTGTATGTCTGTCTGTTTTAGCTTATTTTGTCAATTTGTGATCCAGTCGGTTGAGCTAATCTTGAAAAATGAGCTGCTTCTGTCACCCTTTGTGTTGTGTAAACACATCTGGAGGGTTTTCATTTTTGTTCAGTGATAAAAGCAGCCCAGAATAACCGACTGGGTGGCGAGTCTAGGAATGAGAAAGATCTCCAAACACTGGAGGCTTTTAAAGAAGAGATTGGATGGCCACTTCTCTGGAGCAGGGGTTTGGACTAGAAGACCTCCGAGGACCCTTCAGACCCTGTTATTCTGTATTTTGTTCTGTTATTATCTAAGGATGTTTTCTGAGTGCTTGGAATAAGTTAACCATTGGTTAGTTCCCTGAGAGAGACAGAAATCTATATTAAATAAATACCCACCTGGGCTCACGTGGTCTCCATTTACAACCTTCCTAACCAGCTTTTGACAAGCAAAGTCCATGAGGGGGAGTCAGACCTGCTTAACAACTGCATGTTTCACTTAACAACTGCAGTGATTCACTTAACAACCATGACAAAAATGGCCATAAAATCAGGTGCGTCTTGCTTAGCCACTGCTTTGCTTAGCGAAGTTGTGAGTCAAGGACTCCCTGCGTGTGAATGAATAACATTCTTGCCTGAGTTTTCTATGCTGTAGATATTGATCGGTTTCACGCTCTATATCTCTGTTTGCTTACTGACTCAGCCTGCGAAAAGCAAAATCCCAGGATAACTTGATTCAGCCAAGCCAAATATTGAATTTTTACGGAAGAAGCTTGAGAGAAGGCAATTTGCAGTCCCCCCAATGAGAGCTTTTCTTTTTGGACTGTCAACTATTTTTATTACCGGGCTAAAAACATAATAAACAAAATACTCATTTGGTAGTGGGATGATATAATCCACTGCTGGGAGGAGGATGCGGGAAACAAAATGGAGGCTGATTGAGAATGAAAGGACCATTTATTGATGAAGCAGAACCATCAGGGTTTGTGGTTCAGAGTCAGTGGAAGAACTGCTTGAATGAGTGGATGGATATTTATAGGTTCCTGTGGCTTTTGAAGTTTGAACCTTTATGGGTGGTGGTGCAATAAAGGGGCTTGTGTTCTGAAAGGGTAATTTTTATTTTTTTAAAAAAATAAAATTTTATTGAATAAACATTAAAAACAATTGAACACACTGCGACTTTTCCTAGGATGATTTGATTGCTCATTTGTACCCTATGACTATTACCCTAAGACTTGAAATATTTGATTGTAAATGTATTAACGGCGGCTAGGATTGTATTTGCTAAAAACTGGAAGAATGAGAAAATACCATTGCAGGAAGAAATTATTAAGAAAATATTGGAATGTGCTGAGATGAGTAGATTGACATTTGAAATTAGAGAACAAGAAGATAAACAATTTTATGCAATTTGGGATTTTTTTTATCAATGGTTAGATGATAAAATACAATAATAGAACATTAATACTATATATATGAAGAGTTTTTTAGGATTGATTGTTATGATTATACGACAAATTATAGAATAATTTGTTTGAAGTATTGTTATCTCGCAAAGCATGAATGATTAAAAGTATAGTCAGAAAAAAGATTTTTTTATTTTTATTTTTTTCTTTAGTAATATTAGAATATGGATTGACAATATGAGTGGTTATGCAATATAATTGTAATTGACACTATAAAATGAATGCACAAAACTGATGAACCAACCGATACACCGGAAGTATATATGAGAATAGATGTTTTTAATGTTTTGTATGTTTGTTTGTTTGTAGAAAATTAATAAAAACTTTAATTAAAAAAGTGTGCTGTACCTGATGATTTTTAACTCTTGATGAATGTATCTTTTATTTTTATGGACACTAAGAGCATTTGCACCAAGACAAATTCCTTGTGTGTCCAATCACACTTGGCCAACAAAAAGAATTCCTATTCTATTCTATTCTATTCTATTCTATTCTATTCTATTCTATTCTATTCTATTCTATTCTATCCCATTCCATTTCATTCTATTTCATTCCATTCTATTCTTGGCCTTTATTTTGGCCCTAAAAGCCATATTATAGATATACACATAACAGTTAATTTCCTTTCCCCCTTATGTTATTAGTATAGTGCTAGCTGCATATTATTTCTATTCACATTTATATACATTTATATACAATTATGTACATATTTACAACCGTCTTTTATACTCATTGTTTTGTTCGGAAAACACACGAGGTAGACCGGGTTCCAACAACAAATACTTTTATTTTAAACCAGTCAGTAGAACGGAACGGAACACTTGGCTGAAGCCGGGGCCAGCCTTTTATACAGGCTGGCTTGCCTGCTTGCAGCCAATGGCAGTTGTTTAGATTTGCCGCCTTTTTGGCAGCTCTTTGGATTGGTTCCTAGTGAACCAATCCAATGCTTAGTTTATTTGACCAATCAGGTTTGTAGATTTGGAGTCACCCACTTTACATATAGAACACCCCTCCCCCCTTAGTTCAGTCCTACGTGGTGACGTAGTCTCGCAGGTAGGCGGGGCTTTTCCGGACTCGACTTGACTTGCGCGGTTCATTCTCAGTGGAGACTTCGACCGGTTCGGATGGGGCTGCTGTGTCGTCCGTCCTTCTCCCTGGAACTGTCTGGAAGGGTGAGTCAGCCATTTTACCGCCGCCTGAGTTTCTTAGGCCGGCGGTTTCGCCGCTCCCTCCCGTTTCCTCGGGGCAGGTCGAGCTGGCCTGGCTGGCCCCTTCCAATGGTCTCTTTCCGCAAGTCTCTTCAAACAGTGAGTCTTTTATTTGCTCTTTTTGTTCGTATTGATTGCTAGGTTTAGTTTTAAACAGTTCTTTATTTGTTTCTCGCCTTTCCCCCCCCACCTTGGTTTGCATTTCGCCGGTTTTTTTTTGTGAATGTTTGTAAGTCTGTGGTTCTTTCTATAATTCGAGATCGAAGCTGGTCTATGTGCCGCTTCCATTCCCTGCCATCGTCTAATTTTACTCGGTAGGATTTGGGGCCTGTAATTTGGATAATTTGTCCTGGTAGCCATACTGGGTCCCCGGTGAAGTTTTTGGCGTATACCAAATCGTCTGTTTCGAATTGCCTGAACCGTGTAGAGGAGTCAGGGGGGTTTTCTGGGGTAAAATTTGGGTGTAACCTATCCAGGTGAGATCTTAATTTTCGCCCCATGAGTAATTCTGCTGGTGACTTATTTGTTATAGTACTGGGCGTTATGTGCTGGAGTGTGAGCAAACGGTTTACTTTTTGTTGGATATCCCCAGCGTCCATTCGTTCCAACCCTTCTTTGGTAAACCGGACCATTCTCTCAGCCCTGCCGTTCGCAGCCGGGTGAGCCGGCGCGGTTAGTGCGTGTCTTATACCTAGGGAGGCTAGGTATTGCTCAAATGGTATGCTGGTTAGCTGTGGCCCGTTATCTGAGACGAGAATGTCCGGTATGCCATGGGTGGCAAACAGGCTGTCCAGTTTCTTTATTACAGCTTCTGTTGTCGTTGATGGCATAATTTTTACTTCAAGCCAATTTGAATAGGCATCAACGACAATCAGAAAGGTATGCCCCTTAGTAGGCCCCGCGAAGTCAATGTCTTGACCATGGTCCTCGAGGGGTTTCCCAGTCCTTAACGGGTGCTTTTGGTGGGGATGGTCTAATTGCCTGGCATTTGTGGCATGAGCTTACCCAATACTCTATGTCCTTATCAATACCCGGCCACCACACATAACTTCTGGCAAGGCTTTTCATCTTAACCATTCCCGGGTGCCCTTCATGTAACAGTTTAAGTACCCTGGGCTGTAATTTGGCAGGGATTACTACCCGATCACCCCACAACAAACACCCCTTTTGGATAGAAAGTTCAGTCTGTCTGGACCGGAAAGGTTTAAAGTTTTCAGTTTTTTGATTCTCCGGCCAGCCTTTACCTACCCAGCTAAGAACGCGGGCAGTCAATGAGTCTTTCGCGGTGGCTCTGGCGACATCATACGCTGATATGGGTAGATCGGGGCACGTCTCGATTTGTAGCGTTGTCATCGCTGGTGCCGGGTCTGCGTCGGTTGCTGGTAAGGGCGCTCTGCTCAAAGCGTCCGCATGGGAAATTTGTTTCCCTGGCCGATGTGTCAGAGTGTAGGAATAAGCTGCCAGGAACTCTGACCATCTCGTCATTCTTGGGGACAGTATATTTGGTGTTGGCTTGTTTCCCGCCAAAATCCCCATTAATGGTTTGTGATCCGTTATGATTCGAAAGGTCCTCCCATATAAATATTCGTGGAATCGTTTTACTCCAGCGACAATTGCTAGAGCTTCCCTGTCCAATTGGCTATAATTCCGCTCGGTTTTTGATAGAGTCCTAGAATAATATGCGACGGGTGCTTCTCTGCCATCCGGTAGTTGGTGGCTCAGGATGGCACCTACTCCATATGGTGAAGCGTCGCAGGTCACTGTTAATGGCAGAGTGTCGCTAAATTGGATGAGAACGTTTGTTGATGTTAGCAATCTTTTAATATTTTGGAAGGCTTTTTTTTCTTTGTAACCCCAAGTCCAAGTTGCCTTTTTGTCTAGCAGACGGTGTAACGGTTCTGCTATAGTGGCTTTGTTTGGCAGGAACACGTTATAAAAATTAATTAATCCTAAGAACGCTTGTAGTTCTGTTTTATTTCTTGGTTCAGGAGCGTCATTGATCGCTTTAACTTTTTTATCTGTGGGGTGGATACCCTCTCCGTCTATTGAGTAGCCCAGGAATTCGACGCTGTTCTTAACTAAACAGCACTTTTCTCTTTTAACCTTGAGGCCAGATTCCCTAAACTTAGTCAGAACCTTTTTTAGTCTGTTCCTTAATTGTGTTTCATCTCTGGCCGAGATTAGGACGTCGTCAAAATAGGGAACGACTCCTTGTATGCCATTTAGAAGGCGTTCCATCAGACTCTGGAAGACGCCAGGGGCTACGCTTACTCCAAATTGGAGCCGGTGGCATTTGAATGCGCCCTTGTGGGTGACTATAGTCTGCGCTTCTGCTGTTTCTGGGTCCACTGGGAGTTGTTGATAGGCTTGTGCCAAGTCGAGTTTGGCGAAAACTTTGCCATTTCCCAGGGAATGAAGCAAATGCTGGACTACTGGCACCGGGTATGCGCTTGGTTGTAATGCGTGGTTCAGGGTAGCCTTATAGTCACCACAGATTCTGATGGACCCGTCAGGTTTAATGGGTGTGACGATAGGCGTTTCCCACTTGGCATGGTCCACAGGTTCTAAAACCCCTTGGGCTACTAATTTGTCCAGCTGTTCCTCTATTTTTGCCTTTAGTGCAAAGGGAACTCGCCTGGCTTTTATTCTTCGTGGGGCTATTTGGGGGTTTAAATTGAAAGAAATGGGGTTTCCCCGGTACTTGCCCAGTGAGCCGTCAAAAACGTCCTGGAATTCTCGGATGAGGTCGTCTTCCCAGCCGGTTGTAGTCACTCGATCGACCCCGGTCATCCTGATGCCCAATGGCGCGAACCACTCGATGCCCAGGAGGCTTGGTCTGTCTTGGTTGACTATGGTCAGTGGAAGCACCTTGATGTGATTTTTGTAGGCGACTCGGAAATGTCCCATGCCAATCACAGGGATTTGGTTTCCCTGATAGTCCTTGAGGGTTAGGTGCTGCTTCTTCAATTCTTTGGGTTTGATACCTGGGACTAACTGTTTAATTGTGTCCCACGATACCATGGAGAGGAAGGACCCCGAGTCCACTTCCATCTTGCAGTGTTTCCCTCGATTTCCACGATGATTTTAATTTTTCTCCCACTTTCCGTCTGGGAGCTCTGAATAATGACAGTTTGGTGTGTATTGGCTCGCTTCTCTTGTTGCCATTTTCTTTCGGCTCGTTTAGGCTCGGCTTGTGTTGGGGAATTTCTGCGTCTCGTCGGGCTGTAGAATTTTTTGTTTCTGCAGACCTTCTCGATGTGCCCTCGTTTTTTGCAATGTCGGCAGATGGCATCGAGAAATCTGCATTCGGCTCGTGGATGGTTTCCTCCGCAGCCAGCGCATTCCCGCCAATTTCTCCTTTCGCGCTCTTTTTTGTTCGTGACCAAACGGTGGACCTCGTCGTCCTCTTCGCTCGAGTCATTTGTTTCGCCCGACTCTTCGTAGTGGGTTGTGGTGGCAGGATGCTTTCTATCTTTGGCTGTTGCTTCTTCGCTGTGTGTGTTCATCTTTTTAAGGGCTACTGCAGATTTTTTCGCGGCTTCAGCGGCTGTAGCTTCCGCGATGGCTTCGGTCACGGTGATGTTTGGCTTGTTGAGCATTTTACTCTGTGCGGTCGAGTCTCTCAGGCCTAACACCACGCGATCTCTCATTGCCTCGTCTATGTTTAAGAATTCACACTCACCCCTTATTTGTCTGAGGGCAGCGATGAAATCGGCGACGGTTTCTCCCTCTCTCTGGTCTCTGCGGTAAAATTCGTGTCGCTTTATTAAGTTAGACACCATTGGAGCGTAGTGTGCTTTGAGGAGTCTCTGCAATTCTGTCCACGTTAGTTGTTTAACGTCCCGAGGCTTTGCGAGGGCTTTTGCCATTTTAAACACTGTTGGCCCGCAGTGCGTCAGGAACACGGCTCTCTTGCGTTGCTCGGAAATGCCTTCCATTTCATTGCTCTCCAAATACATTTGGAAGCGATCAGCATAGCAATCCCAATCCTCTTCGTTGGGATTGAAGGGTGCGGGCGGTGCGTTGTTTCCAGACATCTTGGTTGTAATCTGGACTTCTTATCACCGCGTGCAGGTTTCACTGTTCAGGACGATCCCACCTTCGTCGTCAGTGTTTTGTTCGGAAAACACACGAGGTAGACCGAGTTCCAACAACAAATACTTTTATTTTAAACCAGTCAGTAAAACGGAACGGAACACTTTGCTGAAGCCGGGGCCAGCCTTTTATACAGGCTGGCTTGCCTGCTTGCAGCCAATGGCAGTTGTTTAGATTTGCCGCCTTTTTGGCAGCTCTTTGGATTGGTTCCTAGTGAACCAATCCAGTGTTCATTTTATTAGCCAATCAGGTTTGTAGATTTGGAGTCATCCACTTTACATACAGAACACTCATGTATTCGTATCATCTCGTATTTGTCCATTATATTCCATTCTCTTTGGTTCATAAAATTTTAACTTTCATTACTATAATGCATCAACCAGAAAGGGTAATTTTTATTGGGAGGGGGCTGCTTGTTCTAATTGTATAGCTCTGCCAAGGAGTTTTGTGAATATCCTGTCTTGAAGGGGCTTCGGTTGGCAGTATTTGCTTTGTTTATGAATAGAGCCATCTAGGATACCTGTCTTCCTCTTTCAATAAGCTCTTTATCTCCTTATGTGCTGGCATCTGCTGTGAGCTATTGAGGAAGACTTGGGGGTGCTTGCTGCCTTTAAAAACACATTTCTCCATTTCTCCTTTGGGGAAATATAATCTGCCTTTTTAAAATATTTCCCAAAATATTTCATTCTTCGAGGGGGTGGGGATGAGGGCTTCCTAGACCCCCAATCTTCTCTGGCAAATATTGGATTTTTGTCAGGGCAGCCGAGAGGAGAGGCAATAAACTCCATTATCCTAGGCAATCAAGTAAGTCTGTAAAATGCTTTTGAATCTGTAAAATGCCTTTGGAACGAGCTTAAGAAATAAGATTCACTTAGGATAGACACAGTGCTGCAGAAGATACAGGAAGTCCTCAGCTTACGACCACAGTTGAACCTGAAGTTTTTGTTGCCAAGAGAGAAAGTTGTTAAGTGAATTTTGCCCCATCTTGCCACAGTCATTTAGTGAATCACTGCAGCTGTTACATTAGTCACACAGTTGTGAAGTGAATCCGGTCTCCGCACTGAGTCCGCTTGTCAGAAGGTCATAAAAGGAGAATTATGTGATCCCGGGACAATGCAACTGTCTGAATTTTCATTGTACAATGCTGTAATGGTTGTTAAGCGTGGAAAAATGGCCCCTTTTTTTTGCTGCTCTGCCATGATTTCGGTCACTAGACAAACTGTTGTAAGTCGAGGACTACTGGGGTTAAGGACTTGGGAGAGTCTTTTTGGCTTCCTTCCATGATAATTTAAATGCTGTTTTACTGACTGGAAATGGAGGAGTTGAGGAAGAAGGTCTAGAGGGAGAAATAAAGGAGATAGGGGCTGAGATGCAGTAGATTGGATTAGCCAGGGGAACTACTGGCCACTGGAATCTTTCTAGATAGAAGATCATCTACCTGCCCCCAGTCTGGGGGTGTGGAGTATGGGTGGCAGGAGCCCCTGTTCTTCCCTGACAATTTTCTGTCACTGCCCAAGTGCCACCCTCCCCTGCCCCTCTGCTTTGTGTCATTTTTTTTTTAAAGATATATTTTTATCTGCATCCCCATAACTGGTCTGTTTTGCTCTTTTGCCAGTTTCTCCTAAAGCTGGTTTCATTCTGCTCCACTTTGGATTGATGGGTTGGGGTTCTTTTTATCCTTTCTTTGCAACATGCAGGAGAGGGAAGGAGGAGGTTGGAGGAAGAAAGGAAGGGGAAAGAGGAGAAAGAGGGAGAGAAAGGAGGGATGGCAGAAGAAAGGAAAGAGGGAGGGGAAAAAAGAGGGGAAAAGGAAGAAAGGAGGGAGGGCAGGCGGATGAAAGGAAATAGGGAGGGAGGGAGGAAAGGAGTAAGAAAGGAAAAGGGAAAGGAGGGAAGGAACAGAGGAAGAAAAGAAAGAAGAGGAGAAAAAGGAGGTGAGAAAGAGGGGTGAAAAGGAAAGAAAGAGGGAAGAAAGCAAGGGGGTAAGAAAGCAAACAGGAAGAAAGATGGAAAGGGAAGGGAAGGGAAAAAAAGGGGAGATGATGGGAGGGGAAGGAAGGAGAACGAATAAAGGAAAGAGAGGAAAGGAAGGAAGAGAAGAAAGAATGAATGTGAAAAAAGAATGGAAAAGGAGGGAGGGAAGTAGGGAGGGAGAGAGGGAGGAAGGAAGGAAAGGGGTAAGAAAGGAAAGGGGGGAGGAGGGAACAGAGGAAGAAAAGAAAGATGAATAGAAAAAAGATGGAAGAAATAGAGGAAAGAAGGAGGGAAGGAAGCAAGGGAGGAAGAAAGGAAACAGGAAGGAAGATGGAAAGGGCCAGGAAGGAGAGATGAGGGGAGGGAAGAACAGCAAATGAAGGAAAGAGAGGAAATGAATGAATGAATGAATGAGGAAAGAGAATGGGAAGGGAGTGAGGAAGGAAGGAAGGAGGGAGGGAAGGAAGGAAGGTTTTAGGCAAGATTGGATACAGAGGAAAAAACCCTAACCCAACCATGGTTGCTAGAAGGAGGCTCCCTTTAAAGGGGAGGGGGCGGGAGGGGAAGAGGGGAGGGGAAAAAAGACTTGGAAGTTTTTTGGTTTTTTTTACTTCCTCCTTGCAAGGAAAGCAGCCTTAATACTCCGTTAGCAGATCTTAAGCAAAAATTCTCCACTTGTCCGAAAGAATCGTGGCACATTATAATATTTTGACATTTTTATGGTAAGATGGAAAAAATTTAGAAAAAAAATATCCCTGTATATTCTTGCTGCTGTTTTTATGGGGAAAAAAAAACACCAGATGTTTCTCGGTTACTCCTTCCATACGGCATGATACAGATAATCAGAGTTGGAAGGGACCTTGTAGATCATCTAGTCCAACCCCCTGCCTGAGCAGGAGACCCTACACCATTTCTGACAAATGGCAGCCCAATCTCTTCTTGAAAGTCTCAAGTGATGACGCTCCCATAACTAAATTAATATTAAATTTAGTGACTGTTCAAAGTTACAACAGCACTGAAAAAGCAACTTATGACCATTGCTCACACTTATGAGCATCGCACTCTCCTGTGGTCACATGATCAACATTCAGATCACTTGTCAACTCACCCGTATTTATGACAGTTGCAGTCTATTTTTATGACACCTGCAAGGTACAAAATGCAAGAGCCACTGTGAGGGATCTAGCAAGTTGCAACTTCATAGAGGTGTATTTCCAATAGATCAGGGTAAGAGTTGGTTTTTGAAATCTTGCAGATCTACCTATAGGTAGTCCTCCACTTATGACCACAATTGAGCCCAAAAATTTTAAGTTCCTAAGCGAGACTTTTGTTTTAGTGAATTTCCCCCCATGTTATGACTTTTTTAGCTTCAGTCGTGAAGTGGATCACCACAGTTGTTAAGTTAGTAGCATGGTTGTTTAGCGAATCCGGCTTCCCCATTGACTTTGCTTGCCAGAAGGTCACAAAAAGGGATTTCTTGACCCCAGTACACTGCAACCATCATAAATATGAGTCAGCTGCCAAGTGTCTGAATTTTGAACATGCTGGAAAGGTCGTAAGTGTGAAAAAGAGTCATCTCTGTTTTTTCAGTGCTGTTTCAACTTTGAACAGTCACTAAATGAACTATTATTGTAATTCAAGAACTACCTGTACTCTAGAGGTATTGTTTGGCTTTCCACATGTTGATAAACTTCAACTCCCAGCATTCCCAGGAAGTGATGGTGAGGAATGCTGGGAATTGTAGTGCAACACCTGTAGAGTTTGCTCACTGTTGGTGGGGAAGACACAGAGACCATGAGGCCAATGACTTAATTTGGACTGAGAGAGAGAAAATGGCCCAAGTCACCCAGATAGCTTTTGTGCCTAAAGGCCCTGTCACACTGCCCAACGGATGCAAAACGTTTGTAAAAAGGACACAGCGGATGAGAAAAATGTTCCATCCGTTGTTATCCGCTCTCAAAAGGGGCGAAAATTTGCATAACCAGAGTGGATAACATGGAAAGAAACAGACGGGGGGAGGACGCAGGGAGGATGGAAAACAGATGCAGAGTGGAAGCCTAGCGGATGGAAGTGGATGGGAGCGGATGGCACATCTGCAGGGCTTCCGGGGGGGCTCAGCAAAGCGGACGCGGAACGGATACAGCGGATGCAGAACGGACGCCGAGCGGATGAAGCGGATGCACAGCGAATGCACAACGGATGAAGCGGATGCACAGCGGAAGCCTAGCGGATGCCTGGCGTTAATTGCGCATGCGGGGGGGATTTATTGCGTCAGCCCCGCGGATATAAAGGGAAGCAGCTCGGAAGCAGGTCACCATTCAGAGGAAAGACCTGCTGCCAGAGGCATTGAGTGCCTTGCCTGCCTGCCATTCTGCCAGCCTTGCTGCCTGCCATCCTGCCAGCCTTGGTGCCTGCCTCCCTGCCAGCCTTGCTGCCTGCCAGTCTTGTTGCCTGGCTGCCTGCCAGCTTTCCTGCCAGCCAGCAACCCCACAACCATGGGGAAGAAGAGAAAGCCTCAGCCATCTGCTGCCAGCCCTGGCAAGAGGGACAGGGTCACCCTCCCACCCCCTGGCCCTCACTCTGCTTCTGCAGCATGGGCTCGCTCTTCTGGGGCTGGGGCTTCTGCTGCTTCTGCTTCTGGAGGAGCTGATGATGCTGCTTATGGCGGTGGTGCTTCTGCTGCTGCTTACTCTGCTGAGGCTGCTCCTGGCAGTGGTGCTTCTGCTGGTGCTTACTCTGCTGAAGCTGCTCCTCGTCCTGCTGGTCCTGCTCGTGCTCCTGGTCCTGCTCCTGCTCGTGCTGCTGCTGCTGCTGCTGCTGCTGATGATGATGATCCTGCTGGTGATGCTGCTGCTGCTGCTGATGATGATGATCCTGCTGCTGCTGCTGGTGGTGTGGAGGAGCAGCCCCTACAAACTGGAAGCTCCTCTGATGAGGGCCCATCTGGTCCTGGCAAAGGGAGGAAGAGGCATATGCGGGAACGGGAGAGGAGGCAATACTCCATTGAGGAGGAACACGAGGATGAGGTGCTGGAGTGGCTGAGAGAGAATGACTTATCTGTGGTGGAAGGGACACCGGCTGTACAGGGACACCAAAAGGAAGCAGGCTACTTGGAGAGAGAAGGCGGAGAGTCTGGACTACACATCGGAGGTGCTCCTTGGCTGGTGGAAACATATGCATACCTGGTACGGGAAGCTGCACCTCAAGAAATCTGGCCAGGCCACAGTTAAGCTGACGGACAGAGAGACCTATGTCATGGCCAGGTGCAGCTTCCTGGAGGGTGAGATCCGCCACCGAGGAGCAGCAGCAGCAGCAGCAGCAGCAGCAACAGCCCCTCTCACGACCCTCTCTCTCCAGCAGCCTGCTGAGAGCCAGTCCTCTTCCGGCCGAGAGTCAGTTCCTGTCTCCAGGCAGGTGTCTGTGGAGCGTGCCACGGCGGAGAACCCGTGGACAGCTGTTTTAACTGTGGTGGAGCGTGTGGAGGACTCCCTGGTGCAGTGGAAGAAAGGAGACGGCACTTCCACCACAGCCCTACCCGCATCCACACACAGCTGTACCTCCACAGAAAGGCAGAGAACCAGACAGGAGGGGCAGAGCCACACTGTCCTGCTGGAGATCAGGAACACCATCCGTAGCAGCATAGATCTCCTCTCTCAGCTGGTACACACCAACTCCTCATCCTCCAACCGCAAGCCCTTCCTCACCTATGTGAACCAGACCCTCATGGACATGGCGGAACCCCAGTACCAGGTGGTGAAGGACAGGATCACCGATCTGCTTCACAACCCTCCAGACCGAGATGAACCTGCTCCCACCCAGTCCAGGTCTGCTCCTCCACCCCAGGTGATGTCCCTCCCATTCCAAGGCTTCCCACAGGCCCTCACCTACCAGGGCTACGGCTACCAGGAGGTCCAGCAGCACAGGCAGCAGCCCTTCCCAGTCCAGGCACAGAGTCATCGGGTGACACCGTTGCCACCGGTTCCACCGATGCCACCCACGCCAATGATGCCATCGATGACAGCGATGCCACCCACGCCCCCGATGCCACCAACGCCAGTCCTCACCCAGCTGCAGACCAGACAGCCCCACTACACTGCTCCTTCCTCCACCCCACAGCCAAGCCCGGCCTCAGTACATCTGTCCTCGGTACTGGGGCTGACACCAGATGGCATGGAGGAAGGAGCTCTCAACATCACGGGGCTGAGCCAGCTGTCCGAAAGCTTCCTCAACACACCGTCACCTGTTGTCCTCTCGGGGCCAGGCACCCCAGTGGCGCTTCAGACCAGCACTCCAGCACCAGCCACCTCCACAGCACCTGGACCCTTCACCCCTGAGACTAGGCACACCTCCGAGTGACCAAGAGGAGTGCCAGAGACTGGGTGGCTACCTGTAGTCTTTATTTGGACACTTGACTTGGGTCATTTTTCTTTTACAGCTTGTGATTAATAAAGTTTATCTTTGCTTCACACACTTGTTTCATTTATTTATGTCAATAAAGTCTTGGTGAAAACTTTTAGAAATGGTTTAAGCCTTTGCATGCTTGTGGGATGGGTAAGGATAGCAGTGGGATGGTCAGGGATACCTTTGGGATGGGTAAGGATAGCAGTGGGATGGTCAGGGATACCTTTGGGATGGGTAATAGCTGTGGGATGGGCAGGGATACCTTTGGGATGGGTAATAGCTGTGGGATAGATAAACCTCCAGTGCAAGCATAGTGGGACTGTATGGTCCACCCTCTCAGGTGCCATACCTATGGCCCTTCATTATCAATACTAATGTTAGCACTGATCCACACATGTCAACATAAACACAACTCTTTATTAAATGCCCTGTTCATTGTAGGCCCACCCAACATACATGGCCCAATCTCATCAGTGTGATGAGACAGGCTGAAGAAAACATCCATTAATCATCTATCATCCTGTCTTGCCACTCCACTGCTCCAGCTGGGGAGTTGCACCAGTGTCTCAGGAGGTTGCGCTGCTTCTTCCCTTCATGTGAGGCTCTGTTGGGGCCTTGCAATTCCTCAGTGTCGATCAGGTTTCGCCCTTGCCTCCATTCACCAGCTCCATGTCCCCATTGCCTGGCTGGAGGTCCACGAGACTGGGTAGCGGGTGCGCATGAGATTGTGCAGGATGCAGCAAGCTTCCATGATCCTCCTCAGGGTCCCTGGGCGATGCTGCATGGTGGTGAAAAGTACCTGGAACCTGTTGGCCAGGATACCAAAGGCATTCTCCACCACCCGCCTTGCCCTGGACAGCCTGTAGTTGAAGATCCTCTCTTCACAGGTGAGGAGTCTGGAAGTGTAGGGCTTCATGAGGTAGGTTCTGAGGGAGAAGGCATCATCCCCCATGATGAAGTAGGGCACATCTTGCGTGTCATTGGGCAGGGGGTCTGGATCTGGGAAGCCCATGATGAGGTTCCGTTCCAGCCCCTCGAGGTCACTGGCATTGTATACCTGGGCATCTGAACATGACCTGTTGCCTGAAGCATCGATGTACATGAACTTGTAGTCAGCATCGACCATGGCGAAGAGGATGATGCTGAAGAAGCCCTTGGAGTTGAAATAAGTGGACCCCGACTTGGCTGGAGCTTTGCAGGCCACTTGCTTGCGATCTATGGCTCCAACGGTGTGGGGGAAGTTCCACTTCTGATACCACTGCTCTGCAACTTTCTTCCAGCATTCTTCAGTGGAGGGGCACTGGAGGAGCTCCTCCAGGTATTCGTCGATGATGGCCAGCACCGCTTCTTTGACCACAATGCTGATGGTATTGTGTGGCACCCTCCAGCCGTACTGCATGCTCCTGTAGGTGGTCCCTGAGGCCAGGTGGCGCAGAGTGAGTGCCACCTTGAGCCCAGGGTCCAGACTGGGCTGGAAGTTGGTGCTCTGCTTGGTCAACCTGGGTGTCAGCCGCTGCACAACTCCGTCAAACATGGCTGGAGGCATCCTCATGAAGTTCTGGAACGCCCAAGTGTCTTCGTTCCTCAGCTCCACCATCAGCTTGTTGTACAGTCCGTACTCTGCTCTTCTCCCGATCCGTCTTCGGACCCAGAGGCTTCTTGGCCGCCTCTTTTTCTTCCCGTAGTAGAGTTCACAGAGCCTGTAGATGGCTTCGCACTTTTGCAGAAGGATGGTGGCTGCCAAAAGGAGTTTGTTACGATCCATGGTGGAGATGACTGGATGCTGTGGAAGAGCAAGAGGCAGATGAAGGCTGCAGAGGTCTGCACAGCAGGGCTGCTGGTCTGAAAGTGAGATCCAGATGAGTTGCTCCCCCTTTTTATAGGCAGTATCGGTTTTCCCCTAGGTGTCCTTTTGCATCCTCTAGGCATCCTTTAGACATCCTTAATATCCGAGATAGGTCCCCTCTGCGAACGTTTTTTCCGTTTTAAATGCTTTCTTTGCGAGCTGCATCCGCTTTCATCCTTTCTCCGTCCGTGCTACTAACGCTGCGTATCCGTTCCGCGTCTGTTCCGCTTCCTCCCTGCATCCAAGCGGATGCGAGTTGCGCGGATGCGCAGCGGATGCCTAGTGGATATAGCGGATGTGTAAGGGATGCAGAACGGATGTCCCCCGTATGCCTAGCGGATGCAGAACGGACGCATTGGATACATTTTCCGCTCAAAAGGTTTGAGCAGCTCAAAACCCTCTGAGCGGATGAAACGTCAATAGACGGATGCTGGACGGATAGAGAGGATGAAAAATGGACGCAGTGAGTACAGAACGGAAGCATCGCGTTAACCAACGGATGGCAAGTGTTTTTCTCCGTTTTACATCCTCTTTCCATCTGTTGGTGCAGTGTGACAGGGGCTTAAGGTGGGACTGGAACTCTCCACCTCCTGGTGATTGGCGCAATCACCCAGCTGGTTTTTGTGAAACTAGAACTCACAGTCTCCTAGTGACTGGCCCAAAGTCTGTCTGCCAACTTTCATATTTGAGACTGGACTAGAACTCACCGTCACCTGGTTTCTACCCTGGTGCCTTCCCCATTAGGCCAAACAGACCCTCATCTTTCAGCTATCAGAATGTCCCACATTCGAATCCCCGTGTTCTCCTATGATCCCTGGAATTTTGAATTTGGCAGACTCATTAGTGGATCAAAGGCTCAAAGCATTGGAAGGGATCTTGGGGAGATCATCCAGTCCAACCCACCCCCCACCCCACTCTAAGGCAGATCTCCATCATGAAGAAGATCACTCCCTCCCTTCTTCCTCCTGTCTGCAGTGTCCTAAACCGCACAGCCCTAAAGTACCCACGAAAACTTAAGTTTTATATATATTTGTTTTTTTAAGCTTTCGCGGGTACTTACATGTGTGCTGTTCAGCTTCCTTCGGGTATTATCCCACGTCATTGTAGTGCTTTCAAAGTTGTAGCAACGTTTCAGACAGAAGAGACCAGAAACACCAATCAATCAAACTCCAAGTCCAATGAACACAGACCAAGACTCCCAGCCAATCATAATAGGCCAGCCTCGAATTTGAAACCAGAGGCCCACATCCATACAGAGACCCACATCCATACAGAAGCCTGATGATGGCAGATGAGATTCTGCTGAAACGTTGCTACAACTTTGAAAGCACTACAATGACGTGGGATAATACCCGAGGGAAGCTGAACAGCACACATGTAAGTACCCGCGAAAGCTTAAAAAAAAACACACACACACACATATATATATATATATGTTTTCTTAGGCTTTCGCGGGTACTTACATGTGTGCTGTTTAGCTTCCTTTGGGTATTATCCCACGTCATTGTAGTTCAGTTAAAGTTGTAGCAACGTTTCAGCAGAATCTCATCTGCCATCCTCAGGCTTCTGTATAGAGTTAGTTCCTGGTTTCAAATTTGAGGCTGGTCCATTCTGATTGGCTGGGAGCCTGGATCTGTGTTCATTGGACTTGGAGTTTGATTGATTGGTGTTTCTGGTTTCTTCTGTCTGTTTTGTGGCTTTGATTGGCTGGCAACACTCTGTTCTTGTGTTGGAGGCTTTCAGTGCAGCTTGGCTTCGTGTGAAGGGACGGCTGCTCTTCATTAGCAAGCTGCTCTTCATTAGCAAGCTGGGTTTCGCCTGGGTGCCTGGTGGGGGGGTTAGGTTGGAGCTATCAGAGGGAGTCTGTTTTTGCCCAGGTGTTTGCCTGGCTTGTGGCATGGAGATCTTTCTATTTGAGAGTGCAGGCTTCCAAATGATTGACAGTCTAGTGGAATCATCTCTTCTATTCATGCTTTCAGGTCTTTTTTCAATCTCTATGGCTTCTCTGATGATTCTGTGGCTGGGGTTTTCTATAGTGGCTAGGGTTTTAGTGCCATTGAAGTTGATGTTGTGACCTGTGGTTTTCATGTGTTGGACGAGTGACTACCCACCTGGATGAACACAAAAATGCAGTAAAAAAGCTGGAACACACCTCCTTACTAGTCCAACAACAACAAAGCAACTGTGGCAGGAAAAGTCGTAAATTGGAGCACTGTCTCTCTTAATGACAAAAAAATGGGGTTGGAAGTCAGGGAAAGGTATTCTTTTTTTTCTTTAAAGGATAGATTTGGGCTTCTTGTACTCAGCAGATCCTGAAAAAATCCTAGTTCTAAATTTGAGTCACGAGAAGTGCTTGTCATAGGCTGGGTTGATGCAACCTGTTAAGCCATGGTTGGGTTAAATATGGTTTGTTGAATAAACTCCGTCCGACTGAGTAAGTTGAGGTGGAGAAGGTTGGTAGTTTTAAATTTCTGGCATTTATATCTCGGAGGACCTCTCATAGACTATAAATGCTAACATGCTTGTGAAGAAGGCACAGAAGAGGCTGCACTTCCTGAGAATGCTGAGGAAGATAAATCTGTCTCAGCATCTACTTCTATCCTACTACCACAGCACCATTGAGAGTGTCCTGACATACAGCATTCTTGCATGGGATGGGAGCAGCTCTGTAGCAGACAAAAAAGCTCTACAGAGAATCATTAAAACTGCCCAAAATATCATCAGGCTCCAGCTACCAGCCCTGGATAATATCTTTGCATCTCGCTGTTTGAGGAAGTTGTACAACATTCTCAGAGACTCTTCCCATCCTGCTTATAATCTTTGTGAACTGTTACCTTCTAGCAGAAGACTAAGGGCAATTAAAACTGGGACTGCATGTTTTCCTGAACAGTTTTAATCCCAGAGCTATAATTAGAATATTTTTATTGGCCAAGTATGATTGGACACACAAGGAATTTGTCTTGGTGTAAATACTCTCAGTAAACATAAAGAAAAGGTATATTCGTTAAGAATCAAGAATCATAACATACAACGCTTAATGATAGTCATAGGGTACAATCAACAATCAAATCATACTAGGAAATAGTCAAGTGGGGGGGGAATGGGTGATAAGGAGTGGTGAGAAGATTAACGGTAATAATAGTGTACACTTTATAAATAGTTGAACAGTTTGAGGGAATTATTTGTTTAGCAGAGGGATGGCTTTTGGGGGGAAAAATTGAACTTCACAATGAACTTAAAGACCACCATCAGTGAACTGTTGGACAGGATTACTTGGCCTGTTGTGTGGATGCTTGTGTGTTTTTAGGGGGCAGGGAATTTTGGCAGGTGGGGGCAGTTTGGGGATTGTCATATGTGTTTGTGAGTGTTGGGTCGTGTCTCTGGGAGTTATGTAAACTTCGTTGTATGTGTATATTGTGTATATATGTACAACGACAATAAAGAATTCAATTCAATTAAGTTAAGTAATAAACAAGCATATCTGCCAAGCTAAAATTAAGCAAGCCATATGGTGGAGAGTGGGGATACAAGTAGTCCTCGACTTACAACCACAATTAAGCCCCAAATTTACACTGCCAAACAGAACGGTTGTTAAGCAAGTTTTGCTGCATTTTACAACCTTTCCTGCCACGGTTGTTAAGTGAATCATCATTGCAGTTGTGAAATCAATCACCCGGCTATTAATTATATCTGGCTTCCCCATTGGCTTTGCTCATCAGAAGGTCATGATCACATGACTCCCCGGGACTCTGCATCTGTCATAAGGACATGCCAGTTTCCAAGCATCCAAATTTTGATCCCCTGCCCATGGCAATACATTTGTGAAAAATAGCCATAGGTCCGTTATGGAAAAAGCTGGATTCACTCAACATTTGCATTCATCCCTTTAACAACAGCTGTGATTATTTAACCACTGCGGCAAAAAGAAGGGTGCTAAAATTGGGTATGACTCGCTTAATGATGGAAATCCCGGTGCCCGATTTTGGTCAAGGATTACCTGTAATCGTGCCAAAGTGATGTGGCACTGAATACCAGGGATGGTTAATAATTACCCCCTTTCCTGAATGATTCATAAGCAGGATATTGCTTTTTATAACCTGCATCTGGGGTAGAAGAGAGAGAGGGTGGGTGGGGAATGATGGATGAAGTGTTAAGCTGGACTGTTTGTGATGCATGACTCCTTGCAAGGCAAACTTAACATGTCTGAAGGGATGAATTGACTTAAATCAAGGCAATTGATCGCAGGGTGACTCAATCCGATGCATTTTTCACTTTATCCTGATTATAGCCAAGTGCTTTGCTAAAGGAACCGCTGCTCATTTAATTAGCAAAATAAATGGGTGCACGAGGCAACAACCCATAATTCCATCTTTCCGGCAATGGGATGCAAAACAGCTGGCAGAGATTCTAGGCAAGACCACCACCAAGCCCAAACTTTCCATTGCAATACGAGACTGTTTTTAAGGGAGTTTCGTCCCACTTTACGACCTTTCGTGCCACAGTGGTTAAACATACCGCTCTAGTTGTTAAGTGAATCTGGGCTTCCCTGTTGCTTGTCAGAAGGTCGCAAAAGGGGATCACAAGACCCTGGGAGACACTGCAACCATCATAAGTATGAGTCAGTTGCCAAAGTTCTGTACTTGGATCATTTGAGGGGAGTGAAGGACTTGCAATCTTATGTTTCTCCTACTGAAATTCATTTTAAGTAGGAAGGGACCGACTGGCAGGATTAGATTTACAGAGCTGGCTCACAACTAACAGTACAGCCCATAGATGGCAGCTAAGAGGCACTTTTCCTCATCCTTTTGTGACACCTGGTGGCCATCTGATGTACTGCAGGGCAGGTTCAATTTGGCTGAGTTTAGGCTAGGTCAGAGATTAAGACAAAGCCAATGGAAAAGAATACAGTATTTGCAGCTTGGGGTTGAACTACAGAAACTTTGGTGCTCTCTGAATCTGGCTAATTTCTTCCAGATGTTTCATGACCAAACTATATAACACCATCAGTGCTAGATGAGAGTGGAGGGCATAGAGTGGAGGAAGGGAAGGACTGTAGGATCTTTGGTGCTCCCTGAACCTGGCTAATTTCATCCAGATGTTCTATGCAAACCTGCCTAGGAAATGAGGGACAAGGAAATTACCAAACTAGGTAACATCATCAGTGCTAGAAGGGAGTGGGGTTTGCAGAGAGAAGGAAGAGAAGGAGGAGAATTAAGGGGGTCTATGGTGTTCTCTGAGCTTGGTTGGGTTTTTTTTTTTTTCAAACATTTCATTACCAGATTAGTGCTAGAAGGGAATGGGCTGTGTGGAGTAGAGGAGCAGGGGGAGGAGGAAGGGAAAGAAGAGGAACAAGAGGAGGGGGATGACTTTGGGGTACTTGGTACTTTCTGAGCTTTGTTGGTTTTTATATTTCTATTATTATTATTATTATTATTATTATTATTATTATTATTATTATTA
>BLBF01000048.1:13169742-13188440 GCA_015471245.1 Laticauda colubrina | reverse complement strand
TATTATTATTATTATTATTATTATTATTATTATTATTATTATTATTATTATTATTATTATTTAGTTTTTAGTGAGATTCACAGCCTTTGGGGCTGGTTGGTAGCTCAACAGCTCAAGCTCCAACCAAGGACCTAGGAACTGTTCTGGTAGTGTTATTATTATTGCTATTTTATTATATTTTAATTTTTGCAGAAGTTTCAATACCAAAGTCGCTAACGCCATCAATTCTAGAAGGGAGTGGGTTCTGCAGAGAAGAGAAGGAGGAGGAAGAAGAAAGGGGTAGTTCCTTGGTGTTCTATATCAGTTTGTTTTCTTGCAGATGTTTCACAACCTGACTAGGCTACAGTATGTCTTCATCAAGGCTAGGAGAGAGTGGGGTTTGCCCTCTTTTTATACCCTAGTAGCTCACCCTGTCATCATATCAGCCAACGCAGCTGTCAACAGGCACAGAGAGATAAACATCTACATGCCACTCAAAAGAGACAGTCAAACTACCAAAAAGGAAGCAAAAAGATGAAACACTTCCTTGCCAGCAATCAACACCTAGATAAGCAGAGATCAACTACAAAAGACTAATTCCAGAGCAACAATCACAAAGCAAACAATTATACCCCAGTCAAGGAACTACCAACTCAGAGAAACAATCACTCGGTAAAAAATCCAGCCAAATCAAGGAATCATCAAAAACTCTCCCTCTATATTGATAGGGAAAGTGATTAGTAACAGAAAGTGGAAAAAAGTACATGTAGGTATTCCTTGGCTTAAAACAGCTCACTTAGTGACCATTTGAAGTTACAACGGCACTGAACAAAATGACTTATGACTGTTTTTCACACAACCATTGCAGCATCCCCATGGTCACGTGATCAGAATTCAGATAGTTGCCAACTGACTCGTATTTATGACGGTCACAGCATTCCTGGGGGTCACATGATCCCCTTTTGCGACCTTCTGACAAGCAAAGTCAATGGGGAAGCCCAGATTCACTTAACAATCCTGTGGCTCACTTAACAACCACAACGATTCGATTCACAACGATGGCAAGAAAGTTCGTAACATGGGGCAAAACTCCCTTAACAGATGTCTCACTCAGAGACTTATAAATTTGGGGGTCAACTGTGGTTGTAAGTTGAGGATTAACTGTACATGATTGCAATAAAAAAAAAACAAAGGGATTTGCACGGACAGATACATAAACTAGAAAGTTTTCCAGAAACCTTCATAGAGTTCATTTTTTTCTCCCATGGAATATTTAACATTCAATTTATTACTGACTTGCTGGTATAATAACATGAACAGAAGACCTCGAAGGTGCCTTCCAACTCTGCTATTCTATTATTATCTGAAACTGCTGTGCCTTTAATTTTGATTCAGCTGGCTCTGTGGAGACTTAAAACAGGATCCGTTGGTTTATGGGTACCTGTCCATCATTAAAGAACAGTTGGCACCAACAGGGCTCCTGATGAGATTTGTTACCATGCGTAAAGTGAAAAACAAACATCTTGTTGAAACAGGGAAAGCTTCTTTTCAGCCGATGCCAACGATGCAATGTTTATTCTGCAGACAAACTCATCCAGGTTCTTAAACTGCCTTTTGACCCCTCAAACAAGTTTGGTGACTCGGAAGAGACTTAGAAAGAAGGCAAGTGAAATAGAATAACAGAGTTGGAAGGGACCTTAGAGGTCTTCTAATCCAACCCCTTGCTCAGGCAGTAAACCCTATAGCACACCGGTAAAATGGTTCTCCAATCTCTTCTTAAAAACTTCCAGTGTTGGAGCATTCACAACTTCTAGAGGCAAGTAGTTCCACTGATTAATTGTTCTCCCTGCCAGGAAATTTCTCCTTACTTCCAGGTTGCTTCTCTCTTGATTAGTTTCCACCCATTGCTTCTTGTCCTGCCCTCAGATGCTTTGGAGAATAGCTTGACCCCCTCCTCTTTGTGGCAACCCCACAAATATCCAAAAACTGCTATCATGTCAACCCTTATCCTTCTTTTCATTACAAACCCAATTTCAGCAACTGTTCTTTATGTTTTAGCCTCCAAGCCCCTAATTTAGTTTATTTTAATGTCATTGCACCTTGTACAATGAAATCAAATACCATCTTCAGTGCACATCATGACCATGAAAATAAACACAAACCCACATCCTTCACCCTTCACACATTGAACCGGAAACCCCGACACCACACCAACACTGCACTACACAGCAGAATTCAAAAGAGCTCCTGCCCTGGGATAGAAGCTGTTTTTCAGCCTATTTGTCCTTGTTTTCTGTACCATCTGCCAGATGATAATAGTTTTTAAAAAAAGGGTTCCCAGGATGAGATGGATCTTTGAGGATGTTTTGAATTTTCTTAAGCCAGCGGGAGCTATAAAGCTCTTCCAAAGAGGGGAGAGGGCAACCAATCATCCTTGCTGCTCTTTTCTGCACTCTTTCCAGAGTCTCAACATCTTTTTTTACATCATGGTGACCTGGATGCAGTACTTTGACCTGGATGGCCTTACTTTGGATGCAGTATTCCAAGTGTGGCCTTACTTTATAAAGTGGTACTAATACTTCATGTGATTTTTATTCTATCCTTCTGTTAATGCAGCCTAGAACTGTGTTGGCTTTTTTTGGCAGCTGCAGCACATGGCTGGCTCCTATTTAAGCGATTGTCCACTAGGACTCCAAGATTCACAGTTACTGCTATTGAGCAAGGTTTTAGTGAGGCAAAGAGAGTTGTGTAAATGTCCTTGGAGGTCAGGGCTGGGCTTCTGGGTCCACAAAAAAGGAAGGAAAAAAGGAGGGAATGAAGGAAGGAACAAGGGAAGAGGGAAGGAAGGACAGTGGGAGCAAGGGAAGAGGAGGAAGGAAGAAATGAAAGAAGGAAGGAAATAAAGAGAGAAGGCAGGAAAAGAGAGAGGGAAGGAAGAAAAGGAAGGAAAACAAGTAGGAAGCGAGGATAGAAAGAGAAGGACAGAAGATATGAATAAAATAGAGAGAAGGAAAGAAGGAAAAAAGAGTGATGGTAAGAACAGAGAGTGAAAAAAGAAAGAAAGGAAAAGGAGGAAAGAGGATAAAGAGAGAATGATGGAAGGAAGAAATAAGAGAATGAAGGAATGAGAGAATGAAGGAGGGAGGGAAGGAAGGAAAGAGAGAGAAGGCAGGAACAGAGAGAGGGAAAGAAGAAAGGAAGGAAGGAAAAGGAGAAGGAAGGGTGGCTAGAGAAAGAGAAGGATGGAAGGAAGAATTAGGAGAGATTGAATGAATAAATGAGCGAAGGAAGGACAGAAGAAAGGAACAGAGAGAAGGCAGGAAAAAGAAGGAATGATAGAAAGAGAAGAAAGGAGAAAGAGAAGGCAGGAATACGAGGGAAGGAAAAAAGAAAAAAGGAGAAGGAAAGGAGCATAAAGAATGAGAAGATTGGAAGGAAAGAAAATGAGAATGAATGAATGAATGAGAGAAGTAAGTAAGTAGGTAAGTAAGTCAGTAAAGGGCCTGTAAAAGTTCTCTTAAATTTCTCAACACACCTACAATCTACCATTACAGAATGCCATTCAGTCTCTAGTGACTTCCTTTGAAAGGAATTATTTCTATCAATTATTTCTGTCCCTTTGGAATTTCTTATTTCCTTATTTTCCCCTAACTTTCCCGGCTGAGGATGGACAACAGACCTGAATGCACCCCAAACTCTCTTTTTACAATCCTGGGAACTTTCGCTAGCTGTGTGAGGATTTGGTGATAGAATTGGCACTCAAAGCACAGGGATCCAATAATATTCTGGAGAAAGGAAAGGGAAAGAAGGAGAGAGAGAAGCCCAAGGGGTTTACAAAATTTGCAAATTGGGTTCCTTGCCTTGAAAAACCTCCGTCTGTCAGTGAAAGAGGCTGAGAAATATAAATACAGATAGTCCTCAACTTACAAACAATTTGTTTAGTGATCGAAGTTACAATGGCACTTGAAAAAAGTAACATGACTATTTTCACACTTACAACTGTGGCCATGGTCACTTGATCAAAATTCAGGCAGTTGGCAACTATCTCATATTTATGATGGTCGCAGTATGGCAACTTTCTGATAAGCAACATCATCGGGGAAGCCAGATTCACTTCACAACTGTGTTAACGAACAAACGCAGCTATTCATTTAACAACTGTATCAAGAAAGGCTGTAAAACGGGACAGAATTCCCTAAACATTGGTCTCATTTAGCAACGGAAATATTTGGCTCAGTTGTAGTCATATGTCGAGGACTACCAGCATATAAATAACATATTGCCAGGAAAAACACAACTGGAAGTGCATTAATGTGTGATATTATTAAAAATGCTTAATGACAGACCACTTTAAGTTGATTTAATTGAAGTTAATTCAATTCCTGAATTAAACAATAACACCAATTCTGCTGTTCTCCAACTTCCTTATTTTTCACCGTCGAATTGCAAAATCAGGAAGAATTTGAAGAGGCCTGCGAAACCGAGTGATTAAAGAGCAAAAATAAAGGTAGATCCTCAACTTACAATGACAATTGAGCCCAAAATTTCTGTGACTAAAGCCCATGTCACACCGAACCAACGGATGCAAAGAGGATGTAAAACGGACAAAAAAGCTTGCCATCCGTTGGAAAACGCGATGTACTCACTGCCTCCATTTGGCTTCCTCTCTATCCGTCCAGCATCCGTTTATGGACGTTTCATCCGCTCCGAAAGTTTTGGGCTGCCCAAAACTTTTGCGTGGAAAATGTATCCAATGCGTCCGTTCTGCATCCGTTACGCATCCGCTATATCTGCTAGGCATGCGCTGCGCATCCGCGCGACTCGCATCCGCTCAGACGCAGGGAGGAAGCGGAACGGACACAGAATGGATGCAGAACAGATGCCAAGCAGAAACAAAGCGTTTAAAACAGAAAAAACGTTCGCAGAGGGGACCTATCTCGGATATTAAGGATGTCTAGAGGATGCCTAGAGGATGCTAGAGGATGCCTAGAGGATGCAAACAGACACCTATACTGCCTATAAAAAGGGGGAGCAACTCGCCTGCATCTCACTTTCAGAACAGCAGCCCATCGATGCAGACCTCTGCAGCCTTCATCTGACTCTTCCTCTTCCACAGCATCCAGTCATGTCCACCGTGGATTGTGACAAAGTCCTTTCAGCAGCCACCATCCTTCTGCAACAGTGCGAAACCATCTACAGGCTCTGTGAACTCTACTACAGGAAGAAAGGGAGGCACCCAAAAAAAGTCTGGGTCCAAAGATGGTTCGCCAGAAGAGCAGAGGACGGACTATACAACAAGCTGATGGTGGAGCTCAGGAGCGAAGACATTCGGGCGTTCCAGAACTTCATGAGGATGCCTCCAGCCATGTTTGATGAACTTGTGCAGCGCCTGACACCCAGATTGACCAAGATAAACACCAACTTCCGGCCCAGCCTGGAACCTGGGCTCAAGGTGGCACTCACTCTGCGCCACCTGGCCTCAGGGACCACCTACAGGAGCATGCAGTACGGCTGGAGGATGCCACCCACCCAACACCATCAGCATTGTGGTCAGAGAAGTGGTGCAGGCCATCATCGAAGAATACCTGGAGGAGCTCCTCCAGTACCCCTCCACTGAAGAAGGCTGGAAGAAAGTTGCAGAGCAGTGGTATCAGAAGTGGAACTTCCCCCACACCGTTGGAGCCATAGATGGGAAGCACGTGGCCTGCAAAGCGCCAGCCAAGTCGGGGTCCACTTATCACAACTACAAGGGCTTCTTCAGCATCATCCTCTTCGCCATGGTCGATGCTGATTACAAGTTCATGTACATCGATGCTTCAGGCAACGGGCCATCTTCTGATGCCCAGGTATACAACGCCAGTCACCTCAAGGAGGGGCTGGAAGGCAACCTCATGGTGGTCTCCCCAGATCCAGACCTGCTGCCCAACGACAAGCAAGATGTGCCCTACTTCATCGTGGGGGATGACGCCTTCTCCCTCAGAACCTACCTCATGAAGCCCTACACTTCCAGACTCCTCACCCGTGAAGACAGGATCTTCAACTACAGGCTGTCCAGGGAAAGGTGGGTGGTGGAGAACGCCTTTGGCATCATGGCCAACAGGTTCCAGGTACTTCTCACCAACATGCAGCATAGCCCAGAGACCATGAAGAGGATCGTGGAAGCTTGCTGCATCCTGCACAATCTCATGCGCACCCGCTACCCAGTTTTGCAGAACAGGCTTGTGGACCGTGAACAATGCAATGGGGACATGGAGCCTGGGGAATGGAGGCAAGGGCAAAACCTGATCAACACTGAGGATGTGCAAGGCCCCAACAGAGCCTCACGTGAGGCGAAGAAGCAGTGCAACCTCCTGAAACACTGGTGCAACTCCCCAGCTGGAGCAGTGGAGTGGCAAGACAGGATGGTAAATGCTTAATGGATGCTTCCTTCAGCCTGTCTCATCACACGGATGAGATTGGGCCATGTATGTTTGGTTGGCCTACAATGAACAGGGCGTTTAATAAAGAGTTGTTTTTATTTTGACATGTGTGGATGATTGATTATATCGTTATTGATAATAAAGGGCCATAGGTGTGGCACCTGGGAGGATGGACCATACAGTCCCACTTTGCTTGCACTGGAGGTTTATCTATCCCACTGCTATCCTAACCCATCCCACAGCTATTACCCATCCCACAGGTATCCTAACCCATCCCAAAGCTATCCTTACCCATCCCACAAGCATGCAAAGGCTTAAACAATTTCTAAAAGTTTCCACCAAGACTTTATGAAACAAAAGAAATGAAGCAAGTGTGTGAATCATAAATAGACTTTATTAACAACAAGCTATAAGACAAAAATGAGTCTCTGGCACTCCTCTTGGTCGCTCAGTCTCAGGGGTGAAGGGTGCAGATGCTGTGGAGGTGGCTAGTGCTGGAGTGCTTGTCATCAGCTCCTCCAGAAGCAGAAGCAGAAGCAGCAGAAGCCCCAGCCCCAGAAGAGCGAGCCCGTGCTGCAGAAGCCCCAGCAGAACCAGAGTGAGGGCCAGGGGGCGGGATGGTAGCCCTGTCCCTCTTGCCAGGGCTAGCAGCAGATGGCTCAGGCTTGCTGTGCTTCCGCATGGTTGTAGGATTGCTGGCTGGCAGGGAGCCTGGCAGGAACCAAGGCTGGCAGCAAGGCTGGCAGCAAGGCTTGCAGGCAGACATGCAGGCAGGGCAGGCAAGGCAGCCAATCCGTCCGGCAACAGGTCTTTCCTCTGAATGGCGACCTGCTTCTGAGCTGCTTCCGTTATATTCGCGGGGCTGACGCAATGCATCCTCCCCGCATGGGCAATTAACGCCAGGCATCCATTAGGCTTCCGCTGTGCATCTGCTGTGCATCCGCTTCATCCGTTCCGCGTCCGCTGTGCATCCGCTATATCCGTTCCGCATCCGCTTTGCTGAGGTCCCCCGGAAGCCTTGCGGTTGCGCCATCCGCTCCCATCCGCTTCCATCCACTGGGCTTCCGTTCCGCATCCGCTTTGCATCCGCCCTGCGTCCTCCCCGCGTCCGTGTTATCCGCTCCGGTTATGCAAATTTTTGCCCCTTTTGAGAGCAGATAACAACGGATGGAACATTTTGCTTGTCTGCTGTGTCCTTTTTGCATCCGTTGGCCAGTGTGACATGGGCTTTAGCAAAACCCTTGTTAAGTGAAATTTATCCCATTTTATGACCTTTCCTGCGACAGCTGTTATCACTGCAGTTGTTAATTTAGTCACACAGTTGTTAAGTGAACTTGACTTTCCTTGAACTTGACTGTGCTTGCCAGAAGGTTGCAAAAGGGGATCACATCATCCCATTGTCATAAATACGAGTCAGTTGCCAAGCATCCGAATTTTGTTCACATGATGATCACGCAATGGTTTAGTGTGAAAAATAGTCATAAGTCACCTTTTTTAGTGTTGTTGTAACTTCAAACAATCTCTAAATGAATGTTATATTGGGGGTCACCTGTGCTGTATTATGTACAGTATTGTGTACAGTACTGTATTGTGTACTGTATTGTGTATTGTATATTGTACTGTGCTAATTGTATATTATATTGGGGATTACCTGTTTTTCAAATGGACCAATGTTTCAGCTTCCAAATTAATAGTTGAAGAACTGACCAGGTTCGAGACCATGAATGATGGCTCTCAGAAATAGATGCTTGTTTAAAGATTAGGTCTTTATTCGTATGACAACACAATTTCCATAATAAGAAATGGATTCAGCCACAGCTGTGTTGTCCAGAAACCACAATAAGCAGTAGCATTTAGCTATACCATTTCACAGTGTTTTCCAGCCCTCTCTAAGTAGTTTACAGAGCCAGCCTTGCCCCCAACAATTTGGGTCCTCATTTTACCCACCTTGGAAGGACGGAGGGCTGAGTCAACCTTGAGCCGATCAGGATTGAACTCCTGGCTGTGGACAGAGTCAATCTGCAATACTGTAGTCTAACCACTGCAGCACCACAGTTTTAGATAGCAATAGCAATAGCACTTACTTATACACCGCTTCACAGTGCTTTTACAGCCCTTTCTAAATGGTTTACAGAGTCAGCCTCTTGAACCCAACAAACTGGGTCCCCATTTGGAAGGATGGAAGGCTGAGTCAACCTTCAGCCTAGTGAAATTCGAATTGCCAGGTTGCAGGTAGCCCGCAGGCAGCAGAATAGAATAGAATAGAAAAAACTTTATTGGCCAAGTGTGATTGGACACACAAAGAATTTGTCTTGGTGTAAATACTCTCAGTATACATAAAGAAAAGGTACATTCATTAAGAATCAAGAATCACAATGTACAACACTTAATGATAGTCACAGGGTACAATCAGCAAGCCAATCATACTAGGAAATAGTCAATATGAATCGTAAGGATACAAGCGACAAAGTTACAGTCCTACAATCACAAGTGGGAGGGGATGGGTGATAAGGAGTGATGAGAAGATTAACAGTAATAGTAATGCAGACTTTGTAAAGAGTTGAACAGTGTTGAGGGAATTATTTGTTTAGCAGAGTGATGGCTTTTGGGAAAAAACTGGCAATGCTCTGTATAGCATCGTTTTGAGGGTAGAAGTTGAAACAATTTATGTCCAGGATGTGAGGGGTCTGTAGATATTTTCACAGCCCTCTTTTTGACTCCTGCAGTGTATAGGTCCTCAGTGGAAGACAGGTTGGTAGCAACTGCTTTTTCTGCAGTCCTAATTATCCTCTGGAGTCTGGGTCTGTCTTGTTGGGTTGCAGAGCCAAACCAGACAGTTAAGGAGATGCAGATGACAGACTCAAGAATTCCTCTGTAGAACTGGATCAGCAGCTCCTTGGGCAGTTTGAGCTTCCTGAGTTGGCACAAAAAGAACATTCTTTGTTGTGCTTTTTGATGATGTTTTTGAAGTTATGTGTTCATTTTAGGTCATGTGATATAGTAGAACCTAGAAGCTTGAAGGTCTCTACTGTTGATACTGTGTTGTCTAGTATTGTAAGAGGTAGTAGTATGGGAGGGGTTCTTCTAAAGTCTACCACCATTTCTATGGAAATAATAGAAATAGAAACAGAAATAGCCTGCAGTACTGCAATCTAACCACTGCACCATCAAATTTACATAGCAATAGCAATAGGGCTTAGACTTATATATGTTTTACAGCGCTTTTACAGCCCTCTCTAAGCGGTTTATGTTTCATCCGGAAAAACGCGAGGTAGACCGGGTTCCAACAACAAAGTCTTTATTTCAAGTATAGTTGCAAAACGGAACATTGGCTCAAGCCGCGACAGCCCTTTTATACTTTTCTGTCTGCCGGCTTGTAGCCCATGACATTCATTTGATTTTGCCGCCTTTGTGCGGCTTCGGGGATTGGTTCCTTTTGAACCTATCCCCATTTGTTTTTAGTGACCAATCAGAATGGGTTATTTGGATTCTACTATTTATATACAGAACACCCCTCCCCTCTTAGTTCAGTCCTACGTAGTGACGTAGTCGGGCAGGTAGGTGGGGCTTCTCTTGACTCGACTGGACTTGCGCGGTTCATTATCGTTGGAGACTTCGACCGGTTCGGATGGGGTTGCTGTGTCTTCAGTCCTTCTCCATGGAACCGTCTGGAAGGGTGAGTCAGCCATTTTACTGCCGCCTGAGTTTCTTAGGCCGGCGGTTTTGCCACTCCCTCCCGTTTCCTCCGGGCAGGTCGAGCTGGCCTGGCTGGCCCCTTCGGATGGACTCTTCTCGCAACTTTCTTCAAACAGTGAGTCTTTTATTTGCTCTTTTTGATTGTTATTGTTTTCGAAGTTTAATTTAAACGGTTCTTTATTGATTTCTCGCATTTTCCCCCCCTCTTTGGTTTGAATTTCGTCATGTTTTTCTAAGTGTGGCTGTGTGTTTGCATTTCGTTCTATGTTTCGGGAGTGAAGCTGGTCTATGTGCCGCTTCCATTCCGTGCCGTCGTCTACCATTCGTCGGTAGGATTTGGGGCCTGTTATTTGTGTAATTTGTCTGGGTAGCCATAATGGGTCCCTGGTAAAATTTGTTGCGTAAACTAAGTCGCCTATTGCAAAGGTCCTGAATCGAGTGGAGGAGTTGGGGGGGGGGTTCTGGTGTGAAATTTGGGTGCAATCTGTCTAGATGCGACCTTAGTTTCCTTCCCATCAGTAATTCTGCTGGGGTTTTGTTGGTTGTGGTACTGGGTGTGATATGTTGGAGAGTGAGTAATCGATTTATTTTATTTTGGACATCCCCAGTGTCCATTTTTTCTAAACCCTCCTTGGTAAACCTGACCATTCTCTCTGCCCTACCGTTTGCAGCCGGGTGAGCCGGCGCGGTTAGGGCATGTCTTATACCTAGGGAGGCTAGGTACTGCTCGAATTGGAGACTGGTTAATTGTGGCCCGTTGTCGGACACTAGGACGTCCAGTAGGCCATGGGTTGCAAAGAGTTTGTCAAGTTGTTTTATAACGGTTTCTTTTATCGTAGATGGCATAATTTTTACTTCCAGCCAATTAGAGTATGCATCCACGACAATCAGAAACGTATGCCCCTTGGTAGGACCCGTAAAATCGATGTGGATTCGTGACCAGGGGTCTCTTGGGGTTTCCCAGTCTCTTATGGGTGCTTTTGGTAGGGACGGCCTGATTTTTTGGCATTTATTGCATGAGTTTACCCAGTATTCGATGTCCCTATCTATACCCGGCCACCAGACATAGCTTCTAGCAAGGCTTTTCATTCTAACTATTCCCGGGTGGCCTTTGTGAAGCATACCCAGGACCTTGGTTTGTAATTTGCTAGGAATAATTACCCGATCACCCCACAATAAACAACCTTTTTGGATTGAGAGTTCAGTTTGTCTGGTCCGGAAAGGTTTAAAGTTCTCAGTTTTTTGGTTTTCCGGCCAGCCTTTATCTATCCAGTTAAGTACGCGGGCAGTCAATGGGTCTTTTGCAGTGGCTCTGGCGACATCATTCGCGGATATGGGTAGATCGGGGCAAGTCTCTATCTGTAATGCTGTCATCGTTGGTGCCGGGTCTTCCTCTGTTGATGGCAATGGTGCTCTGCTCAAAGCGTCTGCATGGGAAATTTGTTTCCCTGGGCGATGTGTCAGAGTATAGGAATAGGCTGCCAGGAACTCTGACCATCTAGTCATTCATGGGGACAGAATATTCGGTGTGGGTTTGTTTCCTGCCAAAATTCCTAGTAGCGGTTTGTGATCTGTTACGATTTGAAAAGTTCTTCCATATAGGTACTCGTGGAAGCGTCTCACTCCGGCGACAATTGCTAGAGCTTCTCTGTCCAACTGACTGTAATTATGCTCGGTTTTGGACAGGGTCTTTGAATAGTATGCGACGGGTGTCTCTCTCCCATCTGGCAATTGGTGGCTAAACTGGATAAGAATGGTGTTTGATGTTAATAAGTCTTTTATTCCTTGGAAAGCTTTTTTTTCTCTAAGCCCCCATGTCCAAATTGTTTTCTTGTCCAGTAATCGATGCAATGGTTCCGCTATTGTGGCTTTTTGGGGTAGAAACACATTATAAAAGTTTATCAGTCCCAAAAATGCCTGCAGCTCAGTTTTATTCCTTGGTTCTGGTGCGTCTTTTATAGCTCTGACTTTTTTTTCGGTGGGGTGTATGCCCTCTCCATCAATTAAATATCCTAAAAACTTGACGCGATCAGTCATTAGGCAGCACTTTTCTTTCTTTACTTTAAGGCCAGATTCTCTGAATTTATTTAGGACCTCTTTGAGTCTTTTTTAAAGCTGTGTTGCATCTTTGGCTGAAATTAGGACGTCGTCAAAGTATGGCACGACCCCTTTTATGCCATTTAACAGGCGTTTCATGAGGCTCTGGAAAACGCCTGGGGCTACGCTTACTCCAAATTGGAGTCTGTTACATTTGAATGCCCCTTTGTGAGTCACTATAGTTTGTGCTTCCGCCGTTAAGAGGTCTACTGGGAGCTGTTGGTACGCTTGTGCTAGGTCTAGTTTAGCGAAAACTTTTCCTCCCCCAAGAGAGTGCAGTAGGTGTTGCACAACTGGCACCGGGTACGCGCTCTGTTGCAGCACATGGTTCAGGGTAGCCTTGTAATCGCCACAGATTCGAACCGACCCATCTGGCTTAATTGGTGTCAAAATTGGTGTTTCCCATCTAGCGTGGTCGACCGGTTCTAAAACCCCTTGATCTATTAATTTATTTAGTTGTTCCTCTATTTTTTCTTTTAAAGCAAAAGGAACCCGTCTGGCCTTTAGCCTTTTAGGGGTTATCTGTGGGTCTAGACTAAACGAAATGGGGGTTCCCCGATACCTGCCTAGGGAGCCGTCGAAGACGTCCTGGAATTCTTGGATCAGGTCTTCTTCCCAGTCAGTTGCGGCCACCCGGTCTACTCCGGTCATCCCGATGCCCAATGGTGCGAACCATTCGATACCCAGGAGACTTGGTCGATCTCGGTCGACTATCGTTAATGGTAGTACTGCGACATGTTGCCTGTAAGCGATTCGAAAATGTCCCAGGCCGATTACAGGAATTCAGTTTCCCTGATAATCTTTGAGGGTTAGTTTTTGTCTCTGGAGTTCCTTAATTTTGATGTCTGGAATTAGTTTTTTGAGGGTGTCCCATGACACCATGGATAGGAACGATCCAGAATCAACTTCCATCTCGCAGGGGCTGTCTTCGATTTTTACAACTATTTTTACTTTCTTCCCGCTTTCCATCTGAGCGCTTCCGATAGTGAAAGTTTGGTATGCTTTCTCCCGGTTAGTGGCTTGCCTGTTTCTCTGCCACTTTCTCTCGGAGAGTCTTGGCTCAGGCTTTGCTGGGGAGTCGTTTCGTCTCTTTGGGCTGTAATTCTTTTTGTTTCTGCAGACTTTCTCGACATGCCCCTTTTTCTTGCATGCTCTGCAAATGGCATCGAGGAATCTGCAATTGGCTCGGGGATGGTTTCCCCCGCAGCCAGCACATTCCCGCCAATTTCTATTTTCGCGCCCTTTCTTGTTAGCATATAGGCGGTGGATTTCGTCGTCTTCCTCCCCGGATTCTTACGTCTCCTCGAGTTCTTCGTAATGAGTGGTTGTGGGAGGTTGTTTTTTTCCTTTGGCCGGGCTTTTTTCATCGTTGCTTGCATTCATTTGTTTCATCTTATCTGCCGATTTTTTGGCGGCTTCAGCAGCCGAGGCTTCTGCAATAGCTTCGGCTATTGATATGTTGGGTTTGTTCAGTAGCTTGCTCTGTATGGTTGAGTCTCTTAACCCCAATATCACTCGATCCCACATCACTTCATCTAAGTTGAGAAACTCACACTCTCCCCCTATTTGGCGTAGGGCGGCTACAAAATCAGCGATGGTTTCGCCTTCTTTCTGGTCTCTCCAATAAAACTCATGCCGCCTTATCAGGTTTGACACCACTGGTGCATAGTGGGCCTTTAATGTTCTTTGGAGCTCGGTCCACATCAATTTTTTGACATCTCGGGGCTTTGCAAAGCCTTGGCCATTTTAAAAATCGCGGGCCCACAGTGTGTGAAGAAGACAGCTCTTTTTCGTTGGTCTGAGATTTCCTCCATCTCATTGCTCTCTAGGTACATCTGGAAACGGTCTACGTAAGATTCCCAATCTTCTTCATTGGGGTTGAAGGGTGCGGGTGGCGCATTGTTTCCGGCCATTGCTCTTTGTCTGGCTTGTCTGTCACCGCGTGCTCCGTCTCGCGTTTAGGATGATCCCATCCTTGTCGCCAGTGTTCCGTCCGGAAAAACGCGAGGTAGACCGGGTTCCAACAACAAAGTCTTTATTTCAAGTATAGTTGCAAAACGGAACATTGGCTCAAGCCGCGACAGCCCTTTTATACTTTTCTTTCTGCCGGCTTGTAGCCCATGACATTCATTTGATTTTGCCGCCTTTGTGCGGCTTCGGGGATTGGTTCCTTTTGAACCTATCCCCATTTGTTTTTAGTAACCAATCAGAATGGGTTATTTGGATTCTACTATTTATATACAGAACAGTTTACAGAGTCAGCCTCTTGCCCCCAACAATCTGGGTCCTCATTTTACCCACCTCGGAAGGAAGGAAGGCTGAGTCAACCTTGAGCTGGGATGGATGGATGGGAGGGATGGGAGGGAGGGAAGGAAGTAGGGAAGGAAGGATGGAAGGAAGGAAGGAAAGAAGGAAGGAAGGAAGGAAGGAAGGAAGGAAGGAAGGAAGGAAGGAAGGAAGGAAAAAAATAGCAATAGCACTGAGACTTCTATACCGCTTCACAGTGCTTTTACAGCCCTCTCTAAGCGGTCTTCAGAGTCAGCCTCTTGTCCCCAACAATTTGGGTCCTCATTTTACCCACCTCGGAAGGACGGAAGGCTGAGTCAACCTTGAGCTGGGATGGATGGATAGGAAGTAAGTAAGTGTTGTTGTAATTCCCCGTTAGGAGAATGAGCACATGCAGGGAGACGTTTAGAGAGTATGTTGGAATAATAAACATTGAGTACCCAGATACACTGTACAGTAAATGTAGTTTTTTACTTCCAGAAAGGTTTAAGCAAAGTCCAAACACAGTCCAAAAGTCATTCACAGGTTAATCAGTCAGTTTTTCAATCCAGGGATATTCAAGTAACAAAGTCCAGTGTCAAAAACACTTAAGTATCAGACTTACATTATATCCAGAAATATAAGTCAATTAGCAAAAATGGAACTACAGCAATACTTTCCACCAAAAGGAAACAAAGATACACTCACACTCTCTTCTGAGACTCAGACTAAAACAAACCAGGTTTCTGGCTCCATCTTATGGCCGTTTGAGAAAACACACCCAATTGCATGCTCTTGCATTCCCTTAAAGAGATAATACTAAAATGTTTATCCTGGTTTATATATTTCTAACCCAAATAAAGCCCATGTCACACTGCACCAACGGATGCAAAGAGGATATAAAATGGAGAGAAACGCTTGCCATCCGTTGGAAAATGTGATGCATCCGTTGTGTACTCACTGCGTCCGTGATTCATACTCTCTATCCGTCCAGCATCCGTCTACTGTGATTTCATCCGCTCAAAAAGTTTTGAGCTGCACAAAACTTTTTGAGCGGATGAAGTATCCAACGCGTCCATTATACATCCGCTACGCATACGGGGAACATCCGTTATACGTCCGTCGTCTATTATGCATCCGCTATATCCGCTAGGCATCCGCTGCGCATCCGCGTAATTCAAATCTGCTCCAGCGGAAAACGGACACAGGGAGGAAGCAAAACGGACGCGGAACGGACACACAGTATTAGTAGCACGGACGTAGAAAGGATGAAAGCGGATGCAGCTGCACATCCGTGTCATCCGCTATGCATCCGCTACGCATCCGCTCTGCATCTGCTACGCGTCCGCTTTGCTATGCTCCCCCGGAAGTCCTGCGGATGTGCCATCCGCTTTCATCCGCTAGGCTTCCGTTGAGCATCCGTTTTACATCCGCGCTACGTCCTCCCTCCCCCGTCCGTTCTTTTCCATTCTCTTTATGCAAATTTTTGCCCCTTTTGAGAGCGGATAAAAACGGATGGAGCCACCCCCGGATTTTTGGCCATCCACTGTGTTCTTTTACATACGTTTTGCATCTGTCGGGCAATGTGACCTAGCCTTAAGTGTTAGGAGACTCAGATTCCTAACAGGAAGGAAGGAAGGAAGTGAAAAATAGCAATAGTACATAGACTTATATATTGCTTTATAGTTCTTTCCAGCCCTCTCTAAGCGGTTTACAGAGTCAGCCTATTGCTCCAACAATCTGGGTCCTCATTTTACACACCTTGGAAGGATGGAAGGCTGAGTCCACCTTGGATAGATGGATGGATGAGAAGGAAGGAAGGAAGGAAGGAAGAAAGGAAGGAAGGAATAGCAATACTACTTTGACTTACATACCACTTCATAGTGCTTTTCAGCCCTAAGTGGTTTACAGAGTCAGCCTCTTGCCCCAACAATCTGAGTCCTCATTTTACCCACCTCGGAAGGATGGAAGGCTGAATCAACCTTGAGCTGGGATGTATGGATAGATGGGAGGGAGGGAGGGAGGGAGGGAGGGAAGGAAGGAAGGAAGGAAGGAAGGAAGGAAGGAAGGAAGGAAGGAAGGAAGGAAAAAAAATAGCAATAATACATAGATTTATATAGTGCTTTATAGTGCTTTTACAGCCCTCTAAGCGGTTTACAGAGTCAGCCTCTTGCCCCAACAATCTGGGTCCTCATTTTATCCACCTCGGAAGGACGGAAGACTGAGTCAACCTCAAGCCTGGTGAAATTTGAACTGCCAAATTGCAGGCTGCTGGCAGTCAGCAGAAGGAGCCTGCTGTACTAATGTTTTCAATTATGTTTAAGGAGATGAAAAGGTTGTCGAACCTCTTACCTAAAGTCAGATTATCCGAACTGGAGTATCCCAGACACTTCTCTCGTTCAGCCTCAATGGCCGTCATGATGGTGCAATCTGGAGTCATTCCAGACACCTACAAAAAAGTCCATAGGGAAACTGTTTGTTATTCAGTTCTTAAGTGAATTTTGCCTGCTTTTATGACCTTCATTGCCACAGTTGCAAAGTGAAATCTTTGCAGCTGTTAAATTAGTCACACCATTGTTAAGTGAACCAGCTTCCCCATTGGCACTGCTTGTCAGATGGTTGCAAGAGGGGATGACGTGATCTCAGAGACACTGTGACTGTTGTAAGTATGAGTCACTTGTCAAGAAACTGAATTTTGATCGTGTAACCATGGGGAGGGTGCAGCGGTCATAAGTGTGAAAAATGATCACTTTTTTCTGTGCCGTTGTAACTGTAAATGGTCACTAAATGAGTGGGAATAAGTTGAGGACTACCTGCACAGAAACTGCCTTTTATGTCCAAATTTGCTCCCAAAATTCCGACAGGTAAGTGGCATTTCAGAGACCCGCACCAATCACTGCAGCCAACTGTTAAAATCCTTGACAAATCCAGGCAAAAATCAATTGGCAACATTTCCAGGCATTGAGAAACTATAATAACTCCATTATGATATGATCTGTTTGCCAATAACGCCATATTCCCTGAATAAATATTTCCACACCAGCACACTCTGTACACAATTACGTTGATAAATATTTGGGGGTGGCTGAATTTGAACTAATCTCAGCCTTCCCAGGCAAATCAAACAGGAAACTGATGCAGATATGCTTATTCTACCTGTGAAAGGAATATTTATACCTCAGGGTTGAACCGTGTGGGTCCTGGGTTCTCTCTAAACTTGGTGAGGTTTTTTGCAGGTATTTCATGACCCAGCTAGGTAACATCATCAGTGGTAATAGGAAGGAGGAAGATAAGGAAGGGGAGATGGAGGAGGAAGAAGGGGAGATGGAGAAGGAGGAGAGGGAGGGGAGAAAAAGCAGGAGGAGGAAGAATGAGAAGGAGAGATCGGAGGAGGGGGAGGAGAAAAAGGAGCAGGGGAGGAGGAAGAAAGGGGAGATGGAGGAGGAGGAGAAGCAGAAAGAGGAGGAGGAGGAGGAAGAAGACCATACCATCCTTGGCAGTTTCAGAGCTTGGTTGTTTTTCTGTAGACATTTTATGACCCAACTATATAACTTCATCATGGCGAAAAGGGAGGGATGTTTGTTGAGAGTAGGCAGTGGAGAAGGACAAGGATGAAGTGGAGGAGGAGGAGGAGGTGAAGGAAGAAGAGGAGAAAGAAGTCCGAGGTGGTCTCACACACATACACACACACACACACACTCACTCACTCGGTGTGATTAGTGGGAAAGGCCACCAGTTTGCCTGCCCACAAACCTTTCCCACTGAAGGATGAATGGCGGAAACTGATATCTAGTTCCACCTGAACCTTTCCCAAAAGCTCCCATGGGAACCCCGAGCACCATCTACGCTGCCATCTGGGGTCCAGCTGCAGGTTGAGGCAACATCTGCCCCAGCTGTTGTGCTGGGCTGTATCATAACACTCTGCAAATTGGTCATCTGTGTGTCCATTTGCTGTTGGGGATGGTGAATGCCTTGGGAATCACAGGCCATGACTAAAATTCCTTTTCTTCCTTCCTTTTTTCTTCCTCCCTCCCTCCCTTTTCCTTTCCTTCTTTCTTTCCCTCTCTCCTTTTTTCCTTTTTTTCCTTCCTTCCTTGTTCCTTTTTCTCCCTCCCTCCCTTTCTTGCCTTTTTTCTTTTGCAAGTTTCTTTCTTTCATTCTTTTTCCTTCCTTTCTTCATCATTCCCATTTTCCTTCCTTCCTTCCTTCCTTCCTTCCTTCCTTCCTTCCTTCCTTCCTTCC
>BLBF01000048.1:13145937-13169732 GCA_015471245.1 Laticauda colubrina | reverse complement strand
TCCTTCCTTCCTTCCTTCCTTCCTTCCTTCCTTCCTTCCTTCCTTCCCTCCCTCCCTCCCTCCCTCCCTCCCTTTTCCTGCCTGCCTCACTCCCTGTTATGAGAATCATCTATGCGAGAATATCTGAATTCTGGTGGGATTGCAAAAATTTAAGTTGTATTTTTAAATTTATATAACAGAATAACCTGAGTTTAAAAAAACAACAGATTTGGAAGGGACCTTAGAGATCTTCTACTAGTCCAGCCTCTTGCTCAATTAGGAACCCTATACCATTTTGGATAAATAATTGTCTAATCTCTTCTTAAAAGCCTCCAGTGTTGGAGCATACATGATTTATGGAAGCAAGTTGTCCCACTAGTTAATTGTTTTCCCTGACAGGAAATTTCTCCTTAATTCTAGATTGTTTTTCTCCTTGATTAGTTTCTATCCCTTGCTTCTTCTCCTGCCTTCAGGTGCTTTAGAAAATAAGTTGACACCCCCCCCCCTTCTTTGTGGCAGACTCTCAAATATTGGAAGATTGCTATTTTGTCTCTCCTAGTCCTTTTCATTAAGGCTAGACATACCCAATTCCATCAAACATTCTCCATGTGTTTTGCCTTTTATTTATGTTTAAATCTGTTATTCTAATATTCCTCACAGCATTTATAAGTAAAACATTTTATTAGGGCCTGTATATTTTTTTAGGGTGCTGAATCCAGTCTCCCAGTTCTAGGGGAATTTCTACAGGTAGTCCTCAATTTATAACCACAACTGAAGCCAACATTTTTGTGGGCTTTGAGCGAGCCACTTGCTGACCTTTCTTGCCACCATTGTTAAATGAATCACTGCAGTTGTTAAATTAGTCACACTGTTGTTAATCTGGCTTTCTCATTGACTTTGCTTGTCAGAAGGTCTGAAAAGTTGATCACATAACTCCAGGACACAGTTATAAATACGAGTAATTTGCCAAGGGGCTGCTTCAATGGTCTTCAGTGTAAAAAATAGTCATTAAGTCAGTTTTTTTAGTGCCGTTCTAACTTTAAAGGTCTCTAAACTAAATAGAATTTTAACACAAATGATCAGTGTTGGAAGGGACCTTGTAAGTCATCTAGTCCAACCCCCTGCCCAAGCGGGAGACCCTACTCCATTTCTGACGGAGGGCAGTCAGGGTTTCTTCTTGAAAGCTTCCAGGGATGAAGTTCCCACAACTTCTGAAAGCAACTCCTGTTCCATGGGTTGATTGTTCTCACTGTCAGAAAGTTTCTCCTTATTTCCAGGTTTAATCTCTCCTTGGTCCGTTTCCATCCATTATTCCTCATCTGGACTTTGGGTGCTTTGGAGAATAGCTTGGCCCCTTCCTTTCTGTGGCAGCCCCTCAAATATTGGAGAACTGCTATCCTGTCTCCCCTGGTCCTGCTCTTCAACTGTTATAAGTTGAGGACTATAATAATAGAAGTCAGATTAAACCAGTCCTTTCCTTTTAAGTTTTTAGCGTCTATTTTAGTTGTGTTCCTCCAAGCTATTTATAGTTTTTCGACTGAAATGAAAGGAACGTGTATACTTTTAAAGACTGTATTTGCATTTTTGGTCTCTGTTCCTTTTACCTTTTCACCCTGAATTCTCATTTTTCACTGCAAGGTCATCCTCATCCAGAAATGCTGGACTGGGGTGCCCATCATCCACTACATGTTTACTGGGGTGACGGGAAAGATAATCCAACAGATTTGAGCATTTTAAAAGCTTCTTAATGGGATTACTTAAAAATTATCATGCAACACTGCAGGTAGTCCTTTACTTGCGATAGTCTGTTTAGTGACTGTTCAAAGTTAGAACTGAAAAAAGTGATGTAGGATTATTTTTCACACTTATGACCGTTTTGGCAAATGAAGCGTTGTATGTCCAGGATTACCTGCATTTGCAGAGAAGATTGGGGGGAAAACATTGCTAACATCCTTGCATATCCTTGCCCTGCAGACTTTGCTGAAGCCTGATTGGACTTGTGGTCCAAGAAATCTAGTGGGGGGAAAATGCTTTGGATGAATTATCCTTTTGGCCATGGATTTGAGGTAGGATCCCCTACTGAATCTACCAAAGAAAATCCATGTAATTGGTCATTTAACAACTGTTCAAAGTTTCAAATTTAATCCCAATGCAATTATGGTACATAAAAGCAAAATCCCACGGTTGTTTTTTTCCAGTTGCTTGCCCTAAAACCCAAAAGTTAAAGTATCTGGTTTCAGTTGCACTTTAACTTTTAAAACCTCCAGAATTAATATATTAATATATGTAAAGTCATCCAGTTGTCTTTCATTTCTAAAGAACTAGAATTCACTGTTTCCTGGTGATTGGCCAAAAGTCATCCACCTTTCATGCCTAAAGCGGGACTAGAACTCCCTGTCCCTTGTGGACTGTCCTAATGTCACCCAGCCAGCTTCGGTGCCTAATGCAGGACTAGAACTCGCAGTCTCCTGGCGAGCTTACTTGATCCTCTAGCAATCACAACAATGAAAAACAGGCATCCCAGTTGTGATGTTTTATTCTTCATCCCGTCTTTAGGAAGTATTGCACAATAAAAAGAAGCCACAGCATTTCCGACTCCAATCTTACTTCTGGAAAAGCTTTTTAAAGCCACCCAATAATTGGCCGGTTGGGCGTCCGTACAAGCCACAAAGAATACATTAAAAAAGGTCAAACCCATGACAGCCAACATTTGAACCAGCAATTGAGGTTTGCGGAAACCAAATTTAAAACAAAAACAAAAACCACCTTTCCTTAGAACATCCATAAACACAACACTAAAATCAACACGATAAACACAGCGGTAACAACAGGCCCCAAATGTTGAAATGCGATTCTCAGAGGAGGCATTGTATACACACACACACACACACACACACACACACACACACAGTGCACGCTAATGCAACATGAAAAACATTTTGTTTCCTTGGCACACCCAAATAAGCACACAATCAGACCCATGTACCCCACCCCTGCTCCACCTAATGGATGGGATGCATAGAGGAAGGGAAAAAAGAGCACAATGCAATGCAATTACAGGGATTCGTTGACTTACAACCCAATCAAGCACCAAATTTCCGTTGCAAAGTGAGACAATTGTTCAGGGAGCTTTGCCCCATTTTTCCCCAGCTTCCTTGCCACTGTTTTTAAGCAAATCGTTGTCATTGTTAACCTTAGCCCCACAGTTAAGTGAATCTGGCTTCCCCATGGGGCTTCATTTGTCAGAACGTCGCAAAAGCTGTCTTAAATATGAATCACTAACAAACCTCTGAATGTTGACCCTGAGGACGCTGCAACGGTCATTAAGTGTGAAAAACAATCATTTTTTTCAGTGTCATTTCAACTTCAAATGGTCACTAAACTAACTGCCGTAACTGGAGGACCACCTGTGTGACTTTTTTCAGTGCCGTTGTAACTTTGAACGGTCACTAAATGAAGAACTGTAAGTTGAGGACTTCCTGTATTTTGAAACTGAAAAGATTGGAGGTTTCAAACCTGAACTTGGAAGTGTATTGTTCCAGCCCCTCTGATAATATTTGGATTTTTTCTCTGTTATTGTTTCATAATTCCATTTAAAAAAAAACATCCATTTTTCTTCTGGACTTTCCCTAACTGTCAAAACTTTTTTTAAACACAGCTCCTCTGAATAAACACAGCAATTAGTCAAAAGTCCAAAACAATTTCTTGCATCTTCTCGGTTGTATAAATTTCCAATCAAGCCCAATTTTCAGAAACAGGAAACCATTTAGATCCATCCATCAGTGAATGTCTTTGGGGACAGAATTTTGATTTGAGACAAATAAATTCTGTTCTGTTTCGCAACCCAAGTTTCATAAACAGGTTTAAGTTTGTGCTGCTAAAATCTATTCCAAAGAGATCCCCAAACAGATTGCAACAGAGATTTTCATAATTTTTAATCTTGTTCTTATGCACAAACAGAGGTGAGGCCAGCTCAGCTATTTTTTTTTCGAGCGAAAGAATAATGTAAATTTCTCAGCCACATTGTTGGCATGCTATTTGTTTCGCTTTTTAAAAAAAAGATTTAAATGAAATTATTCTCTATGAAAGGCAATTTTCTGAACTCTTTCCCTTTTTCTTCCTGCGTTTTAAATCAAACAAAAGAGTCTGCAGATGTGGTCAAAAAAGAAAATGCAATCAAAGCCACCATCTTAAATGTTTTGAATCTCCCAAGAGTTGAATTTGAAGATTTGGGAAGAAAAAAAGTAAAAATGTAAAAAAAAAAAAGCTTTTTTTTTTCCTTCCAAGATATGGAATTTTGGATTCTGAAGTCCTCCTGTCTTTTTTTTTTTAAACAAATTTTATTAGTTTTTAAAGACAATACACAAACAAACAAAACATAAAACCTAATAACATAAAATCTCTTTTCTAAAAACTGCTTATTAAATTTTAACAAAACAAATAAAACATCTTATTTGAATACAACATAGTTCCAGATTATCACATATGCATATCTTATTTATTCTTTTTCCAACTTCTCCCTTTTTCTAAATTTCTCTATCTCTTTATTCCTTGTACTCATACTTTCATCGTTTACAATTTCATTATTCTCTTCTCATGTTCTTCCAAAATTTTATTAATTCTCAATAAGCTAACTTAACAAACAGAAACACTAAATATGAAAACAAAAAACTTTTTTTGGGAAAGCGGCTTAATCGTGGGTTAGCATCTTTTTATACAGACATAAATTCATGCTCACCTTATATACTATTTCATATATCATTTATCATTCTACATTTTCTATATGTTTTCTCCCCTCTTTTCACTCTCTAAATTCTATTTTATTTATTTCATCTCAATTTAAATCATTTTACTGGTATCTTTTGTCCATTCTTTTTCAATTATCTATTTTTTCTTTTCTGTTTACTGCAAAATTTCTCTGTAATCACTGGTTGAAGTATGACGACTTTTTATCTTTCCCTTAGATTTAACACTTAAAATAATATATAATTTCCATACTGATTCTCCTTGGTGCATTCTACATAATACATTTTAAAATAATAAAAAAGAGAAAAAAAATAGTAAGCTTATAGTATAGTAAAAACAATGTTCCATAGCTAATAGAGCTAAACTCTATTAGACATTTTACACATTCCCTTTAATATATTGTTAACTCATATAATATTCAAATTTTCTAACTATATTTCAAATACAAATACTATAATACAATCCTGTGCATTTTTGCAGAATCTCTTCTTTAATTACATTTTACCCTTTGTCTAAAAAAAAAACCCGTTTTTTAACATCTTGTTTTAAGTCTTTATAACTTCTCTTCCCTTTTTCCTTTCCTCTCTTATCCAGTCTAGTCTTTTTTGTACCCCCATCTCTCAATCTCCACCCTCTTGGTCTCCCCTCTGTTGTATTCCTCTTTTCTGTTGCTTCCTGACATTGTATCAATTTTTCACCTTATTTTTCCCTTTCTTAGTTGTTTTTTTAAATCTTGAATTCTCCATTTTCTTTCCTTTTCCCTTTTCTTCCTTAAGGCCCTGTCACACTGGCCGATGGATGCAAAACGTTTGTAAAAAGAACACAGCAGACGAGAAAAATGTTCCATCCGTTGTTATCCGCTTCAAAAGTGCCCCGAATTTGCATAACCAGAGCAGACAACACGGAAAGGAACGGATGGGGGGAGGACGTAGGGCGGATGAAAAGCGGATGCTCCACGGAAGCCTAGCGGATGGAAGTGGATGAGAGCGGATGGCACATCCGCAAGGCTTCCGGGGGACCGCAGCAAAGCGGACGCGCAGCGGAAAGAGCGGATGCAGAGCGGACACCGAGCGGATGAAGCGGATGCACAGCGGATGCTGAGCAGATGAAGCAGATGCAGAGTGGAACCCTAGCGGATGCCTAGCGGATGCCTAGCGTTCACTGCGCATGCGGGGAGGATGCATTGCGTCAGCCCCGCGGATATAAAGGGAGGCAGCTCCCAAGCAGGTCAACATTCAGAGGAAAGACCTGCTTCCAGACACAGCTCTCAAGCCTGCCAGCCTGCCTGCCTGCCAGCCAGCAACCCCACAACCATGGGGAAGAAGAGAAAGCCTCAGTCATCTGCTGCCAGCCCTGGCAAGAGGGACAGGGCCACCCTCCCACCCCCTGGCCCTGACTCTGCTTCTGCTGGGGCTTCTGCAGCATGGGCTCGCTCTTCTGGGGCTGGGGCTTCTGCTGCTTCTGCTTCTGGAGGAGCTGATGATGCTGCTTATGGCGGTGGTGTTTCTGCTGGTGCTTACTCTGCTGGTGCTGCTTCTGGCGGTGGTGCTTACTCTGCTGATGCTGCTTCTGCTGGTGCTTACTCTGCTGGCACTGCTCCTGGTACTGGTGCTTCTGCTGGTGCTTACTCTGCTGGCGCTGCTCCTCGTCCTGCAGGTCCTGCTGCTGCTCCTGGTCTTGCTGGTCCTGCTGCTGCTCCTGGTCCTGCTGCTCCTGCTCGTGCTCCTGGTGCTGCTGGTGCTGCTAGCACTGCTGGTGCTTACTCTGCTGCTGCTGATCCTGGTCCTGCTGGTCCTGCTTTTGCTGCTGCTGCTGCTGCTGGTGGTGGTGGTGGTGTGGAGGAGCAGCCCCTACAACCTGGATGAGGGCCCATGTGGTCCTGCCAAAGGGAGGAAGAGGCATACGCGAGAACGGGAGAGGAGGCAATACATCGAAGAGGAACATGAGGAGGAGGTGCTGGAGTGGCTGAGAGAGAATGAGTATCTATGGCGGAAGGGACACAGGCTCTACAGGGACATCAAAAGGAAGCAGGCTGCTTGGAGAGAGAAGGCGGAGAGCCTGAGCTACACTTCGGAGCTGCTCCTCGGCTGGTGGAAACATATGCACACCTGGTACGGGAAGCTGCACCTCAAGAAATCTGGCCAGGCCGCAGTCAAGCTGACGGACAGAGAGAACTACGTCATGGCCAAGTGCAGCTTCTTGGAGGATGAGATCCGCCACCAAAGAGCAGCCCCTCTCACAACCCTCTCTCTCAGGCAGCCTGCTGAGAGCCAGTCCTCTTCCGGCAGAGAGTCAGCTCCTGTGTCCAGGCAGGTATCCGTGGAGCGTGCCACGATGGAGAAGCCCCCAACAGCTGTAGTACCCATGGTGGAGCACGTGGAGGACCCCCTGGCGCAGTGGGAGAAAGGAGATGGCACTTCCACCATAGCCCAACCCGTATCCACCCCCAGCTCCACCTCCACAGAAAGGCAGAGAGTCAGACAGGAGGGGCAGAGCCACATTGTCCTGCTGGAGATAAGAGACACCATCAGGAGCAGCGTAGATCTCCTCTCTCAGCTGGTACACACCGACTCCTCATCCTCCAACCGCAAGCTCTTCCTCACCTATGTGAACCAGACCCTCATGGAGATGGCGGAACCCCAGTACCAGGTGGTGAAGGACAGGATCACCGATCTGCTTCACAACCCTCCAGACCGAGATGAACCTGCTCCCACCCAGTTCAGGTCTGCTCCTCCATCCCAGGTGATGTCACTCCCATTCCAAGGCTTTTCATAGGCCCTCACCTACCAGTCCAGGCTACCAGGAGGTCCAGCAGCACAGGCAGCAGCCCTTCCCAGTCCAGGCACAGGTTCATCAGATGCCACCGTTGCCACCGGTTCCACTGCTGCCACCGGTTCCACTGCTGTCACCGACGCCCCCGATGCCACCGACGCCAGCCCTCACCCAGCTGCAGACCAGACAGCCCCACTACACTGCTCCTTCCTCCACCCCACAGCCAAACCCGGCCTCAGTACATCTGTCATCGGTACTGGGGCTGACACCTCATGGCATGGAGGAAGGAGCTCTCAACATCACGGGGCTGAGTCAGCTGTCTGAGAGCTTCCTCAACACACCGTCCCCTGTTGTCCTCTCGGGGCCAGACACCCCAGTGGTGCTTCAGACCAGCACTCAAGCAGCAGCCACCTCCACAGCACCTGAACCTTTCACCCCTGAGACTGGACACACCTCCGAGTGACCAAGAGGAGTGCCAGAGACTGGGTGGCTACCTGTTGACTTTATTTGGACACTTGACTTGGGTCATTTTTCTTTTACAGTTTGTTATTAATAAAGATTATCTTTGCTTCACACACTTGCTTCATTTATTTTTTTCAATAAAGTCTTGGTGGAAACGTTTAGAAATGGTTTAAGCCTTTGCATGCTTGTGGGATGGATAAGGATAGCAGTGGGATGGGCAGGGATACCTTTGGGATGGGTAATAGCTGAGGAATGGGCAGGGATACCTGTGGGATGGGCAGGGATACCTTTGGGATGGGTAATAGCTGAGGGATGGACAGGGATACCTGTGGGATGGGTTAAGATACCTGTGGGATGGGCAGGGATACCTTTGGGATGGGTAATAGCTGTGGGATAGATAAACCTCCAGTGCAAGCATAGTGGGACTGTATGGTCCACCATCCCAGCTGCCACACCTTTGGCCCTTCATTATCAATAACAATGTAAACATTGATTCACACATTTGAACATAAACACAACTCTTTATTAAATGCCCTGTTCATTGTAGGGTCACTCAACATACATGGTACAATCTCATCAGTGTGATGAGACAGGCTGAAGGAAGCATCCATTAAGCATCTATCATCCTGTCTTCCCACTCCACTGCTCCAGTTGGGGAGTTGCACCAGTGTTTCAGGAGGTTGCGCTGCTTCTTCCCTTCACGTGAGGCTCTGTTGGGGCCTTGCACATCCTCAGTGTCTATCAGGTTTCGCCCTTGCCTCCATTCATGTCCCCATTGCCTTGTTGGTGGTCCACAAGCCTGTTCTGCAACACTGGGTAGCGGGTGCGCATGAGATTGTGCAGGATGCAGCAAGCTTCCACAATCCTCCTCACGGTCTCTGTGCGATGCTGCATGGTGGTGAGAAGTACCTGGAACCTGTTGGCCAGGATGCCAAAGGCGTTCTCCACCACCCGCCTTGCCCTGGACAGCCTGTAGTTGAAGATCCTCTCTTCATGGGTGAGGAGTCTGGAGGTGTAGGGCTTCATGAGGTAGGTTGTGAGGGAGAAGGCATCATCCCCCATGATGAAGTAGGGCACATCTTGCGTGTCGTTGGGCAGGGGGTCTGGATCTGGGAAGCCCATGATGAGGTTGCCTTCCAGCCCCTCCTTGAGGTGACTGGCGTTGTATACCTGGGCATCTGAAGCTGACCCGATGCCTGAAGCATCGATGTAAATGAACTTGTAGTCAGCATCGACCATGGCGAAGAGTATGATGCTGAAGAAGCCCTTGTAGTTGAAATAAGTGGACCCTGACTTGGCTGGAGCTTTGCAGGCCACGTGCTTGCCATCTATGGCTCCAACGGTGTGGGGGAAGTTCCACTTCTGATACCACTGCTCTGCAACTTTCTTCCAGCCTTCTTCAGTGGAGGGGCACTGGAGGAGCTCCTCCAGGTATTTGTCGATGATGGCCTGCACCACTTTGCTGACCACAATGCTGATGGTGTTGTGTGGCACCCTCCAGCCGTACTGCATGCTCCTGTAGGTGGTCCCTGAGGCCAGGTGGCACAGAGTCAGTGCCACCTTGAGCCCAGGGTCCAGGCTGGGCCAGAAGTTGGTGCTCTGCTTGGTCAACCTGGGTCTCAGCTGCTCCACAACTTCGTCAAACATGGCTGGTGGCATCTTCATGAAGTTCTGGAATGCACGAGGGTCTTCGTTCCTCAGCTCCACCATCAGCTTGTTGTACAGTCCGTACTCTGCTCTTCTCCCAATCCATTTTCGGACCCAGAGGCTTCTTGGCCGCCTCCTTTTCTTCCCGTAGAACAGTTGAAAGAGCCTGTAGATGGCTTCGCACTGTTGCAGAACGATGGTGGCTACCAAAAGGACTGTGTTACGATCCATGGTGGACATCAATGGATGCTGTGGAAGAGCAAGAGCCAGATGAAGGCTGCAGAGGTCTGCACAGCAGGGCTGCTGGACTGAAAGTGAGATCCAGGTGAGTTCCTCCCCCTTTTTATAGGCAATATAGGTTTTCCACTATGTGTCCTTTTGCATCCTCTAGGCATCCTCTAGACATCCTTAATATCCGAGATAGGTCCCCTCTGCGAACGTTTTTTCCATTTTAAATGCTTTCTTTGCGAGCTGTATCCGCTTTCATCCTTTCTCTGTCTGTGCTACTAACGCTGTGCGTCTGTTCCGCGTCCGTTTAGCTTCCTCCCTGTGTCCGTTTTCCGCTGGAGCGGATTTGAGTTGCGCGGATGCGCAGCGGATGCCTAGCGGATGTTGCGGACGTGTAACAGATGATGACGGATGCAGAACGGATGTTCCCCGTATGCGTAGCGGATGCAGAATGGACGCGTTGGATACATTTTCCGCTCAAAAAGTTTTGAGCAGCTCAAAACATTTTGAGCGGATAGAACCTCAGTCGACGGATGCTGGACGGATATAGAGGAAGAAAAACAGACGCAGTGAGTACAGAACGGATGAATCGCGGTAACCAACGGATGGCAAGTGTTTCTCTCCATTTTACATCCTCTTTCCATCCATTGGTGCAGTGTGACATGGGCTTTAACTAAAATTATTTGTCCATTAAAGATGGTTTCTTCTTCTTCATCCCAGCTTTCTTGTTGTTGTAATTCCTGGTTGGTAGAAATTGCCATTTCTAAGAAGTTGAAAACAGATCCAGAAGAGCCCTTGCCTTCTTGTTCCTCTTCTTTTAACTTTTTATATTCTATTTTCAATTCTTCAACAGAAAATGCCATTGTAAGTTTTTTTTTTTTAAACAACCCAAATGATTTTAGTCTTTCAAAAAATAGTTTCCAAGAGTCACAAAGTCACAAAGCAATCCAAATCAGCACAAACTGTTTCATTTAGCACTTTCTTCTTTTCACTATCTTTTCCTGGGGTGAAATTTAATTACACAGTTCCAAAGTAATTTTTCAAAAGTCTTATTGCCGTTTTCTTTGATCTTAAAAGTTCCAAGCCGTCTCCTCCAACAAAATATTAATATATCTTCTTTGCCTCTCCCTTCCCACTTATAGCCAAAAAAAAAGAAAATTTTTGGTTTTTAGTTCCAATATTCAAAAATCTTAATATCCCCTTGGCTTTAATTTTCAGATTTAATTACCTTCTATGCCAAAGCAGGTTTTTCTGATTTCCATCTGCTATTTCCGTAGGGAAGGAGAGTGAGAAGAAAAAAAAAAAATTCCCTTTAACTTTTCTCTGCTGTTTTTAACGATCTTGTTAGGAAACAATGTATCCTTTAAAAAGTTGAACCTCCGGAATAAAGATGTAACTTTTTGTCCCGGTTCAGCCAAAAACTTTCACTTCTTCAAACTTCCTCCTGTACAATCTTATCCGGCTGAAAGCTTCTTTGTGGCGGCCATTACTGACCACCGCTCCACCGCCTTGGGAAAAGGGAGTTAAACCAGCTGAGGAGGGGGTTGCGATTCCCCCAGACCCCTGCCCAGATCTCCCCTGTCTTCGGTTACTTCTACGGGGTAACCATAGCCTCCAAATCCAGCTGGATCGGGGGCACCTCGGCAGCGAACGCAGCAGGAGCCGCGCACGATCACGGATTCCAGCCACTGCCGAAGCCTTGCAACCGGAAGGGGAAGAAGTCCTCCTGTCTTAAATCATGTTTGCTGGGAATGGAAGTCCACCCTTCTTAAAGCATGCTGGCTGGGAGATTCTGGGAGTTGAAATCTACACATTTTAAAAGCATAATAGCTGGGGAATTCTGGGAGTCGAAACCTACACACCTTAAAGCAGGTAGACTGGGGAATTCTGAGAGTAGAAATCCACCCATTTTAAAGCATAATAGCTGGGGAGTTCTGGAGTCAAAGCCTGCACACCTTAAAGCTTCCTGGTTGCAGGATTTGGGGATTTGAAATCTGCACACCTTAAAGCATGTAGACTGGGGAATTCTGGGAGTGGATGTCCTCACATGTTAAAGATGTTGAGGTTCAGAAACACTTTCTACCTGGAGGAAAAACAGAACACTGCTGTGCTCAGAGATTACAAATTGAGTCTTAAATCAGAATTGTCTTCTGGTGGATCAGTTAAGCCTTATAACTCATCCCGGTACAGCAAAATCCAATCTGTTTCCAGTGTAGGTTGATTTAGCAAATCTGCTTTCTGGCACCCACATCTTGTTTTCTCGCAGCGACAATGCTAGATTAAGGCAGATTAAGCTATACTTTCTCCTTATTTTATTCTTGTTGTAATTTTTTTCTCTCTGAGTTTTTGATGAAACTGCCAGACTTTTGCTGTAAGGTGATAATGGCAAGGGAGGTTGCTTGGTCCAACATCCCCAGCTCTGGGGTCAGAGGCTTATCTAGTGCAGGAAAAAAACCAAAACCCTAATTTTTCCAGCAACATTGGAATCAAAAATACAGGTTGTCCTCAATTTACAACCAGAATTGAGCCCAAAATTTATGTTGCTAAGTGAGATAGTTAAGTGAATTTGCCCCCATTTTACAAACTTTCTTGCCACAGATGTTAAGTAAATCACTTCTCCTCTTCCTCCCTTCTGTTCCTGACAATGCTATATAGTTGGGTCACAAAACATCTGCAAGCCAACTTAGAGAGCATCAAGGACCTCACAAAAAAGAAATAGATAAGATCTTCCTTTACCAATTTTGTATTTTTCTGAATCTTGATCATCTTTTCTGCTCCTTAATTATTACTTGCTCCTGACTTGTCTCCTCTGCCCTACAACTTAATTTCTCCTGAGAATCACTATCTCCCACAACTTCCAGTTCACCATCAACTTCCAAGTCCCAGAAATTTAACCAACAGGCTGGGCAGGGTTGGGCAGTAGTCAACTTCCAGATGTTTTAGAGGTTTTGCAAGCATTTCAGCCAGTGGTGGGATTCAAATTTTTTTACTACTGGTTCTGTGGCCGTGGCTTGGTGGATATGGCCTGGTGGGCGTGGCAGAGGAAGGATATACTGCAAAATCCCCATTCCCTCCCCACCCCACTAACCTGCTTTCCAGCTCCGTTCTCCTGTGCAGGGCAACCAAAGAAGACCCAGCCAATCAGCTGGGACTCAATGGGAGGCAGAGAAGAGATGGGCTTGGCGGGGTCAGTCAGAGATTTGCTGGTTCTCCCAGCTACTCAAAATGTCCACTATCAGTTCTCCAGAACTGGTCAGAACCTGTTGAATACCACCTCTGATCTCAGCCAAGAGTGTTGCAGTCCCAAACATCTGGAGGCCATCAAGATGTATGCTTCTAATCCAATCGGTTAGTCAATCGATGATCTTCTTAGAGCATTTTAGAGTTTCTCAATCCCAGGATAAAAGTGTATGAATTTAAACATCTTTAATTAAAACAATTTGGTGGTGGAGGCGGCTTCTCTGCTCAAGAACATGTCCTGTGGACTATCTTTCTCCCCCAAGGCTACATTGGGACCGACCCTACTGTTTCTTCAGCAATCCCTTCAAACTCGCTGATCTGGAGATCCCATGGGATTAGGGATTTTTTTAAAAAAAAGATTGGATTTTTTAAATCCCAACTCAGTAACTCAAGATGACAAACCTATATAAATATTCATTCCTCCTCCTCCTCCTTCTCCTCCTATTTTCCCTTGAGATGAGTTGGGCTGAGAGAAACTGATTAGTCCAAAGACACCCAGCCAGCTTTCATGCCTTAAGCGGGACTAGAACTCACTGTCTCCTTGTGATTGGCCCAAAGTCACCCAGCCTGGCTTTCATGCCTAAGGCAGAACTAGAATTCCTCACCTTCTGGTGATTGGCTCGAAGTCTACCAGGCAGTTTTCCTAAGGCAGGATTAGAACTCATTCTCTCCTGGATTCTAGCCTGGCGCCTTAAGCACTAGACCAAACTGATTGTCCTGCAGAGTGGCTATATTCCATGGAAGACATTGAAGGTCATCTCCCATGGTCTCAGTTATATTCATGTTTTTAAATAGTTAAGACTATTTAAGACTGTTTTGTATTTTACTGTATACCACCCAGGGTGACATCTTGTGGCTGTGTAAGAGAGGATATATAAATGTGATAAATATACAAATAAAACCCCTTTCATTGCAAGAAACAGGCCTGGATGATTTGGGCAGGCCAAATAAAAAAGTTTTAGGATTGATGTCTGCCCTCCCAAGTAAGCCAGACCAAAAACAGGACATGATGAGTTAATTCTATTTATCGTAAGGCTACATTGAAGGAATGTTGCTGATCTGATAATTGATCTGATGAATTTCTTTCCCTTTCTGTTATGCAGCTGAGGGTTCCCCGTAATTTTTTCTTGATAATTCCCTGGGATGCAGTTTCTCCCTCCGTCTCCCAAGGCCATTCCAGATATGACAATATACTTTGCAAGCAGATCCTGAGCAACATCTGGACAATTCTCCATTGCTCTCCACGGATTCTCATTGTACATGTAGTCCTTGACTTATGACCAAATTAAGCCCAAGATTTCTGTGCCTAAGGGAGACATTTGTTAAGAAAGTTTTGCCACATTTTGCAAACTTTCTTGGTCATGGTTGTTAAGTGAATCACTGCCATTGTTAAGTTAGTCACACGGTTGTTAACTGAATCTGGCTTCCCCCATTGACTTTGCTTGTCAAAAGGAAAAAAGGGGATCATGTGACCGTCCCGGGATACTTCAACCGTCATAAGTACATGCTAGTTGCCAAGTGTTTGAATTCTGATCACGTGACTAGGGGTGCTGTGACAGTCAACATTGGAAAAAATGGTCATAAGTCGCTTTTTTTCAGTATTGTTGCAACTTCAAATGGTCACAAAAGGAATGGTTGTAAGTCAAGGATTAACTGCACTCTTTAACTTTCTTATCCCAAGCCTAAGAATCATCCCCTTTTCAAGATGTTCCTATATTTTTGTCGGGTTTTAGGAAACCTTTGATTCAACAATGTCATTAAGAGGATACCAGATCTTGTTCCAGCCATGAACTCTCTTAAACAGGAGTGTCAAACTCATTGAGGGCCACATCAGGGTTGTGTTTGACCTTTGGGGACGCAGGTGGGTGTGGCTGGGTTCGGCGTGGCCAGGATGGGCATGGCCAGCACAATGTTACTCATCCCCCCCCAACCGCCTGCCAGCAGTGGTGGGATTCAATTTTTTTTATGACTGGTTCTGTGGGCATGGTGTGGCATACGTGGCTTGGTGGGCGTGGCAGGGCAAGGATACTGCAAAAACTCGATTCCCTCCCCAACCCACTGTCCTGCTTTCCAGCTCTGTTCTCCTGCGCAGGGCAACCAAAGAAGACCCAGCCAATCAGATGGGACTTGGGAGGTGGAGAAGAGATGGGGGTGGGGCCAGTCAAAGGCGGTATTGGCTAGTTCTCTGAACTACCCAACATTTCTGTTGCCAGTTCTCCAGAACTAGTCAGAACCGGCTGAATACCACCTCTGCCCTGCAGGCCACCACAGATGCCACCGACATGTGTAAGGTCCTGATGAGGGGTATCAAATTCAAGGCCCACAGGCCGGATTCTGCCCACAGGGTGCTTAGGTTGGCCCACAGGACCATCCTCAGGGGTGGGATTCTACCACTTCGCACCTATTTTCTAGAACCGGTTGTTAACATTCTAAACAGTTCGGAGAACCAATTATTAGAAGAAATTCCTGGACGAATCCTGTAAGGAAGGCAGGAAGGAAACATTCTGGTGTTGCTGACAGAAACTGCCTCTCCATTATTAGTATACAAGTAAACTGCCTCTCCATTAATAACCCTTATTACATTCTTGGCAGGATTAGACTTCCTGTCTCAGGAACTTCTCTGGAGTTTTTATCCCCTCCTTTGGTGCTACTTTGCTTGTGTGGAGTGACCATTTAAAGTTACAATGGCACTGAAAAAAGTGACTTATGACCCTTTTTCACACTTATGACTGTTGCAGCATCCCCACAGTTACGAGAGGCCAGGCGAGGAGATGCATGCCTCGATGTGAGTGATATTGAGTTGGCCACACCCAGCCAATAACATGACCACCAAGCCATGTCCACCCAGTCACGCCCACCAAGCCACGTCCTACTGCCTAAGCCATGCCCACAGAAACAGTTGTTAAAAAATTTGAATCCCACCCCTGGCCGTCCCTGCAAACAGCAAAGGAGCAGCCCACAGTGCCAGCAAAAATGGATCTCAGGACAGTTACACCCGGTCCTTCTGACCTCCATTTTCACTGGCAGAGGGCTGCAGGAGGATATTGTGGCTGAAAACGGAGCCCGGGAGGGTCACACGTGGCCTCCCAAGCTCCATTTCCGCTGGCAGAGGCACCGCGGGCCTGTCCTTCGCTGTTTCCAGGGTGGCCTTGAGAGCCAGATGTAAGCATCCTGCAGGCCGGATGTGGCCCCTGGACATTGAGTTTGACACCTCTGCTCTAATCCCTTTTTCTCATCCAAAGTCAGGTCCAGGCTTATGGGACTCCTCGCCACTTGATTTCCATACATCCCTTTTATTGCACCATCTGTATAATATTTCAGCTCCACGCGATATCATGCAGGTATTCCTCGACTTACTGCAAAATCCCACAAAACAGTTTATTGAATGACTGCACAACAGCATTGAAAAAAGAAACTTACGACCATCTTTTACACTTCTGACTGTTGTAGCCTCTCTGTGGTCACGTGATCAAAATTCAGACGCTTGGCAACTGACTCATATTTATGATGGTAGCAGTGTCCAAGAGTCACATGATCCCCTTTTAGGACCTTCTGACAAGCAAAGTCAATGGGGAATCCCAGATTCAGTTAACAACCGTATTATTAATTTAACAACTGCAGTGATTCATTTAGCATATGTGGCAAGAAAGGTCATAAAATGGGCAAAACTCACAATTGCCTCACTTAGTGACATAAATGTTGGGCTCATTTGAGTTCATAAATAGAGGACTACCTGCATTAATTCTCCCTGGCCTTTGATTAAAGTTTTAATGGCTGCCGTGCTATTTTTAACTTTTACTGTGGCTTTTGTTCATTGCGGTGCTGTTTTATTAATTTGATCTATTTGATTACGATTTGGAAGGTAAGGTTTTTTTTTTTTAAATTATCAAGGGATTTCCACTATTTGAACTGAACCACATTCAATCAGAAACCACATGCAGACATTGCAATTCAATGGAATAAATAGAAAAGAAAATTGAAACTCCTTTGAAAAAAATATCCAAAGCCGTTCCCACCCCTCACCCCCAAAGATAGTTACTGGTCCAGCTTTGCTATGGAACTAGGCAACACTTACTTTGAATTAAATAAATGAAATAAAGACAAACCGCTTCCCACCTTTAAAAAGTACAAATTGCTTGTCATAATTTCAGGTTTTGAGTTTGCTTTTTTACATAATGGACTTTGGAGTACATTTTTTTCCTTCTGTTTTCTTTCTGTTTTTTTTTTTAAAGCAGCTTATAAAAAGAATAATCTGCACACATTTTTGCATAATGAATTTTCATACGACAATGATTGACATGGGTGTGGTGCTGCCTTCCGTCATGTTAAAAAAGACTGGGTTCAGTGGATTTAAAAAAAAAATCAAGCTGTTTTATTCCATTTGGGATTTGTGGATATGGTGCTTTTAGACTCCTTTGGGAAGTGAGATAATTTCATAATAATTTCCTTCGGGAAGGAAATTGGAGATAATTTCAACATTTATTTTCTTGGGATTTGAGATGAAAGTTTGTGCAATGTTTGCTCTTAGCTGGATGTAGTAAGTTGGATAAACATTGTTAAGTGATGATGATGATTATTATTATTACTATTATTATCATCTTCATGTGAAGTCCTTGGTGCTCGATGAGCTTGGGAAATTTCCTTGCAGACATTCCATGACCCAGCAAAGTAATATCATCAGTATTAGAAGGGAGAGGGGTTTACACCCAATGTATATGCAAGTGGCAATGCACCATTGGTATGAATGTTCTTGGTGGTATTTTGATTGTTGTTTAATGCTTGATTGTTTGTCTGGGGTTAATACAAGCTTATCTGGGTTTCTCTTCCTGTGAGGTAGGAGGACGAGGAAGAAGAAGAGGAGTAGGAGGAAGACTGTGAGATCCTTTTTGTTCTCTGAGCTTGATGGTTTTCTTGCAGAAATATCATTACCCAACTAAGCAACATAATCAGTGATGGAAAGAAGTAAGGTTTGCAAGGAGGAGGAGGAGGAAGAAGAGGAGGAGGAGGAAGGGGGAGGGGGGAGGAGAATGAGGAAGACTGTGGGGTCCTTGGTGTTCTCTGAACTTGGTTGCTTTCTTGCAGACATTTCATGACCCAACTAAGGAACATCATCAGTCGGCTGAAGTGGAAAGCAAACAATGCTGTTCAAATGCCTTTACCAGATTACTAACAAAGAGTATCTTCTCTTAAAAATCTTTGTGCTCCTTTATTGGCCCATTGAAAAAAATTTATTGATGTTACCAAACCTTTTGAGAGAAGCCATAAATCACTGTGTTGCTCACATTTATCATTGAAGGAAAAGCTCACATTTCACTTGCAATGAAAATAAATTTGAACAATTTTCCCCTTCCGTTTAAGCTCACAAGCATCTATTCCACCAATTGATCTACAGACATCTGAGATTCCATCCTATCTTCTCCTTCTCTACCATTTCTTCTCCTTTTCCTCTCCTCTTCCTCCTCTTCTCTTCCTCCTTTTTCTCTTCCTCTTCTTCCTGTTTCTCTTTTCATTCTTCCTTGCCTGTTCCTCTCTTCTTCACTATTCCTCTCCTCTTTTCCCCCTTTTCCTCCTATTTCCTCTTCTTCCCTTATTTCTCCTTTTTCTCCTCTCCTCCCTCCCATTCTCTTCCTCCTCATTTCTCTTTCCCTTCTTTCTCTTCCCTCCCTCCCAATTCTTTTCTCCTTCCTTCTTTTTCCTTCTCCTTTTCGTTTTTTTAACCTCTCATTGGCATTTTGTTCTCTCACCCTTCTGTCTCTTCTTCCTCTCTCCTCCTTCTATTTCCTCCTCTTCATTCTCTTCCTCTTTTTCCCCTGCCCTCCTCCTCTTCCTCCTTCTTCTTCTCTTCTTCTCTTCTTCTCCTTCTGCTCGTCTTCTCCTTTTCTCTTCCTCTCCTCCTCTTTCTCGCCTCTTCCTCCTCTCCTCATTCTCCTCCTCTTCCTGTCCTTCCTTCCTCCTCCTCTTTTCCTGCTCTTGCCACCTCCTTTCTCTCCTCCTCCTCCTCTTCTCTCTTCTTTCCCCTTTCCACCTCTCCAATCCCTGGGCATTCAAGATGGCTGACAAAAAGATGCTATCAACCCTTTCCCTCAAAATACCATCACCAAAATGAAAATAATTATTAGTTTAGACTCACTCACACCCTCTCCCAACAGCTGGTTAAAGGGGAAAGTGTTGACCCCCAGTCTTAAAAGCAGGAATTTGGAGGCTTCTCCCAAGAGACGCCCCTCCCTCTGTCTCTTCTAGTCTGACACTCTAGGACAAGGGTGGACAATTAATTTTCCCATGGGAAATGAGCCCCATGAGAAATTTCCCATGGGCCCCATGAGAAACTAGGCTGTTGTGGAAGGCCAAACCAGCAGCCTGAGCTTAATTCTGCTCAAGATTAATTTTATCGCTTTATAAAAAAGCAGTAAATTATCTGGTTTCGATTAGCTGCTACCAGTAAGAACACATATTATGATTACTGGGGCGGTGCACATAAACTGAAAAAATGAATAGCAATTGTCTTCAAAATGAAAAAAATAAACAATGCAGCGATACAGGAGATCCTTGACTTACGAACACAATTCAGCCCAATGTTTCTGTTGCTAAGCGACAGCTGTTAAGTGAATTTTGCCCCTTCTTAGCAACCTTTCTTGACACAGGGGTTAAGTGAACCATTGCAGTTGTTATGGTTGTTGAGTGAATGTGGCTTCCCCATTGACTTTGAAGGTCACAAAAGGGCAAAAACGTGACCCTGGGATACTGCAATTGTCATAACTATGAATCAATTTGCCAAGCGTCTGAAGTTTGATCACATGACCATGGGAATGCTACAACGGTTGTAAGCGTGAAAAATGGTCATCTAAGTCAGGGGTCCCCAACCACCGGGCCCTGGACCGGTACTGGTCTGTGGATCATTTTGTACCAGGCCACAAAGAATGAATAATCGTGATTAAAATATATATATATATATAAATATGTTTTCAGTAAAGAAATAGTAAAGAAGCCCTTTACTATTGGGGAAGAATTGATTTTGCCGGTCCTTGAAAAAGTGTTTCTGTGCGAAACTGGTCCCCGGTACAAAAAGTGGGGACCACTGATCTAAGTCACTTTTTTTCAGCGCTGTTGTAACTTTGAACGGTCAGTAAATACAGGCTTGTAAGCTGAGGACTACCTGTAACAGAATAACAGGGTAACAACAGAATAACAGTGTTGGAGGTCATCTAGTCCAACCCCCTATTCAAAAGCAGGAAACCTTATACCACTTCAGACAAACGGCTGTCCAATCTCTTTTGAAATCCTCCAGTGATGGAGGTACCCACAATGGAATAACAGAATAACAACAGAGTAATAGAATAACAACTAGAACTGCAGAATAACAGAACAGTTGGAAGGGACCTCAGAGGTCTTCTAGTCCACCCCCTTCCTGGGAGGGCCATCCCTGGAGGATTTCAAGAAGAGACTGGACTGCCATCTGTCAGAAATGGTGTAGGGTCTCCTGCTTGGGTTGGGGGTTGGACTTGATGACCTACAAGGTCCCTTCCAACTCTGTTATTATTCCACACAAATGCCTGTCCATCTCTTCTTTAAAATCTCCAGGGTTAAATCCCCCATTTAACCCTCAACTAGTGCTTCTTCAAGGGGAATCCAAGTAGGAAATCACCCTCTGACCTTTCCTACATCGCCCAAAGCAGTGGTTCCCAAAGTGGGCGGTACCACCCCCGGGGGGAAGTGGGGTGCCTTAGGGGGGCACTAAGAGGTAAGGGGGGGGTGCTGGAGGCGTTCCCCTCAAAGGGCACAATTCAGGGGTGAAAAATCCTGCTGCTGCCGCATTCGAGGTGAGGCCCCGCTGGCTCACCCCATTGACTTGTACACTCCGGAGAAGGGGCTCAATGGGGTGACCCTATGGAGCCTCACCCCGAACGCGCATTGGGAAAGGAGAGCAAAGCCAGAGTGGCTTTGCTCTCCTTTTCAAACATCCCGCTGCCGGTGCGTTCGGGGTGAGGTCCCGCTGGATCACCCCATTGAGCCCCTTGCACTGGAGGGACCTGCCCAAGCAAGTCCGAAAGGAGCGGTGCAAGAAGTCAATGGGGTGAGCCTGAGAGAGAGAAAGGAAGAGAGAAGGAAGAAGAGAAAGAGAAAAGGGTTAGAAAGAAAATGGGACAGACAAAGAAAGAGGGAGGGGGGGAATGGAAGGAAGGAGACAGAAAGAAAAAGAAATAAAGAAGGAGGGAGGGAGGAGAAAGATAATGAGATATCTATTCTAGTCCAATCTCCAGCAGGGTTAGAAGGGAGTGTGTGTGTGTGTGTGTGTGTGTGTGGTGTGTGTGTACATTTTGGTTTTGCCTTCTTCAGAATTGGCACTGTAATGCATTGGGGAAAAGTAATTTTTTATGGTGGATTCTGTTTAAAGCCTCAGCAAAAGATGAGAGCTTCCTGATAGTCTTGGCCATGTTTCGTCCACAAAACTTTTAATTAATAGAAGCCAAAGATGTTTCAATGTGCTGGCAAAGATGCTGGCAAAGATGTTTCAATGTGAAAAAGGGCCTCTAAACTAAGCCTCATTTCAATCTGATGCATCAGGTCTCTCTCTCTCTCTCCCTCTCTCCTCCTCCATCCCTCCTCTTTCTTTGTCCCTTTTTCTTTCTTTCCCTTTTCTCTTTTCTTCCTTCTCTTTTCTCTCTCTCTCTCTCTCTTTCTCTCCATCTCTCTAGCTCACCCCATTGATTTGGTGCACCACTCCGCTCGGACTTTCTTGGGCAGGTCCCTCCAGTGCAGTGGGCTCAATGGGGACGACCTGCGGGGCCGGCACGTAGAACGCAGCAGTGCCGGCACGTTTGAAAAGTAGAGCAAAGCCAGAGGTCGATAATTTTTGCTGCAAAGAATCACAAGTTTCTCAGCTGTGCAGAAGAAGCGACACACATGTCAATGCAATTCAGCAACATAAAATAAAGAAATACAAGTAAAACAAGAATTGGCAAAGCATCTCTGATTAGATTTTATTCACTACTAGAATCTAATCAAAGATGCTTTGCCGATTCTAGTCCAATCACCTGCTCCAGCAGGGTTAGAAGTGAGTGAGTGTGAGTGTGTGTGTGTGTGTGTGTGTGTGTGTGTGTGTGCATGGCTGTCAAAACTCCAAAAACAGGTCAAGTAGTTCTGGGGAGGCCAGCCATAAATTAGAACACTTGCTAAGTAACCGGCCATTAAGTGAGGACCACTTGTATTTGCTTTGCCAGTCACCAAACCACGCCCACCCAGTCATGTGACCAGCAAACCACACCCTCAAATTAAGCCATGCCCACAACCATTTGAATCCCGCCCCTGGGTGGGGGGCATTGAGGATGAGTTTGTAGCACCAAGGGGGTAGTGGACTGAAAAAGTTTAGGAACCACTGGCCTAAAGGCAATTCTAAACCCAGGAAAAACATCCAATTTTCAACTGCCAGCCTCGTAAAGCTCCAGCCACATGGAGAGGCATACCTCTCCCCCACAAAATACATGACCCACCTCCTCAATTTCCTTTTCTCTCTCACGAGCAATGCCAAAGTTCCTTGGCTGGTTGCCCCCAGTTTATTTGTCACAGTATGTTTTTTTTTGTTGTTGTTCCAGAGCTTGGACCAAAAACAGCTGGTTGGAGAGGCCAAGCTTTGGCAGATACCGAAATGCAGAACTGCAGCAACAGCAGCAGCAGGGTAAGGGAAGAAAAATGGCTAAAAATAAAACTTCACCATAAGCCATCCGGGAGGTTGGAACAGGAAAACTGAGCTCCGATTTGGGCACCTTTGACTCTTGTGCCAAAGAGCCCTCGCCATGAGAGCATCTCCAGATTGTATTTGCTGCTGTGGTGACAGGCAGGGCAGGGATTACTTGTTCTGACCCAAATCTTGGAAACAATCATGAAACAGAGGTAACAGCAAAACCTTTTAATGATTCTTTACAAATTCCATTCCTTCCCAGTTAAAAGGCTGTTTCAAACTAATTGTCTCTGATAAGAACGAGCCTTGCCAAGGTTGTTCAAGGCTGCCAAGAATACTAGATAAAGCTATTAAGAAATAGTTCAAACACAAAGAGTCTCCAAACACCAACCAAGATACTCCAAACATCCACAAGGCTTGAGTGCAAAAACTTCTTTGCTTCCTGCAAAGGACTCTGGTTTCTCAGCTAGCTTTTATCTCTTAAAGGAGGGGCCATCACCTTGCAGTCTTCCTCCCGAGGCGCTTGTGCTGCTGCAGCTGCTTTTTCCTTCGAGCAGCCCTGTGTGCATGCACACTGGGCACAGGCTGCTTGGGGGCCTCTTCCTCACTGCTGCCAGCCTCCACAATCTCCAAAGGCAGCATTCCTCTCCTTGAGGGTCCTGGCCCCATCCCTGTATCACATGCAGGCTCCTCATCTGAGTCCTCGCTCTCTGAGACCTCAGCCATCCACACCTGCTGCTGGAGAACCACAACATAACTTCCTTGCTGGGAAGAATCCAACTGGTGCAGTGCAGGTAAAGCAAGAGAAAATACTTCCTCTGTTGAATATCAGCCTGCTAAACCAGCCAGAGATGATTCCTTGGAAAGGAGACCAACAGCAGAAGCGAAAGAAATGTTGCTCTTAGGATTAGGACTCTGGTGAGAGCCCAAATTTAAAGCCCATTCTCTGCAAGGCTACAGGTAGTCCTCAATTTAGGACCATTTGTTTAGGAGGTAATATCATCAGTGCTGGGAAGAAATAGGGTTCTGGCTTCTAGCAGTGATG
>BLBF01000048.1:13112836-13134729 GCA_015471245.1 Laticauda colubrina | reverse complement strand
TAGAATAGAATAGAATAGAATAGAATAGAATAGAATAGAATAGAATAATGCAAAGTGAGGGATAGATCTGGAAGGATAATATGAATTGTTATAAAGTAAACTAAGTAAAATATGATTATTTTGTAAAACAGGGATGAATAAAAGTATAGTCAACAATTGTTTAATAAAGATATTAATGTACTTGATATTTGATTGAAAGTATGAGAGGATATATAATGTAATTGTAATTGAAGACTACGAAATGGTTGCACGAAATATGTAAATCAACTGGCACACTGCATGTATATATATGGAAGATGGTGTATGTTTTTACGTTATGTTTGTTTATGTTTGTCTTAAAATCAATAAAAATTAAAAAAAAAAAAGAATGCAAAGTGAAGAAAGAATAGCGAAAATAGAAAATAGCATAGCATAGAATTTTTATTGGCCAAGTGTGATTGGACACACAAGGAATTCATTCGCGCACAGTGTACATATAAACAGCAAGTAATACATAAACACACAAAATATTTCCTTAAAAGTAAGTAAATAAGCAAACAAACAAACTGGCAGTTCAGATTCCGGGCAGTATAGGACATTTAATAAACGAAATAAATGGAATATATAACGGAGGATTGGGAGGGGGAGGTTAATGCTGAGTTCCGAGCTCCCCTACCGCCTTTGCGGAGACTTGCCCGCCCCAAACCCCTCACTCACCCCGGGCAGGAAAAAGCCGGAAAAAGCCCCCCAAAGGCAGAGGCGCAGGAGCCTGGAGTCCATCGCGGGGCGAAAGGAGGAAGGCGAAAATCTGATTTTCCTGCAGGGAGGGCCGTAGGCAAAAGGGCCGGAATTACTGCGCTTGGGATGCAAAAGGACGGCGGGCTTGCATCGCTCGTCCCGGGACAGCGTCGGGAGTCGCAACAGCGGAGCAACTTGCCAGGGACACCTTCCAGCTAACCTCTGGCGGGGCAACCTTCGCCAGCAGCTGGCAGAGAAGCCGCAGCGGAGGAAGAAGCAGCGCGGCGATAAGAGGGCGAGACCAGCCGCGGGTCTCCCACGGGCGGGTCGGGGAGGGAGGGGGCGGGGAGTCCCTTTTCCCGCGGGAGGGGGGGGGGTTAGAGAGGGGCGGGGCCGGAGGGAGGGGAGGCCAATGGGAGGCTGGCAGGGCCGGGGGCGGGCCCCGCGAGGCAGGTGAGGTGCGCGGGAAGGGATCGGGCTGAGGGGAAAAAGGGAGAGAAGGAAGGGAGGCGAAAAAGGGGGGAGGATGGAAGGAGGGAGGGGGGGGGGGGAGAAAAGAGTGAGAAGCGGGAAAGGAGAGAGAAGAAGGAAGGGAGTCCGAGGCCCCCTCAATTTGGCTTCGAACTAGGGAGCCAAAGGGAATCCAAACTCTTTCATTTCTCTGAAGACTAACTCGTATTTCTGATGGGTTTTCGGTTTCAGTGACATCGGCACCAAAGCGGGAGGAATCGAGGCCCTCTTTATCTCGAGGGCTTTCCTGAGTGGCCTCAAAACTCCACAAAAGCGAGAAATGAAACATGGAGATGGCTGCCCTTTGATGGGCCTGGTCTGGCATCGACCGGTGGTTTGGCGTGGAAAAAATAGTCACCAACTCTATGGCCAATTGACAGAAAAGATTTAATAAAATTCCTTTCCTTTCTTCCTCCCTCTCTCCCTTTCTTCCTTCTTTCTCCTATCTTCCTCCCTTCTTTCTTTCCCTCCATCCTTCCTTCCCTTTCCCTTCCTCTTTCCTTCCCTTCTTTCTTGCTTCCTTTCCCTTTTCTCTCCCATTGTCTCACTTTTGTTCTTTCCTTCCCCTCTCTCTCTTTCTCTCCTTCCCCCCTCCCTATTTTCTTTCTTTCTTTCCTACTTACTTTCTTCTTTTCTTAATTTTTTTCTTTTCTTTCTTCTCTCCTCAACTTTGTCTTTCAGATCCTTCAGCGGTGCACTCATCACCACTGTAGCTGAGCCCCTGTAATTTGCTTTTCGATCAATTTTGGGAGTTGAAGTCCACAAGTCTTAAAGTTGCCAAGTTTGGAGACCACTGACATAGATAGACAGACCTTATCTAGAGGACTATCTGGGCCCAACTTGGGCCTTGAGATCTTCCAATGGCGCACCCACCACCCCTGTGACCTAACCTTTCTTGTGATTGTTCTATTCTTCTCTTTCCTTCCATCTTTCCTGAGTTTTTGGACCTTATGTGTCCGACATTGGATAATTTCTGCCTTGTTCTTTGTGCTTCCAAGTAAGAACTCTGAAAATAAATGTATATTAATCTACATTTGTTTGTGTGTGTATGTATTTCTCAACCAACTATCATCTCTCTCGATAAAACCCTAATATATATATATATATATTTTTCTGCAGAAGGCCATTATGGTTCCTTGAAAATTAAGATAAAAGAGAAAGACTTGCACCAGCTGATAAAGAAAGCAGAAAAGAAAACGCTGAATCAGAATTTGAGCAAGCAAACAAACTGGCATCTTGGTAAACAGAGGAAACCCTCAGTATATCGACAAAAGAAGGGTTATCAGAACTTGGCTTTGGGTTTTATGAGTTTACCAAGCCTTTCCATAGTTGTTTTCCCCCATCTTTTTGGATCATGTCTGTCCAGGAAGGAAGAAGAAAAGCCGGTTGGGTGACTTTGGGCCAAACACTTGGAGACAGTGAGTTCTAGTCCTGCCTTTAGCCATAAAAACTGGCAAGGTGACTTTGCGTCAATCACCAGGAGACAGTGAGTTCTAGTCCCATTTTAGGTATGAAAATCAGCTCTGGCATAAAAGCCAGCTGGGTGACTTTACATTTCTGTTTTCTTTCTCCTTTTCTTTGCTCATTATGGTTCTGATTAGTTAATTTTTATGCTTTTTGTAAAACGTATAAAGAAAAATGTATGAAGAAACAAAGTGAAATTAAAGTCACATGTAGTCAATTTACAATAGTTTAATGACTATTCAAAGTTTAACAGTTGTTAACAGTTGTAACAGATTAACAGAGTTAGAAGGGACCTTGTAGGTCATCTAGTCCAACCCCCTGCCCAAGCAGGAGACTCTACACCATTTCTGACCAATGGCGGTCCAATCTCTTCTTGAAAGCCTCCAGTGATGAAGCTCCCACAACTTCCGAGGGCAACTTCTGTTCCATTGGTTGATTGTTCTCCCTGTCAGAAAGTTTCTCCTTGTTTCCAGATTAAATCTCTCCTTGTTCAGTTTCTATCCATTATTCCTTGTCTGGCTTACAGGAGCTTTAGAAAATAGCCTGACCATCTCTGTGGCAGCTCACAAATATTGGAAGACTGCTATCATGTCTCCCCTGGTCCTTCTCTTTCCTAGACTAGCCAGGCCCGGTTCCTGTAGCCGTTCTTCATATGTTTTAGTCTCCAGTCCCCTAATCATCTTGTTTGCTCTTCTCTGCACTCTTTCTAGAATCTCAACATATTTTTTATAGTGTGGTGACCAAAACTGGATGCAGGACTCTAGGTGTGGTCTTACTAAGGCTTCATAGAGTAGTATTAGTACCTCACATGATCTCGATTGTATCCTTCTGTTAATACAACTTAGGATTGCATTGGCTTTTTTGGCTGCTGCTGCACACACCTGGCTCATATGTAGCGGGTTGTCCCAAGATCCCTCTCAATGGCCGTTGCAGCATCCTTATGATCACATGATCAAAATTCCGGCACTTAGCAACTGACTCATATTTATGACAGTTGCAGTGTCCCGGTGTGTGTTTGTCACACAATCCCTTTTGTGACCGTCTGACAAGCAGTCAGTGGTGATTCTCTTAACAACTCTGGCAAGAAGGGTTGTAACATGGAGCAAAATTCACTCATCAAATGTTTTGCTTCATCATGGAAATTTTGAGCTCAGTTGTGGTCACAAACTGACTACTTATCTAAAAGTGTCTAAATATGAAATTTCCTGAAATGTAAAAAAAAAAAAAAAAGATTGCAGATTGAAGTTGCAAATCTCCGATAAAGCAGAGGAACTGAAAGAGTTTTGGAAAACAGGAAAGGATTTGAATCTTTCCATATGGAGGCAAATAAGCTGGGAAAGTATTCTAATAATGGAAGAATATACAGTGTCAGCCAAAAGAAGACAATATCACAATAAAACTGAAAATCATTTTTAGTTCATCTAGTTTAAACTTAACAATTATGTGCAATAAAGTCATGATGTTAGTTGACTACCCAATGCCAGGTTTCTAGAAATCTGGGGCCAGGTTTCATATTTTAATGCAAAAGATTCTTAAAATAAATGTAAAACTGAAACCAGAGATTTTTCTTTTAGGACTGCCGGATAAGGAATTTGAAAAAAAAATATTTTACATGCTCACTACATCAGCAATAATTTTTTACCTGCAAAAATGGAAAGATATCCACGATGGAAGAATGGATGGAAAAACTGATGGAGCTTGTTTTAATCAAAGAATATACCGAGTTTTGTTTATACTTTGAAACCACTTCTGGACTTTGTGCTCCTGAGAGGGGGGAAAAAAAATGAAATTCTGGCTTTAGAATTTACTGATTATAGAAATGACTAGTAAATACAGACAGTCCTCAGCTTGCAACCCCAAATTTTTCAGGCTAAGCAAGACAGTTGTTAAGTGAGTTTTACTCTGTTTTCCAACCTTTCTTGCTGCAGTTGTTAAGTGAATCATTGAGTTGTCAAGTTAGCAACACGGTTTTTAAGTGAATCTGGCTTCCCCCCCCCCCCCACGAACTTTGCTTTTGTCAGAAGATCACAAACAGGGATCGCATGTGACTTCGGGACACTACAACCTTCATAAATATGAGTCAGTTGCCAAGCATCCAAATTTTGAGCATGTGACCAGAGGGATGCTGCAATGGTTGTATGAAAAACGGTCATAGATCATTTTTTTCAGCACTGTTATAACTTTGAATGGTCACTAAACCGAATGGTCGGAAGTTGAGGACTACCTGTTGAGATGGACGTGGCTAGTTTTTGGATGAGGTGCCAGGGAGAATGTCCAGGTTTTTGAGCTAATAGAAGTCAACAGTCGTGGGATTCAAATTTTTTCACTACTGGGTCTGTGGATGTGGCTTGGTGGGCGTGGCTTGGTGGGCGCGGCTTGGTGGGCGTGGCTTGGTGGGCGCGGCTTGGTGGGCGTGGCTTGGTGGGCGTGGCAGGGGAAGGATTCCGCAAAATCTCCCTTCTCCCCACCCCACCAGTCTGCTTTCCAGCTCCATTCTCCTGTGCAGGGCAACCAAAGGAGATCAGATGGGACTCAATGGGCGGCGGAGAAGAAATGGGGACAGGGCTAATCAGAGGTGGAATTTGCTGGTTCTCCCAACTACTCAAAATTTCACTACCAGTTCTGCAGAACTGGTCTGAACTGGCTGAATTCACCATCTCTGGAAGTCAAAAGAACATCTAGGAAGTTATTAAATCACTTTTATGTTGCTTTGAAGAAAAAGTCCATGGGTGAATCTATAGGAACAGAGCTCAACTCAAAGGGTCTTTCCATTTCATTTCTTACAGCTTCCTTATACAAGTGTCCTTGAGTTATGACTGTAATGGAGTCTTCCCTGTAATTGTTGTTAAGTGGATTGGTCATGTGACCGACCTGATTTTACAATTTTTAATTTCTATCCTGGCTTTGTTATTTTTAATATACTGTATATATTCAACACATTTTCCTCCGCTTATTTTTTGCAGCGGTCATTAACTGAATGCACTGGTTTTAATGCGCATTAGGTGAATGTTTCTTTATTATTTGCATAAATAATGCAAATAATTTTGCATTATTTTTATATTTTAAAATATAATATAATAAAAATAAAATAAAATATAAATTATATATACAGTATATATAAATTATAAAATTAAAAATAAAATAAAATATAAATTATATTTTAATATTTTATTTAAAAAATAAAAAAAACCCTTATTTGCTCAGGGCCCCAAACTGGAAGTGCTCATCACAATTGCTGTAAAGTTGTTTGTTTGACTTCAGGATGTTGCAAATAGCCATAACACTACTGTGTTACTGCACACCTAGAGTGTGGTAATGTGACTTTGAGGGATGACTGTTGGACTTCGAATCTGGGTTATAAGTCCCCTCTTTCAAGTGGGCCATAACTTTGAAACCTCGCTAAGCAAGCAGTCATAAGTTGAGGAATATCTGTAGCTTGATCATTCTTCTGTAAGAATTTTAGTAATGAATTTACAGGACAGGTTCCTCCTAAAGATTGTGCTTTTATAATGCACAGGACTAGAAACACATTTTTAGCTATCAGCATATAAAAATAAGAGCTCACCTCTTTGTCTTCTACCACTGATGATATTACCTAGTTGGGTCATGAAATGTCTGCAAGAAAACAATCAAGCCCAGAGAGCACAAGGACTGCAAAATCATCCTCCTCCTCTTCCTCCTCTCAACACTCTCTTGTAGCACTGATTCCTAGTAGGTTCATGAAATGTCTGCAAGAAAACCACCAAGTTCAGAGAGCGCCAAGGACCCCACAGTCCTCCTCCTCCCTCCCTCCTACAAACCCCACTCCCTTCTAACACTGATGATGTTACCTAGTTGGGTAATAAAATGTCAGCAATAAAACAGTCAAGTTCAGAAAGCTCAAAGTTCAATCTTGAGCTGTAAATATTCTCTTATGTCAGTAACACCATTCTTCAGTAGCTGTTTAAGGAAATCAGTAGCCATAGTGGGAATTAATTTTAAATTTGCCAAACAAAGGTTTTGTAAAAGGTTATCATCCATTGTCTCTTAGACTGAATTGCTTTCTTTTCCAAATGAGATTGTCAATAACCCTTTGTCTGATGAGGTAAAAATATTCATTTTGCTTTGGGATGTAGCAATAGGTAGCAACCGAGTCTAAGATATCCCAATCAAGTGAGTTTTCTTAGCTGAGGTAAATTAAGTTTATACTTTTTATATAACTTCCCCAAAGCCAAGTGCAAATATAATTTACAAATCACAGCATGTAATCCTTCCAGGTTACCCTGTTTTAGTTAGATTCTGCTGTTAGAGATCAGCCCTGGGTCACGCCAATAATTTCTCTCTTTGGAGGAGCTCAATCTGCATTCAAGAAAAGTCAAAGACTTGGTTTGAGCAAGTTAAAAAAATATTGACTACAGTTAAGCCTAGGAGAAAGGAAGAAGGGAAGGAGAAAAAATGAAGGAGGAAGGCAAGGGAAGGAAATAGGGAAAGAAAGAAAAGGAGGGAGGGAGGGAGGAAAGAAGGGAACAAAGCAAGGAAGGAAGAAGGAGGAAGGGAGGGAGGGAAGAAGAAAGGAAGAAAAGAGTGGGAAAGTGGGAAGGAGGGAAGGAAGGAAAGAGGAAAAGAGGAAAGGGAAAAAGAAAAAAGAAAGAGAAAGAAAGAAAGAAAAAAGGAAGGAAAGGATGGTGGAAGGGAAGAAGGGAGGAAGATGTAAAGGAAGGAGGGTGAAGGAGAGTGGAAGGGAGAGGGAGGGAGGAAGTGAGAGAAAAAGACAGGAAGAAAAAGAAACAGACAGGGAAGGAGGAAGCAAGGATCTCTGGAATGGCAAGTGAAGACGTTGCTTCCAGGTCTGTATTTGCGGTGAGTCCATCAGTTTTTCTTTGCTGCAGCAACACATTTGTTTACTATCTACCTCTTTCTTTTTTATGATTCTCAACTTCCAGAGTCCTCTGGAGTTGGGTAGCCTTTAAATTTAAACAAATAAAGGCTAGGTGGATATGGGTGTGTGCAGGCACAGTTTAAATTCCAAGTTCTTCCCATGTTCCACAGCCTTTTGCCACCTCTTTTCCTGCCTGGACTCTTGATGGGACCTGTGTGTTGTGTATCCATAATTGTTGGATTCACGGCTAACTCCACCTCTCAGACCCATCTTGGACAGAGGTATCCAAATGTGGCAATTATAAGACTTCTGGATTTCAACTTCCAGAATTCCCCAGCCAGACGTGACACGATTCTGGAGACTCATGATCTAGAATACAACAGAAATAACAGAATAACCAAGTTGGGAGGGACCGTGGAGGTCTTCATTAAACCAGACATACCCAATTTCTGCAACTGTTCTTCGTATGTTTTCCTAAGTGTCATAAGTCAAGGACTACCTGTATTGTTGCACAGATACTATTGTTAGGAGTTTTCCCTTATAATTAAATATAGAAAAAATGTTTTCTTTGTTATTGGCTTAAGGAAAGAAGCCCCTGTGTTGTTTTCAGCTTCTTTGCAAGTCAAATATTCCTTTTATGTGTTAACATTTCTAACTTCTGCATTAGTTACCTGCTGATAGGATTCCCTTTCTTAGATGTGCTGCTTTAAAATCTTAACATATTCCTTCACATCATTTTGCAAAATGCGCCTTCGTTAATATTCTCTTGTTTTGAGAAGCTGCCAAATCTCCTTAAAATCCTCATGAAGTTTTTCTTTCTTTTTTTTAATTCCACCTCCTTTTTCTCTGTCAAAACTGAATCTTATGAAATCTATTATTTTTTTAGTTTTCTTGTCTTAAACTTCTAGAGAAAGCATATGAGCAAGCCCAAATTTAAAAAGAAAGAAACCAGATCCAGAAAATAGAGAATAAAGCACAGAGGAATAAAGCAGATGTCTAAAAAAAAACCAGGGAGGTTTTAGTGTTCCAGGATATCATTTGGTAAATTTGATAATTCATTGAATACAGGTAATTCTTAACTTATGACCACAATTGAGCTCAAATTTTTTGCTGCTAAGTGAGTATTTGTTGTGATTTGCCCCATTTTATGATTTTTCTTGTAAGAATTGATAATTAAATCATTTCAGGTGTTAATTTAGTAACCCAGTTGTTAAGTGAATCTGGCTTCCCCACTGATTTTGCTTATCAGAATGCCACAAAAGGGAATCATGTGAGCCCGGAACACTGCAACCATCCTAAGTACATGCCAGTTGCCAAGCATTTGAATTTTGATCATGTGACTGTGAGAATGGCTGCAATGGTCATAAGTGTGAATAATGGTCATAAGTCACTTTTTTCAGTGCTGTGAACGGTCACTAAATAGATGGTTGTAAGTCAAGGACTACTAAGGAGGAGCTGTCTTTCTCACACATGAATTGTGTTATTTTCAGGAATGGAACCCCTCCTTCCTGGGAAAAAGGACATTTTATCACACCTATAAAGTTTTTCACGTCATAAGGCCTGGTTTTGTGAGGGGCAATCTCTCCTTTATTTTCTGCTTATCTTGTATCATTGGGCATATAAATCTTTCATTTTAAATTAAATTTTAATCAAAGTTGTGAATGCTCCAACACTGGAGGTTTTTAAGAAGAGATTGAAAAGCCACCTGTCTGAAATGGAGTAGGGTCTCCTGTCTGAGCAAACGGTTGGACTAGAAGACCTCCAAGGTCCCTTCCAACTCTTATTCTGTATTCTGTTGCCCTGTTTATGAAATCAACACAGTAAATCAGGAAAACTCACTAGTTTTTCAGAATTTCTGAATTAGATCTATTTCTTACCACAGTCACCAAATTTTACAGGTACCAATCAACTTACTGGGCCCGAAATTCCCGTTGCTGAGCAAGATGATAAAAGTGAGTTACACCCCATTTTATGGCCATTTTGGGCAGGGTTGTTAAGTGGATCAATGCAGTCGTTAAAAGAATCACACCTTTAAATGAATCCAGCTTCTTCCACTGACTTTGTGCCCCTGACATGGCTGGGAAGACAAGGGGTTGACCCCAGGACAATACAACCACCAAAAATGCACAACAGTTGCCAAGCATTTTGTTCATGTGACTATAGGGATGCTGCAATGGTTATAAGTGCAAGGACCAGTTATATGTCACTTTTTTTCTGTGTTGCTCTAACTGTGAACGGTCGCTGAAAGGATGATTGTAAGTGGACTATTATCTGCATTTCTTCTGATCATTGTGGCTATTGAATAATTTAAAAGAATGAAGAATGGTGGAAATTGAAACCTCAGTTAGGAAAGAAAATTAATGAAGTTTTATATTATACATAACCATGTTTTCTTTAAGTGGATCTTTTCAGAGGGGTCTGAAATAAAGCCAAAATCTTTAAAACACTATCAGTTTCTGAGGGATACGGGGTTTGGTTCCCAGGCTGATAAAACTCAAGGAAATCATTGTATAAACATGACAAATTTTTCAGTTATCGGCAAAAAGCATGCATCACATTGCTGGTAGCCAGAAAATAATTAGGAATTTCCCCCCCTGTTGCAAAATAGCTTCAAATAAGGATTGGATGCAATCTGGTGCTCTTTGAATCAATCTGTTTAGATCTCAGAAATGGAATTTTGCATTTTTAATTATAGAGTAGAGAGAGACCAAAATATTTCTTTGCTGAGCTGAATGTTAAAACAGCACTTTTGTATTTCAGCTACAGATGGGTTAGAAATATGAACTCTTTAAGGTGCTACATTCATCAAAAGGAAGATTAAGCCACTGACCAGATACAGTATTTTTATTTTTGGTACATTATATTCAGATGCAATATATTTATTCTAACAGATTTGCAACTAGAAAAAAGTTATAACATTTTCTTTTTATATAAGCCAATTGCAGTGACACTGATGTATGCTCAAAAGTGGAAAAAGTTAATTATACCCACAATGGTATTACCAGGACATGGGAAGTTATAGTTCTAGTGTCTTAAGAATGAAAGTTGGATGGGTGACTGGGTTAATCACTGGGAGATAGTGAGTTCTAGTCTCATCTTTGGTATGAAAGTCAGCTGAGTGACTTTGGGCCAATCACTAGGAGACTGTGAATTCTAGTTCCCTTTAGGCATGAAAACCAGCTGGATGACTTTGGGACACTCACCAAGAAACAGCAAGTTCTAGTCCTTCCTTAGGCATAAAAGTCAACAAGGTGACTTTGGACCAATCACTAGGGGACTGTGAGTTCTAGTTGTCCCTTAAGTAAGAAATCCAGCTAGATGATTCTAGGCCAATCACAAGGGGACAGTGAATTCTGGTCTCGTTTTAGGTTCAAATGACTTTGGGTGGGTGACTTTGGGCCAATTACTAGGAGACAGTGAGTTCTAGTTCTGCCTTAGGCATAAAAGCCAGCTGGGTGACTTTGAGCCAGTCCCTCACTCTCAGCCCAGCCCACCTCACAGGGTAGTTGTTATGAGGAAAATAGGAGGAGGAAGGAGTATTAGATATGTTCTCTACTTTGTTTATAGAAACAATAAACATGTTTGTTGAAAGTTCTGTTGTCTATAGCCAAGTCAGTGGGCTTCAAAACCCAAGAGAGCCAACACAACCACACTGGTCTCTAGTTGACCTACACCCAACTACTCCAAGGCTACCACTCACTGCTCACTATTTTTATTCTTTCCAGCCTCTGCTACATCCCCTCCTCCTCCTGTTCCTCCAACTACATCATCATTAGAAGTTTTTAAGAAGAGATTGGACAACCACAGATCCAAAATAGGGTAGGGGATGGACTAGATGACCTCCAAGAGTCCCTTCCAACAGTTCTTCTGTTCTGCTGGAGAACGGTACTTCTTTCAGTCTCCTTTGCTTCAGATTACATTACAAATACACAAACACACACAAACACACACACACACACACTTCCTTCACTCCCAGACAATAACACCACCACACCCAACTGTCCCTTAATCAGTTTTATAGCCAACCTTTGCTGGGCTAGCTAAGGAGAAGATGGAAAGGGACAAAGAACAACAATGGAAGAGGTCCTGTCTGTTTTGTAGGTTAATTTGCCTTCTTAAGGCGATCTATCAATAAAATGAAAACTTCTTTCATTCCCCCAAAACCCTAATATTTCATTTACAACTGACTGGAAACCTCTTACAGGTAATCTTCAAAACTAACAACAACAACTGACCCTCAAAATCTCTATTGCTAAGCGAGAGTTTTGTTGTTAAGTAAGTTTTGCCACATTTTACAACTTTTCTTGCCACGGTTATTAAGTGAATTCATCGCATTTGTTAATTTAGTAACCCGGTTGTTAAGTGAATCTGTTTTCCCCCATAGACTTTGCTTGTCAGAAGATCGCAAAAGGGGATCACGTGAGCCCAGGGACACTGCAGCTGTCATAAATATGAGTCAATTGTCAAGCATTAGAATTTTGATCGCATGATCGTTTTGATCGTTATAAGTGTGAAAAACAGTCATAAATCACTTTTTTCAGTGCCGTTTTATAACTTCAAATGGTCGCTCAATGAAAAATTATCATTTAGGGGCTACCGATTCATAAAATGGGACAAAGATGCACTTATAATTTAAGGTTCTGTTGATTAGAATAAGACTGGATGATGAAAAAAAAAATTAAGCTTGCTTTTTAAAGAGCTGTAATTGTAATACAGGTGGTCCTCAACTTACAAAAGCTCATGTGGTAACCATTCTAAGTTACAACAGCACTGAAAAAAGTGACTTATGACCATTTTTCACACTTATGACCACTGCAGCACCCCCGTGGTCATGTGATCAAACTTCACATGCTTGGCCTCTGGCTCTTATTTATGACTGTTGCAATGTCCCGGAGTCACCTGGTCCCCTTTTGCGACCTTCTGACAAGCAAACTCGATGGGGAAGACAGATTCACTTAAGCCCATGTCACACTGAACCAACGGATACAAAGAGGATGTAAAATGGACAAAAAAGCTTGCCATCCGTTGGAAAACGTGATGTACTCACTGCCTCCGTTTGGCTTCCTCTCTATCCATCCAGCATCCGTTTATGGACGTTTCATCCGCTCCAAAAGTTTTGGGCTGCCCAAAACTTCATCCGCTACGCATCCGCTACGCATCCGTTATGCATCCGTTACGCATCCGCTATATCCGCTACGCATCCGCTACGCATCCGCGCAACTCGCATCCGCCCAAACGCAGAGACGAAGCGGAACGGACGCAGAATGGATGCAGAACGGACGCAGCATGGAAACAAAGTGTTTAAAACGGAAAAAACGTTCGCAGAGGGGACCTATCTCCGATATTAAGGATATCTGCAGGATGCCTCGAGGATGCATAGCGGAAAACCTATACTGCCTATAAAAAGGGGGAGCAACTCGCCTGCATTGCACTTTCAGAACAGCAGCCTAGCTGTGCAGACCTCTGCAGCCTTCATCTGCCTCTTCCTCTTCCACAGCATCCAGTCATGTCCACCGTGGATTGTGACAAAGTCCTTTCAGCAGTCACCATCGTTCTGCAACAGTGCAAAACCATCTACAGGCTCTGTGAACTCTACTATGGGAAGAAAAGGAGGCACCCCAAAAAAAGTCTGGGTCCAAAGATGGTTCTCCAGAAGAGCAGAGGACGGACTGTACAACAAGCTGATGGTGGAGCACAGGAGCGAAGACATTCGGGCGTTCCAGAACTTCATGAGGATGCCTCCAGCCATGTTTGATGAACTTGTGCAGCGGCTGACACCCAGGTTGACCAAGGCAAACACCAGCTTCCGGCCCAGCCTGGCACTCACTCTGCGCCACCTGGCCTCAGGGACCTCCTACAGGAGCATGCAGTATGGCTGGATGGTGCCATCCAACACCATCAGCATTGTGGTCAGAGAAGTGGTGCAGGCCATCATCGAAGAATACAAGGAGGAGCTCCTCCATTACCCCTCCACTGAAGAAGGATGGAAGAAAGTTGCAGAGCAGTGGTATCAGAAGTGGAACTTCCCACACACCGTTGGAGCCATAGATGGGAAGCATGTGGCCTGCAAAGCGCCAGCCAAGTCAGGGTCCACTTATTTCAACTCCAAGGGCTTCTTCAGCATCATCCTCTTCACCATGGTCGATGCTGACTAAAAGGTCATGTACATCGATGCTTCAGGCAACAGCTCATCTTCAGATGCCCAGGTATACAACGCCAGTCACCTCAAGGAGGGGCTGGAATGCAACCTCATCGTGGGCTTCCCAGATCCAGAACCCCTGCCCAACGACACACAAGATGTGCCCTACTTCATCGTGGGGGATGATGCCTCCTCCCTCACAACCTACCTCATGAAGCCCTACACCTCCAGACTCCTCACCCGTGAAGAGAGGATCTTCAACTACAGGCTGTCCAGGGCAAGGCGGGTGGTGGAGAACGCCTTTGGCATCCTGGCCAACAGGTTCCAGGTACTTCTCACCACCATGCAGCATTGCCCAGAGACTGTGAGGAGCATCGTGGAAGCTTGCTGCATCCTGCACAATCTCATGCGCACCCGCTACCCAGTGTTGCAGAACAGGCTCGTGGACCTCCAACAAGGCAATGGGGACATGGAGCCTGGGGAATGGAGGCAAGGGCTCAAAACCTGATCGACACTGAGGATGTGCAAGGCCCCAACAGAGCCTCAAATGAAGCGAAGAAGCAGCGCAACCTCCTGAGACAATGGTGCAACTCCCCAGCTGGAGCAGTGGAGTGGCAAGGCAGGATGGTAGATGCTTAATGGATGCTTCCTTCAGCCTGTCTCATCACACGGATGAGATTGGGCCATGTATGTTTGGTTGGCCTACAATGAACAGGGCGTTTAATAAAGAGTTGTGTTTATGTTGACATGTGTGGATAATTATTACATTATTATTGATAATAAAGGGCAGTCCCACTATGCTTGCACTGGAGGTTTATCTATCCCACAGCTATCCTAACCCATCCCACAGCTATTACCCATCCCTCAGGTATCCTTACCCATCCCACAAGCATGCAAAGGCTTAAACCATTTCTAACAGTTTCCAGCAAGACTTTATTAAAAAAAAGAAATGAAGCAAGTGTGTGAATCATAAATAGACTTTATTAACAACAAGCTATAAGACAAAAATGAGTCTCTGGCACTCCTCTTGGTCGCTCAGTCCCAGGGGTGAAGGGTGCAGGTGCTGTGGAGGTGGCTGGTGCTGGAGTGCTTGTCATCAGCTCCTCCAGAAGCAGAAGCAGAAGCAGCAGAAGCCCCAGCCCCAGAAGAGCGAGCCCGTGCTGCAGAAGCCCCAGCAGAACCAGAGTGAGGGCCAGGGGGCGGGATGGTAGCCCTGTCCCTCTTGCCAGGGCTGGCAGCAGATGGCTGAGGCTTGCTGTGCTTCTGCATGGTTGTGGGGTTGCTGGCTGGCAGGGAGGCTGGCAGGAACCAAGGCTGGCAGCAAGGCTGGCAGGGAGGCTGGCACCAAGGCTGGCAGGAAGGTTGGCAGGCAGGCTGGCAGGCAGGCATGCACCAAGACTGGCATGCAGGCAGGCAGCAAGGCTGGCAGGAAGGCTGGCAGGCAGGCAGGCACCAAGACTGGCAGGCAGGCAGGCACCAAGGCTGGCAGGAAGGCTGGCACCAAGGCAGGCACCAAGGCTGGCAGGAAGGCTGGCACCAAGGCAGGCACCAAGGCTGGCAGGGAGGCAGGCACCAAGGCTGGCAGCAAGGCTGGCAGGGAGGCTGGCACCAAGGCTGGCAGGAAGGCTGGCAGGCAGGCAGGCACCAAGAATGGCAGGCAGGCAGGCACCAAGGCTGGCAGGAAGGCTGGCGCCAAGGCAGGCACCAAGGCAGGCAGGTAGGCAGGCACCAAGGCTGGCAGGAAGGCTGGCGCCAAGGCAGGCACCAAGGCAGGCAGGTAGGCAGGCACCAAGGCTGGCAGGGAGGCAGGCACCAAGGCTGGCAGCAAGGCTTGCAGGCAGACATGCAGGCAGGGCAGGCAAGGCAGCCAATCTGTCCGGCAGCAAGTCTTTCCTCTGAATGGCGACCTGCTTCCGAGCTGCTTCCGTTATATCCACGGGGCTGACGCAATGCATCCTCTCCGCATGCGCAATTAATGCCAGGCGTCCATTAGGCTTCCACTGTACATCCGCTGTGCATCTTCTGTGAATCCGCTTCATCCGCTGTGCATCCGCTGTGCATCCGCTGTGCATCCGCTGTGCATCCGCTGTGTCCGTTCCGCGTCTGCTTTGCTGAGGTCCCCCGGAAGCCTAGCGGACGTGCCATCCGCTCCCATCTGCTTCCATCCGCGAGGCTTCCGTTCCGCATCCGCTTTGCATCTGCCCTGCGCACTCCCCGCGTCCGTGTTATCTGCTCCGGTTATGCAAATTTTTGCCCCTTTTGAGAGCGGATAACAACGGATGGAACATTTTGCTCGTCCGTTGTGTCCTTTTTGCATCCGTTAGCCAGTGTGACATGGGCTTTAACAATAGTGTTACTAAGTAGCTGGAGTGACTCACTTAAAAATTGTGGCAAGGAAGGACTGCCATAAGAAAATACCAATAGGAAACAGACAGCAACACAAAAAAAAATTCTTACTCTAAGATCGGAGGTTTATTGTTTCTAATAATTTGGAACATAAGAAATGAATAGATATAAAAGATATAATAGCAGTAATACACTTACATTAAGAAGCCATTACAATGGGGTCCAATGACATACAGCAGGTCCTGAAAGGGCTGGCATAAATCAAAGGTCCCTGAATTGATCTCCAACCCTATCCTTTATACTTTTCTTCTAGCCACATACATGCTTCACAGGTTTACTGTCACTTTCCTTAAACACCTGTGTACATTATTTTCAGTTCCTCATTTCCAACAATTTCATTCTTCCTGTTTTAAACATATCCATCCAAGTGCATACTTTGCAAAAATGTGTTTTACAGTTAGCAACGACTTAGCAGGCCTACCAATAGTTCTGGTATATTTTGAAACGATCCTAGCTGAAAACTTTGGTTCATCTCTCTTTCTTCTGGGGCTTGCTATCATCCATAGGACTTATTCAATCTAATAGATCAATAAGCTATTTTTTTGATTCCCACAGGACAAAACTCACTTAACAAACGTTTCACTTAGCTGCAGAAATTTTGGGCTCACTTGTTGTCTTAAGTCCAGAACTGTATTTGTTGCAGAAGAAATGAAAAAAATTATTTTTTCCTATTCTTTTTGCACTCCTCCCTTTTTTCTCCTGCTTTTTTCTCTCCTGCCTGCTTTCGTTTTTGATTGGTCTGTGTGAGTTTCAAGTTGGCATTAAGCAATAGAAGTTTATACCTCTATATAAAAAAAATGAGAAATAAGAACCTGGATAATTTCGTAAGGATATGTCAACATGTCCTAAAAATACTCTGAGGCTGGCATCATTATCAGCAATTAAAATGTTGATTATAATCTTGCTTTTCATGACCCATAGCAGCTGAGAGAAGAATTTCAAATGGAGAACTGGAGACAGAGGTTGTAAAACATGATGTCAGGAAATTAAATGCAGAAAGGGACGGTGATAATTTCCTTGATAATCATAATAACTCTATGTAAGTCCTCCTGTAAGTCCTCATGACCACAACTGAACCCAAAATTTATGTTGCTAAATGAGATGTTGGATAAGTGAGCTTTGCACCTTTTGATGAAATTCAAAAGAAAGAGAAAAATCAAGACTTAGGCAAGAAAAACTGAAAGTACGTATATAGACTGGGTGAAACCAGGCTCCATAGCAGGAACTGTGAGAGGGATCTTGGAGTCCTAGTGGACAACCAGCTAAATAGGAGCCAGCCGTGGGCAGCAGAAGCCAAAAAAGCCAATGCAATCCTAAATTGTATTAACAGAGGGATACAATTGAGATCAAGGGAGGTACTAATACCACTCTATAAAGCCTTAGTAAAACCACACCTAGAGTCCTGCATCCAGTTTTGGTCACCACATTATAAAAAGATGTTGAGACTCTAGAAAAAGTACAGAGAAGAGCAACCAGGATGATGAGGGGACTGGAGGCTAAAACATACAACGAACGGTTGCAGGAACTGGGCTTGGCTAGTCTAGTGAAGAGAAGGACCAGGGGAGACAGGAGAGCATCTTCCAATATTTGAGGGGCTGCCATAGGGAGGAGGGGGTCAAGCTATTCTCCAAAGTACCTGAAGGCCAGACAAGGAATAATGGATGGAAAATGAACAAGGAGAGATTCAACCTGGAAATAAGGAGAAACTTTCTGACAGGGAGAACAATCAACCCACGGAACAGAAGTTGCCTTCAGAAGTTGTGGGAGTGTCATCACTTGAGACTTTCAAGAAGAGATTGGACCGCCATTGGTCAGAAATGGTGGTAGGGTGTCCTGCTTGGACAGGGGGTTGGACTAGATGACCTACACTCTGTTAATCTGTATTTGTATCTGAAGATCTTTCTTGCCATGTTTGTTAAGTGAATCTGCCTTCCCCCATTGACTTTGCTCGTCAGAAGATCACAAAAGGGTATTGCGTGACCCCGGGACACTTCAACTGTCATAAGTACATGCCAGTTGCCAAGCATCTGAATTTTGATCACAAGACCACAGGGATGCTTCAATTGTCATGTGAAAAACAGTCATAAATCATTTTTTTCAGCACAGTTGTAACTTTGAACAGTCACTAAATGAACTGTTATAAGTTGAGGACTATTTGAACAGACATTCTTACATTTATGAAGTGGGATAAATAAATTGTTTATCATTGCTGGATTTGCAAAATATATTTAAATACTTGTAAGTTCTAATGCTTATGGTGTACATTGTTCTAGGTTTGGTTAGTTTTAATTGTGGTTTGTTTCGTGTGGCTTTCTGCAAATCCAGCTTTTTGGCTTAACATGAAACCAGGATTGATTCAGTTACTAGTTCAGTATTTCTCAACCATTGAAAGCTTAAGTGTAGTGGACTACAATTCCCAGAATTTTAGCTATGCTGGTTGGCTGGGGAATTCTGGGTGTCACTTATTCTTAAAATTGCCAAGTTTGACTGATTTAGATAAAATATTTTGATCCTTTGGCACAATCCTGACCTTTGCATCCTCTTCAAATCACATAAAAATCCTTCATAAAGATAATTGGCTACGAAGCAGACTTCTATTGAGTTAAAAACTACTTCAGATGTTCAAGAATCTTGAAATTAGATTGATGAAGCAGCCAATCCAATAATGGTTTGCTGCAATTCAATCAGTCAGACATTGTGAGATACACCGAGAAAAAGGTTCACGAGGGTTGGTGGGTTGAGCCTTCAGCACTATGGAGAGAGACACAAATTAATTTAATATTCTTTTGTTGTTGTTGTTGTTGTTGTTGTTGTTTTCAGTTACAAAAGGTTCAAGTCAGAACTAGAATGGATTTTCCTGAGAGATAACAAAGGTACATTTCTGTGCAATCACTTTGGGCTAATCACCAGGAGACGGTGAGTTCTAGTCCCACCTTAGACACGAAGTCCGGCTGGATGACTTTGGGCCACTCTTGTTCTCTCAGCCCAGCCTACCTCAAAGGGTTCTTGTTGTGGGGAAAATTGGAAGAGGAAGGAGAATTAAGTATGTGTGCCACCTGGAGTTACTTGTACAACAATAAAGATGGGATACAGACCTAATAAATAAAATAAAAATAGATCAAAGAGGTGAAGAGAAAGAAATAGACAGGAAGACCAGAATAAAAATAGAAGCAAAGAAAATAGCCCTGGCTGTCGCATAGCACATTCCTTCTTTGTGGCATCTATTTTTCCAGGTGCAAGTCATTTATTTACTTACAGGTTAGTCCTTGACTTACAACAGTTCATTTAGTGACCATTTAAAGTTACAATTGACCCTGAAAAAAGTGACTTATGTCAGTTTTTCACACGTGCAACTGTTGATTCAGCCTCATAGTCTTGTGCTCAAAATTCAGACTCTTGGCTACTGATTCGCATTTATGATGGTGGCAGTGTCCCTGGGAGGGGGGGGGGTATCACATGATCCCCTTTGGCGACCTTTGGATGAGCAAAGTCAATGGGGAAGCCCAGATTTGCTCAACAACCAGAGGGATTCATTTAACAACTGTGGAGAAACAGGTTGTGATAAGGGGCAAAACTCATGCTTAGTGACAGAAATGGGCTCAGCCATGGTCGTAAATAAAGGACTACCCGTACTTACATGCTCAAGTGATTGAGCATTGAAATCTTACAGGGATTTTCACCTCCAGAGTGGTGCAATCCTCAAGGAAGGCCAGCATTTTGGAGAGAAGTAGGCCACAAGGAGATCAACTTGGCCTTGAGGGCTGCTTAGTCCCTCTCCCGGAGTCTATCCGGAAGCTGATTTCCTTTTTGTTGATGAGGAATTTGCAGAATTTGTGGTCCTCAGGTCCTCCCAGGTATGAAAACCTACCACCAACCAGGAGGCAACAAATGTGGTGCATCTATGGGGAAAGAAGCATATCAAGAGGCAGCAGCGGTTGCAGCTCAATCAATTGTTGATTAAGGGAGCCCTCTCTATTTCCCAGTTGTGATGGAAGGTGAGATGGATCCACCTGCTCCAGACAACTTGATTAGCTCCTGACAATGTAGCTATTATTCGGGAAAGAAAAACAAAATGTAAATGAGTCCTCCTCTGTCTATTTGAAATCAGATTTTCATGAAAACATCCGATGGGATAGAACTGCAAGGGAGGGAGGGAGAAGAAAGAGGGAGAGGAAAGAAGGAAGGAGGGAGGAAAGAGGAAGCAGGAAGGAAGAAGGTGGAAGGGAAGGGAAGGGGAGGAAAAAAGGGAGGGAGGGAGGGAAAGCAGTGATGAGGAAAAAGAAGAGAGGGAGGGAGGAAGGAGGGAGGGAGGGATGAAAGAGATTGGAAGGAAGGAAGGAAAAGCAGGGAGGGATAAGAAAGAAGGAGAGGAAAGAAGGAAGGAGGGAGGAAAGAGGAAGGAATGAGATGAAAGGGAGGGAGGGAGGGATGAAAGAGATAGGAAGGAAGGAGGTGGAAGGGAAGGAAAGGGAAAGGGAGGGAGGGAGGGAGGAAGAAAGGGAGGAAAAGCAGGGAGGGAGGGAGAAGAAAGGAGGAGAGGAAAGAAGGAAGGAGGGAGGAAAGAGGGAGGAGGACGGAATGAGATGAAAGGGAGGGACGGAGAAGGTTTCTGAACCAGCTTCTAATGGAGTTTCTAAGGAGGAGAAAAGAGGAAGAGGAAGAGAAGGGGATGGGGGAGATTCATAGAAATTGTCAGAATCTGTTGTAACTCTTTAAGTCCCTCCAGGAAACAGGATTAGTGGGGCCTTTTCTTATGGTCTAAACATTTTCTTTTGGCTGAAAGAAAAAATAGAGCATCGGTTCTTCGATTTTTGGCTCTTAATTGGATTTTTTAGAAACTGAATTTATTGCCACAGAGCGGAAGATGTTTCTGCTTGGGTGAAAAATGCCCATCCTTGGCTGAGCCTGGGGGTGCCCACCCCGCTCTGGTTTCAGGGGTAGATTAATCCTGATTCCCATCCTGAGGCACGTGACCGTCGTAAGTGTGAGAATTAGGGGCAAGTCACTTTCTTCAATGCCATTTAACTGCAAATGGTCAGTAAGTGAACGGTTATAAGCCGAGGACCATCTGGAATTTGAGCATAGTCATGTGTAGCTTTTGTGATAATTCTGAGTTTCTCTCTCTTTCTTTCCTTCCTTCCTCATTCCCTCCCCTCCTTCCTTCCTTCTTTCTTGCTTTTCTTCCTTTCTGCCTTCCTCCCTTCCTTCCATCCTTCTTTCTGTCTCCCTTCCTCCTCTCCCTTCTTCCTCTCCCTTCCTCCCCTCCTTCCTTCCTTCCTTCTTTCTTGCTTTTCTTTCTTCCTGCTTTCCTTCCTCCCTCCCTCCCTTCCTTCCTTCTTGCTTTTCTTCCTTTCTGCTTTCCTTACTTCCTCACTCATTCCCCTCCTTCTTTTTGTCTCCCTTCCTCCTCTCCCTCCCACCCTTCCTTCCTTGTACACTTCTCTCCCTCCTTGTTTCCTACCTTCCTTCCTTCTCCCTTTTCTTCCTTTCTGCTTTTCTTACTTCCTCTCATTTCTCTCCTTTTTTCTTGCTTTTCTTCCTTCTCTCTTTTCTTATTTTCTCCTTTCCTCCCTTCCTTCTCCCTCCCTCCTCTCCCTTCCTTCCTTCTTTCCTTCCTCACAAACTCCTTCATCTCTTCCTCCCTCCCCTTCCATCCATCCTTCCTTCCTTCTCTCTCCCTCCCTTCCCCTTCCTCCCTTCCTTCCTTCCTTCCTCCTTTCTCCCTTTTCTTCCTTTCTGTTTTCCTTACTTTCTCTCATTCCTCTCCTTTCTTCTTGCTTTTCTTCCTTCTCTCTTTCC
>BLBF01000048.1:13099462-13112644 GCA_015471245.1 Laticauda colubrina | reverse complement strand
TCCTTCCTTCCTTCCTTCCTTCCTTCCTTCCTTCCTTCCTTCCTTCCTTCCTTCCTTCCTTCCTTCCTTCCTTCCTTCCTTCCTTCCTTCTTTCTCCCTCCTTCCCTTCCTTCCCTTTTTTTCTGCCACCCATCTTAGCAAATGTCTCTGGATGCCTCACAATTCAAAAGTTGTTTTTGTTGGATGATACATCGGTTTACTTTCTTGGCTGTCTGCAAAAATACTTTGCCTTTTTTGTGTAGGTTTTCCTAACGCAGCCGTCATAAATATTGCAAACCATTTTCTCTCTCAATCTGGTGATTTCATGAGCTTTCCTGAGCCAATCTTTTGTTTTGTGGAGCTGCTCCAGAACATTTTTTTCCCTGTGCAAAAATGAGAAAAATGTGTAAATTGAAGCTTGGAAATGAATGCAGGAGTTACAAACATAATTGACACTTTCAGAATAAATGTGAATTTCACCATGCTATAATCCCTGTTGCTGAACTGGCCTGGGATTTTGAGGCCTGCTTTTAAAGTTGATACAATATTTGCAATTTGGGGCAGCTTGAATAACCTTTATATTTCTGGATATCCAAGGACATGCAAGAATAAAAGTACCAGGTAGTCCATTCATTTAATGACCGTTTGAAGTGACTTATGACCGTCTTCCCCACTTACGACCATTGCAGGATCCCTTGTGGTCCCGTGATCAAAATGCAGGCGTTTGGCAATTGATTCATATTTATGATGGTTGCAGTCTCCCGCATGTGATCCTTATTTGTAACCTTCCCGGATGGCCTCTGACGAGCAAAGTCAATAGGGGAAGCCAGATTCGCTTAAAGACTGCATGATTCACTCAGAGACCGCAGTAGTTTGTTAACAATTGTGGCTAAAATGGGGTGTAGCTAGAAACCAGAATTTCACTGCCTTCTAGCATTACCTATTTCGGTCATGAAATGTCTGCAAGAAGACTGTGAAGCTCGGAGAACTCCACAGTTCTCCTCCCCTCTTCCTCCTCTCCATAAACCCCATTCCCTTCCAGCACTGATGATGTTACCTAGTAGGGTCATGAAATGTCTGGAAGCTCAAAGCCAGCAAGCTCAAAGAGCACCAAGGAGCCCACTTTTCAATTCTGCAGGAGAAGAAGTTTACGTTGTTTCTGTGTCTGGCTGAAGATTGCCACTCGCTCCCTCCCGGGCATCTCTGAGATTCTTTCAAAATGAAGAATAATATTCCCTCAGTGTCTTAGACATGAGTTATGGTATTAAGTGCAGTTATTGGACTTCAGCCTCTCAGCCTAGCAAATCGAATTTTATATCTTTGCAAAAATATATCAAAGCATGTTCTTCGGAATGAAATTGTCCTTTCCACCATAAGCTGGGAGGACAACTGACTCAATCAGGGAAGACTTGCAAAATGGGTTTTTGGAAAGCAGGGAGTCAGCAAAATCCTCCCCCCAAAAAATCTGCTTTCCAAATTGATGTTCTCCAAGCCTGTTTGGTAACATCTGATAAACACATTTTGGTGAGCTGCTTAAGGGACAGATATGGGAAGTCCTTGTCTTACTAGTTATTAGTTTTATGATCGAAGTTAGAACAACATTGAAAAAAGTGACTTATGATTGTTTTTCACACTTATGACCATTGCAGCATTCCCATGACCATGAGATCAAAACCCTGGGCAATTGACTCAGCTGGGTCTCAGGAGGCAGAGAATAGAGAGGGTGGGGCCAGTCCAAAGTGATATTTGCCGGTTCTCCAAACTACTCAAAATTTCCACTACCGATTCTCTGGTCAGAACCGGCTGAATACCCACCTCTGCACCCAACTGGAAGGTCCATAATGTCTGGTGGATTGTTCATACAATACCAGTGTCAACTGTGCAGAATTGTAACAACCGCTTCTATAGAACCGGTCTGAACCAGTAGAATCCCATCCCTGGTATTGGGTAGCTGTGTTTTTGGGCCCCACAGTCACAGTTGACAAGTGTCTGAATTTTCATTGCATGACCATCAGGATCCTGCCATGGTTGTGTAAGTGTGAGAAATAGTCAAAAGTCACTTTTTTTCAGTGCCGTTGTAACTTTGAACGGTCACTGAATGAACTGTTGTAAGTCGAGGATTACCTGTACCGATTTTCATCCATAATGAAAATAATCCTCTTTATATGTGACTCTCTGATGCTAATTGGTCCCATCTCACAAATCAAGCCGATGAAGAATCTTTGTGCACCCTCTCATTTGTGGTTAATTGTCTGCTGCCAGGGATTTTAATAAATGCAAAGAATTCTGGCTGGCTGAGAGTCTCCAGAGAATGTATTAAAGAAAGTCTGTTTTATCTAACAAAGCTATTCCATATACTGTATTGGATTTTAATGCTTGTTTTCACTGTCAGGAAATCTTCTCCTTAGTTTTAGGTTAGATACCTAGGGACGATTCACATCCTGGTCAGTGTCTTTTCTCACTTTTACCACTGGTGGGTTTCAATTTTTTTTACTACCAGTTCTCTGGGCGTGGCTTGGTGGGCATGGCAGGGGAAGGATACTGTAAAATCTCTAGTCAAAGGTGGTATTTACCAGTTCTCTGAACTACTGAAATTTTCCACTACCGGTTCTCCAGAACTGGTCAGAACCTGCTGAATACCATCTCTGCTACAAGGTCCCTTCCAACTCTGATTATCTGTTATCTGTGTTATGACAGACCATCACACGAGACTCCACACCCAGGGACAGTCCAGGAGAACCAAGCCTTGAAACTTTGGCCTTTGAAGAACTTGGCAAAAGGCAGATCAGGGTAGTAGCTTCCACCCAACCAGTAGTGGGATTCAACATTTTTTATTACCTACCAGTTCTGTGGATGTGGCTTGATGGGCATGGCAGGGGAAAGTTACTGCAAAATCCTATTCCCTCCCCATCCCCACTGACCTACTTTCCAGCTCCGTTCTCCTGTGCAGGACAACCAAAGAAGACCCAGCCAATCAGCTGGGTCTCAGGAGGCAGAGACTAGAGAGGGTGGGGCCAGTCCAAAGTGATATTTGCCGGTTCTCCAAACTACTCAAAATTTCCACTACTGGTTCTCTGGTCAGAACCGGCTGAATACCCACCTCTGCACCCAACTGGAAGGTCCATAATGTCTGGTGGATTGTTCATACAATACCAATGTCAACCTTTCTCCCATCACTCCATTGTTCAAAGTTTAGGCAACTGCCAATCAAAAAGTACCAGAGGCCATCAGCAAAATAAAGAAAAGAGGTTCATGAATTTAAAATGGCAGATAGTTCTCAACATATGACCACCATTGAGCCCAAAATTTCTATTGCTAAACAAGACATTTGTTCAGTGAATTTTGCCTCATTTTACGGCCTTTCTTGCCATTGTTGTTAAGTGAATCCCCACAGTTGTTAAGGTAGTCATACAGTTGTTAAGTGAATGTGGCTCAAATTTGCTTATCAGGAAGTTACAAAAGGGGCTCCGGGGACTTTTTTCCTCAGTGCTGTTGTAACTTTGAACAGTCATGAAATGAATTGTTGTAAGTTGAGGACAACTCGTATAGACCATAAAATTGTCAGTGATGAGGAGAGAGGCATAAAATTGATAGGGCAGAAAGTAAAGTTTGGAAAATGAAACAGTACAGGTTGCTTTTTAGAAGGAAGGAAAGAGAAACGAAATTCCTTGGTGGTTTGAAATTTTATAACCGGGTTTTATCATGAAATGTCTTTATTTTATATATCGTATGGCCCATTCACATCATATTTCAATAAAAGGGAACCCAGGGGTAGAATACAAAACATAGACCATAAAGTCTGAAATCTTAACAGGAAGATTGCAAACGTACATCTAAGTTGAAATAATTATAATTATAATTATAATAATTTTAATTATAATAATTATAACTAATAATATTTATTATTATTGTTATTATTATTGTTATTATTTTTACTGTTATTATTATTGTTATTATTATTATTGTTGTTGTTATTGTTGTTGTTGTTATTTGTAGAGTTGTATTTGCAGGAATGTTCTTATCTCGGATGGCAAACCTCAGATAAAGAATGTTTACAAAATACAACTCAGGCAAACAAAGTCACTAATCTAAAGGAGGATTAGAGAGAGGAAGTAAACATATGTTAGACTTTAGCTAGAGATAATTAATTGTATTAATTACTATTATACTAAACAGTAACCAAAGTTAAACAGTAACCAAAGTTAACCAATGATAAAGGATAACTAAAAATGTATATAAATGCAAGACTATACTCCAATAAAGTTCATCATGATTCAGTTGTTCATGATCAAACAACTCTACTGCCTCATCATTACAACAAGTGGCGCAAGAACAGGGATCCTCTTACTTCGTCTGGCAAGGATTTGGTGCATCTTCAACCCTTTGTGGTTTCTTCAGCCTTTTGGTTTCTGTAAGTATGGGGTCTTCGCTTTCTGAGGAACAAAGGAAGCATGTAGATGAATTAGGCTATTTGTTGAAGAAAAATAATACTGAGGTACCACAGAGAAATCACTTAAAGCTGGTCCAGGAGATTGCAGCTCAGTGCCTATGGTACCCAGAAAAGGGGTCTTTAAAATTAACTGATTGGGAACGTATTGGGAAAACATTGCATACTGAATCTCTAGCAAAAATAGAAGTTTTGCAGGTGTGGCATTTATGTAGACATGCAATTGAAAAATTTGGTCAACAATGAACTTTCTCTTTTAACACCTCCACCTTCAAATTATACCAATGCTGTCATTTGTCCCCCTTCTTCACCTGAATATTTGTCTTCAATTCCCTCAGCTCCTGCAGTTACAGGGCAAAAGCCTCCTGACTATTGTTCAGTCTTCTTTTCAGAAAATGAAACTTGTAAAAAGGATGCCTCTGTCTCAGGAACAGAGCTTGCAGAATTACTTCTGTTTGTCCAGTACAATATCGTCCTGGTCAGGGGCCACAGCTTGAATAGGAGGGTCTGCCTTATCAGATCTTAAGAGAGTTAAAAAAGGCAATTACAGACAATGGGTGTGGCACCCACCCAGAAACCAAAGCGTGCCTTTCCCATCACTCTGACTCCTCCAGCAGTCTCTCTCTCTCCTCCCCAGCCACAGCCGGTAGCGCTGGGATCGATTTAATCACTCAAGAGGAAACTGAGTTTAAATTTCCCATGGAAGTTAAAATAGTTCCATCTCAATTTAAAGGTCCTCTTCCTTCGGGATTAGTTGGCTTAATCTTGCCTCGTTCTTCTGCACACAAAAAGGGTTTTTTTGTTGTGCCTGGGGTAATAGATTCAGATTATACTGGTATCCTCATGATTCAGATTTGGGTGAATCTTCCTCAAGTTCTTCCTTGTAATTCTTCTGTTGCTCAATTGCTTCTTCTTCCATAAGATATTCCATCTCCTGGTATAGATAATCGTGGGGATGCAGGGTTTGGATCAACTTCTTTATCTGTAGGCTTACTTCATCAGCTGAACTCCTCTCATCCTTTGTTAATGCTCTTCCTTAATAAACAATCATTTCAAGAGTTATTGGATACTGGAGCCGATGTTACTATCATCTCCTCTTTACAGTGGCCAGTACAGTGGCCAAAAACGACAGTTTCTTCATTGTGGGGAATAGGAGGTTCTACAGCTGCTTGGCAGAGTGTTCAAGAAATTAATGTTACAACATCTGCTGGTAAGTCCTTTTTCCCACCACCATACATTCTAGATATTCATACTAATATTTGGGGCCGTGATATCCTTTCTCTTCTTAATGCCCATGTGATTCTTGATGATGGCTCTTCCTCTTAAATGGCTCTGTTCTACGCCGGTTTGGGTGGAACAATGGCCATTATCAAAGGAAAAACTTGCTGCTTTACAACAATGGGTTCAAGAACAATTGGCTGCTGGTCATATAGAACCTTCTAATAGTCCTTGGAATACTTCTGTTTTGTTATAAAAAAGAAAAATGGGAAATGGCCTTTACAATGTGGTCTACCAAATCCTAACTTAATTCCTAATCTTTATAAATTATTGGTAGTTAATCTTAAAGACTGCTTTTTTACTATACCTTTGCAGCCTTGAGACAAAGAAAAATTTGCATTTACTGTCCTAGCTTTTAATAATAGCATGCCCACAAAACGAGTGTTGCCTCAGGGAATGCTTAATTCCCCTACATTTTGTCAATATTTTGGGATAATGCCCTTCAACCCTTTTGGAATAAATTTCCTTCCTATTTAGTCTATCATTATATGGATGATATACTGATAGCAGCCCTGGATTTTGATAAATCTAAGTTGTTAAAAGAGTTAACGGATATTGTCATACAACAGGGATTGTATATAGCCTCAGACAAAATTCAAAAGGTAGAACCTTACACCTACTTAGGACATAGAATGTTGCACAATTCCTCCATTCCAATTCTTCCTGAATTACAAGTACATAATGTACATACATTAGTGGCAAAAATTATTTGGCATTATTAATTGGGCACGCCCATTCTTCTACATTACAACTGGTGATATGTTGCCCTTATTTCAGTCTTTGAAGGGAGCACAATCACCAGGAGATCAAGTTGTATTAACTGATCTTCAAAGAACATGTCTTCAAGAAATATTGAATAAGTTTAAGCATCATATGTGGTAAGGATCTCTTTGGCATAGCTTTCACTCGTACAAAAGTTGAACATGAGCATTTGATTATGATTTCAGAATCATATCAGATAGCCTTTTCTCAATATGTGGGAAACTTGTTATATTCTTTACCCAAGGATCCTAGAATAATGGTTACTACTACTTTAAATCCGGCCTTTTCTTTTATTTTTGTGCGAAACCCTATTTCTAAACCTCTTACAGTCTTTACTGATGGATCACCTGGGGTTGTGGTTACACCGCCATGGAAGATCCTTCTACTCAAAAGTAATGTGGGTTCCAACACACTGTGTTCGTCCGTATCATGGCATGACATCAGGGCCTTCACAACCCAATTCCGGATTTCAATCTTCATCTGAACATAGAAGTCCATCTTCCAAGGTCAAAGCGCCCACAACCCATCACTTGGGGCCATGTTAAATCTACTACATATCAAGCTCAACAACAACTGCAACAGGCCTCATTACCTCAAACTCCTGAAAATCTTGTTGCTGCTGTTTTTGCTGTTATTACTGCTAACTCTGTTACCATTTTACTTTGTATTTTCTTGTTTATGGTTAATGGTGTTTCTGCTCAAAATGACATTTCTGTGGTTCGTCTTAACCCTAATTTGTGGGTTTGTCATGCCCAATACACGTTTATGACCCATGGCACAAATATTACTTTATACTATGAACCCCCAATGGCATTTGGTCAAGTTTCTTTTACCCCTGACTTGATCATGTCTTCTACATTTATTGTCTTGCAGCTACAATCTATTTCACACTCCTGGCTATTTTCTAAACCCCCTATGCAATTGAATTCTGTCCGTTGATGTTACTTGAAAGTTAGTTAATTTACAAGGGGTCTGTGTTTCTGTTGTCACGCTAAACACACTTGGCTTCATAATTGGTCAGATTATGATGCTGCTCAGCACATATAAAAAAAGCTAGGGAATTATAGTTATTGTTCTAACTACTATTGGTTGTCAGGTACCTTTAATTCTTCTTTGCATAGAATTAATATAGCTCCTGATATGTATCCTGACAATGTTCCTATTTTTAATGCCTCTGATCAATCTAATACAGGATCAATATGCGCTGGTTGGCAGCTTAAGGATCCTAATATGTGGTTCTTTTTTTATGAATATGCCACTAATGTTCATCCTCAGAATTATCAATGTGCAGCTATAGGTTATTTTACTCTACCTGTTCAAATAGGTACGCTCCCATCAACTTGACAGCGGTGTTCCTCTCTAGGGCCTACATGTAATGATGAAGCCAATATTGACACACAATTGTCTTCTGGTTCTACATTTGGCCATGCATTGGCAAGGGCTGTTACAGGAGTCCTTACTTTAGGCTCTTATCCTGGCATAATTGCTCAAAAAAACAGATGATCTATTCTTGGTCTCACCTACAGACTTGAAAAATCCATCAATGCTACTGCTGCTATTATTCGTAATTTGCAGCATGAAATAGAAGATTTAAATCAAGATGTCTTACAGCAGCGTTTTGCTATAGACTATCTTTTAGCCCATCAGGGAGGGTTCTGTATGTTAGTTGGATGCCGTGGATGTGCTGTGCATTTTCATTTTTGAATAAAACTATTGAGGATGAACTTGCCAATTTACAATCATACATTCAAAATAATATCCATGCTCATTACTCACCTTTTGACTGGCTAACCAATTGGCTCCCTGATTGGTCTTGGTTCAGACAGTTTTTCTTTTATGCTATAATTATTATTATTGTACTAATTGCAACCTGTTGTTTTATTCAATGTATTCCAAATTTATTCACATTGTTTCATCCTGCTTCCCCCTCTCTTAATCCTCTACAATTGCGATACATTCAGAAATCTTTGAATCCTCCATTTAAAATAAAAAACGGGGATATGTAGAATTGTAATTGCAGCAATGTTCTTATCTCGGATGGCAAACCTCAGATAAAGAATGTTTACAAACAAATACAACTCAGGCAAACAAAATCACTAATCTAAAGCCCCCGTCACACTGCACCAACGGATGGAAAGAGGATGTAAAACGGACAAAAAAGCTTGCCATCCGTTGGTTAATGCGATGTATCCGTTCTGTACTCACTGCCTCCGTTTTGCTTCCTCTCTATCCGTCCAGCATCCATTTATTATCGTTTCATCTGCTCAGAAAGTTTTGAGCTGCTCAAAACTTTTGAGTGGAAAATGTATCCAATGCGTCCGTTCTGCATCCGCTAGGCATCCGCTAGGCATCCATTCTGCATCTGTTACATATCCGCTATATCCGCTAGGCATCCGCTGCACATCCGTGCAACTCGCATCCGCTCAGACGCAGGGAGGAAGTGGAACGGACACGGAACGGATGCAGAACGGATGCCTAGCGGATGCAGCATGGAAACAAAGCATTTAAAATGGAAAAAACGTTTGCAGAGGGGACCTATCTCGGATATTAAGGATGTCTAGAGGATGTCTAGAGGATGCCTAGAGGATGCAAAGAGACACCTAGGGGAAAACCTATACTGCCTATAAAAAGGGAAAGCAACTCATCTGGATCTCACTTTCAGACCAGCAGCCCAGCTGTGCAGACCTCTGCAGCCTTCATCTGACTCTTGCTCTTCCGCAGCATCCAGTCATGTCCACCGTGGATCGTAACACAGTCCTTTTGGCAGCCACCATCCTTCTGCAATAGTGCAAAGCCATCTACAGGCTCTGTGAACTCTACTATGGGAAGAAAAAGAGGCAGCCAAGAAGCGTCTGGGTCCGAAGATGGATCGGGAGAAGAGCAGAGTACGGACTGTACAACAAGCTGATGGTGGAGCTGAGGAACAAAGACCCTCATGCATTCCAGAACTTCATGAGGATGCCTCCAGCCATGTTTGATGAAGTTGTGCAGTGGCTGACACCTAGGTTGACCAAGCAGAGCACCAACTTCTGGCCCAGCTTGGAACCTGGGCTCAAGGTGGCACTCACTCTGTGCCACCTGGCCTCAGGGACCACCTACAGGAGCATGCAGTACGGCTGGAGGGTGCCACACAACACCATCAGCATCGTGGTCAGAGAAGTGGTGCAGGCCATCATCGAAGAATGCATGGAGGAGCTCCTCCAGTGCCCCTCCACTGAAGAAGGATGGAAGAAAGTTGCAGAGCAGTGGTATCAGTGGTGGAACTTCCCCCACACCATTGGAGCCATAGATGGGAAGCATGTGGCCTGCAAAGCACCACCCAAGTCGGGGTCCACTTATCTCAACTACAAGGGCTTCTTCAGCATTGTCCTCTTCGCCATGGTCAATGCTGATTACAAGTTCATGTACATCGATGCTTCAGGCAACGGGTCATGTTCAGATGCCCAGGTATACAACGCCAGTGACCTCAAGGAGGGGCTGGAATGCAACCTCATTGTGGGCTTCCAACAAGGCAATGGGGACATGGAGCCTGGGGAATGGAGGCAAGGGCAAAACCTGATAGACACTGAGGATGTGCAAGGCCCCAACAGAGCCTCACGTGAAGGGAAGAAGCAGCGCAACCTCCTAAACACTGGTACAACTCCTCAGCTGGAGCGGTGGAGTGGCAAGACAGGATGATAGATGATTAATGAATGCTTCCTTCAGCCTGTCTCATCACACGGATTAGATTGTGCCATGTATGTTGGGTGGGCCTACAATGAACAGGGCATTTAATAAAGAGTTGTGTTTATGTTGACATGTTTGGATCAATGATTACATTAGTATTAATAATGAAGGGCCATAGGTGTGGTACCTGGGAGGGTGGACCATACAGTCCCACCATGTTTGCACTGGAGGTTTATCTATCCCACAGCTATTACCCACCCCAAAGGTATCCCTGCTCATTCCACAGGTATCCCTGCCCACCCCACTGCTATCTTAACCCATCCCACAAGCATGCAAAGGCTTAAACCATTTCTAAAAGTTTTCACCAAGACTTTATTAAAAAAAAGAAATGAAGCAAGTATGTGAATCAAAGATAGACTTTATTGAACAACACGCTAAAGAAAAATGACCCAAGTCAAGCGTCCACAGGTAGCCAGCCAGCCAGTCTCTGACACTCCTCTTGGTCACTCGGAGGTGTGCCTAGTCTCAGGGGTGATGGGTCTAGGTGCTGTGGAGGTGGCTGGTGCTGGAGGGCTGGTCTGAAGCTCCATTGGGGTGCCTGTCCCTGAGAGGACAACAGGTGACGGTGTGTTGAGGAAGCTCTCGGACAGCTGGCTCAGTCCCGTGATGTTGAGAGCTCCTTCCTCCATGCCATGTGGTGTCAGCCCCAGTACCGAGGACAGATGTACTGAGGCCGGGCTTGGCTGTGGGGTGGAGGAAGGAGCAGTGTAGTGGGGCAGTCTGGTCTGCAGCTGGGTGAGGACTGGCGGTGGCATCAGTGGCGTGGGTGGCATCGTTGTCGTCGGTGGCTTCATTGGCATGGGTGGCATCGGTGGCATCAGTGGAACCGGTGGCAACGGTGTCGCCCGATGACTCTGTGCCTGGACTGGGAAGGGCTGCTGCTTGTGCTGCTGGACCTCCTGGTAGCCGTAGCCCTGGTAGGTGAGGGCCTGTGGGAAGCCTTGGAATGGGAGGGACATCACCTGGGGTGGAGAAGCAGACCTGGACTGGGTGGGAGCAGGTTCCTCTGGATCTGGAGGGTTGTGAAGCAGCTCCGTGATCCGGTCCTTCACCACCTGGTACTGGAGTTCCGCCATGTCCCTGAGGGTCTGGTTGACATAGGTGAGGAAGGGTTTGTGGTTGGAGGATGAGGAGTCGGTGTTGACCAGCTGAGAGAGGAGATCTATGCTGGTGCGGATGGTGTCCCTGATCTCCAGCAGGACAGTGTGGCTCTGCCCCTCCTGCTGTCTGGCTCTCTGCCTTTCTGTGGAGGTGGAGTTGGGGGGGGGTGGATGCAGGTATGGCTGTGGTGGACGCGCCATCTCCTTTCTCCCACCGCACCAGGGAGTCCTCCACGCGCTCCACCACAGTTACAACACCTGTCCGTGGGTTCTCCGCCGTGGCACACTCCACAGAAACCTGCCTGGAGACAGGGACTGACTCTCGGCCGGAAGAGGACTGGCTCTCAGCAGGCTGCTGGAGAGAGAGGGTAGTGAGAGGTGCTCCTGGTGCTCCTCGGTGGCGGATCTCACCCTCCAGGAAGCTGCACCTGGCCATGACGTAGGTCTCTCTGTCCGTCAGCTTAACTGCGGCCTGGCCAGATTTCTTCAGGTGCAGCTTCCCGTACCAGGTGTGCATGTGCTTCCACCAGCCGAGGAGCATCTCTGAAGTGTAGCCCATACTCTCCGCCTTCTCTCTCCAAGCAGCATGCTTCCACTTGGTGTCCCTGTACAGCCAGTGTCCCTTCCGCCACAGATAGTCATTCTCTCTCAGCCACTCCAGCACCTCATCCTCATGTTCCTCCTCAATGGAGTATTGCCTCCTCTCCCGTTGTCGCATACGCCTCTTCCTCCCTTTGGCAGGACCAGATGGGCCCTCATCAGAGGGGCTCCCAGGTAGTAGGGGCTGCTCCTCCACACCACCAGCAGCACCAGCACCAGCAGGATCATCATCATCATCATCATCATCACCAGCAGGATCATAATCATCATCAGCAGCAGCAGCAACAACAGCAGCAGCAGCACCAGCAGGATCAGCAGCAGCAGCAGCAGCACCACCACCACCACCAGCAGCAGCAGCAGCACCAGCACCAGCACCAGCAGGACCAGGATCATCATCAGCAGAGTAAGCACCAGCAGCGCCAGCAAGACCAGGAGCACGAGCAGGAACAGGAGCATGAGCAGGACGAGGAGGACGAGCAAGACCAGGAGCACGAGCAGTACGAGCAGTACAAGCAAGTCCAGGAGCACGAGCAGAATGAGCAGGACCAGCAGGACCAGGAGCAGCTTCAGCAGAGTAAGCACCAGCAGAAGCACCACCGCCAGGAGCAGCTTCAGCAGAAGCTCCAGCACCAGAAGAGCGAGCCCGAGCAGCAGAAGCCCCAGCAGAAGCAGAGTCAGGGACAGGGGGCGGGAAGGTGGCCCTGTCCCTCTTGCCAGGGATGGCGGCAGGTTGCTGAGGCTTTCGCTTCTTCCCCATGATTGTGGGGTTGCTGGCTGGCAGGGAGGCTGGCAGGCACCAAGGCTGGCAGGAAGGCTGGCAGGCAGGTAGGCATGAAGGCTGGCAGGCAGGCAGGCACCAAGGCTGGCAGGAAGGCTGGCAGGGAAGCCTGGCAGGAAGGCAGGCAGGCAGGCACCAAGTCTGGCAGGCAGACTGGCTGGCAGGGAGGCTGGAAGGCAGGCTGGCAGCAAGGCTGGCAGGAAGACAGAGAACAAGGCTGGCAGGGAGGCTGGCCAGGAGGCTGGGAGGCAGGCTGGCAGGAAGGCTTGCAGCAAGGCTTGCAGGCAGGCATGCAGGCAGGGTAGGCAAGGCAGTCCATTCGTCCGGCAGCAGCTCTTTCCTCCGAATGGTGACCTGCTTGGGAGCTGCTTCCCTTTATATCCGCGGGACTTACGCAATGCATCCTCCCCGCATGTGCAATTAATGCTCGGCATCCGTTCGGCTTCTGCTGTGCATCCGCTAGGCTTCCGCTCTGCATCTGCTTCATCCGCTGTGCATCCGCTAGGCTTCCG
>BLBF01000048.1:13085593-13099452 GCA_015471245.1 Laticauda colubrina | reverse complement strand
GCATCTGCTTCATCCGCTGTGCATCCGCTAGGCTTCCGCTCTGCATCCGCTTCATCCGCTGTGCATCCGCTGTATCCATTCTGCGTCCGCTTTGCTGAGGTCCCCCGGAAGCCTAGCGGATGTGTCATCCGCTCCCATCCGCTTCCATCTGCTGGGCTTCCGTTCCGCATCCGCTTTCCATCCGCTCTGCGTCCTCCCCGTGTCCTTTCCTTTCCGTGTTATCCACTCCAGTTATGCAAATTTTTGCCCCTTTTGAGAGCGGATAACAACGGATGGAACATTTTGCTCGTCCGTTGTGTCCTTTTTACTAACGTTTTGCATCCGTTGGGCAGTGTGACAGGGCCTTAAAGGAGGATTAGAGAGAGGGAGTAAACATATGTTAGACTTTAGCTAGAGATAATTAATTGTGTTAATTACTATTATACTAAACAGTAATGAAAATTAAGCAGTATCCAAAGTTAACGAATGATGGAGGATAACTAAAAATGTGTATACATGTAAGACTATACTCCAATAATGTTCATCGTGATTCAGTTGTTCATGATCAAACAACTCTACTGCCTTGTCATTACAACAACAAGTACTACGACTACGACTACGACTACGACTACGACTACGACTACGACTATTATTATTATTATTATTATTATTATTATTATTATTGTTGTTGTTGTTGTTGTTGTTGTTATTCCCAGTTTGTTGCAGCCAGGATATTAGAGGTCCTTAACTTAAAGCACTTAGTAATAGCCCTTGGACTTATATACCACTTTATAGTGTTTTACAGCCCTCTCTAAGCAGTTTCCAGAGTCAGCCTCTTGACCCCAACAATCTGAGTCCTCATTTTACCCACCTCGGAAGGATGGAAGGCTGAGTCAACCTTGAGCTGGGATGGATGGATGGATGGATGGATGGGAGGGAGGAAAGGAAGGAAAGGAAGGAAGGACTTACATACCATTTCACAATCTTTTCAAGATTGGGAAACATTGGTTAAAGGACTTCTCATAATTTAAGGCTGACATATAGCAATACCACTTAAACTTATATATTGCTTTATAGTGCTTTTACAGCCCTCTAAGAAGTTTACAGAGTCAGGCTCTTACTTCCAACAACCTGGGTCTTCATTTCACCCACCTCGGAAAGATGGAAAGCTGAGTCAACCTGGAGCCTGGTGGGATTCAATCTGCCAAATTGCAGTCAGCTGGCAATCAGCAGAAGTAGCCTGCAGTACTGCACTCTAATCACTGCACCACTGAGGCTCTGATTATTATGACCACAATTGAGGCCAAAATCTCTGTTGCTAAGCGAGACATTTCTTAAATGAGTTTTGCTCCATTTTATGACCTTTCTTGTTTTTAAGAAGAATCTAGACATCCACTTATCTAAAATGGTATAGGTTCTCCTGCTCAAGGCAGAGGACTGGGCTAGAAGGTCCCTTCCAGCTCATTCATTGTAAGAGATGTTAAGGGAATCAACTTTGCCTGTTAAAAGGTCGCAAAAGGGAATCACATGACCCCCCCCCCCCCTGGACACTGCAGCCATCATATATGTGAATCAGTTGCCAACCATCTGAATTTTGATCACGTGACCATGGAGATACTACAATGGTTGTAAGTGTGGAAAAATAGTCAGTATTGTTGTAAGTTTAAAAGTCTGTCAAATAATAGAATAATAAGAGTTGGAAGGGACCTTGGAGGTCTTCTAGTCCAAACCCCTGCTGAGGCAGGAAACCCTATACCACTTCAGACAAGTGGCTGTCCAATCTCTTCTTAAACTCTTCTAGTGTTGGAGCAACTTCTGGAGGCAAGGTGTTCCACTGATTAATTTGTCACTGTATGAACTGTTGTAAGTCGAGGACTAGTTGTATAGATTTTCATCTGGAATGAAAATACTTTTTATGAGGGAATAATCTGACTCTCTGCCTCTAATTGGTGCCATCCTATGAGTCAAGCCGACAAAACAGTGCTTATTTATGCAATATTTTTATTTGTTGTTAATTGCCTGCTGCCAGGGATTTTAATAAATGCAAACCTGCTGGAAGAGTCTCCAGAGAATGGAGAGTGTATTAAACAAATTCTGTTCTAGAGAACTTTAGCTAGCTAACAAAATTGTCCTATACACCATAGAAGGAAGTCAACAAAGTAAACTATTTTTCCAGCTTGGATTCTCACATAATCAGATAAAACTAACAATATTGTCACTCATTTATGTTTGATCCCTTCACTGGACAAACAGCTGCAAAAGTTGATAGAGTTGGCAGAGATGGCTAAAATGATTGCTTTGATTAAAGAAATGAACAGTAGTGAGTTTTAAAGAAAAGATTGGACAATCCCCATGGTCACATGATCAATGTTTGGTGACTGACTCATATTTATGATAGTTGCAGTGTCCCGGGGGACATTTGATCAACTTTTGGGATCTTCTGACAAGCAAAATCAACGGGGAAGCCAGATTCTCTTAACAAACATGTTGCAATGACCCGGGGTTTGGCACAACAGCAACACAGCCACATAAGTAATAAAAGTCCCTTTAGTACCTCCAACTTTGCCCCCAATGTCCAGGATAAGGAATTGCAGACTTGAAAGCCCAGCAAACACACACAGTTGGGAAGACACCAGGAACCCAAATAAGCCTCGACAATAACAGATAACTCACGATTTGCTTCCAACAACTTTGCTGTGTGCAGCTTCCCTTTTTAAACACTGTTCCCAGCTACAGCTAATGAAAGGAATCAGGGCCCTTTCCTCCCCTGTAAGCCACACAACTCACAGTTGCTCCCTTCTCTGTTCCTCCCTGTGTGCCCTAAGATCAAGAAGGGGTGGGCTTGGGTTTTCCTCTGAACTCCCTCTCCCTTGTTCTACCTTTTTCCTGCTCTGCCTAGCCGGACTTTGCCCTTCCCCAGTTTCTTCCACAGCCAATGGAGCCACACTCCCACTCCCTGTCAGCTGCTCAGCCTCCTCCTCTGAATCAGATTCCGACAGGGGCATGACATGACATGACTAACTTAACAACTGCAGGGATTCACGTAACAACAGAGGAAAGAAAAGTTGTAAAATGGAACAACGCTGATACAAATTTCTCACTTAACAACATAAATTTTGGGCACAGTTTTGATTGTAAGTTAGGACTGTCTGTATTTTATTAAAAACCTGCTAATATGACCATAAAAATTCCCAGTGTTCTCTTTTATTCCATGTAGAGAAAATGCTGCCAAACTGTATGGATTTAGGACAATAATGTTCATAGCAGAAAGCCCCCCCCCTTTTTTGGGGGGGGGGGGGTTATTTGGTTACCAGTAATTCTCAGGAGGTTTCTAGGAATTTGAGAAAGGGGATTTCTTTTGATAAAATCTAATTCACCTGAATGAACCACATCTTTTTTGAATTTAAGAAGTGTGGATTTCAACTCCCAGAATTCCTTAGCCAGTATAATGTGAGATACAGGGACTTCAACTCCCAGCATCCTCTAACCAGTTATTTTGAATAGTGTGGACTTCAACTCCCAGAATTCCTTAGCCAGGTTACTGTAAGATGTAAGGACTTCAACTCCCAGCATCCTCCAGCCACTATGCTTTAAGAAGTATGAACTTCAATTCCCATAATTCTTTAGCCAGTATGCTAGATTGAAAAACACTAGTTTAGACTTATCCAAGTAGTATGAAGGCACTTTCACTATGAAAAGTTTAACCAAGGCCCACCATCCACCAGATTTCTGAGTGTTAATTTTGATTTTACCAGTGTATTCCTAGATTAATGTCTTTGATATTCATGTGGCTGTCTTGGGGGACCCGAAGATTAGCAATACATGCATAGTTTGCTATTACTTCTGAACATAAAAGTAATTTATTACAAACTCCATGTGGGATGACTCATATATACATATATATTTCATTCCCCAGGATGAATAATAACAGGAGATTTGCCAAAAATAGAAAAGAAAAAAAGGCCACTCCGTAAGAGCAACCTGGTGTAGTGTAATAAAAAAGGAAAAAAACCTGTTCAATTATTTTATTGCATAAGTTAATACAGGTTTCCAATTCAACTCGCATAGATAATGAGAATGTTTATGAATCAAACAAGATTGTGCATGAAAATTGTGGTATATGAATGTTCCTCCCAATTGGTTGCTTAATTGGACTTTTGGCATGATGAATATCTTTTTAATCTTTTAATAGAAAAAGAGAAATGAGGGTGCTTAAATAAGCCCTTCAGGTTCTGGCCTGAATCAGAGGAGAAAGAGCAGGGATGGGATTCAAAAATTTTAACAACCGGTTCTGTGGGCGTGGCTTAAGTGGTGGACATGGCTTGGTGGTCATGTTATTGGCTAGGTGTGGCCAACTCAATATCACTCACATCAAGGCACGCATCTCCTTGCCTGGCCTCTCATGACTGTGGGGATGCTGCAACAGTCCTAAGTGTGAAAAATGGTCATAAGTCACTTTTTTCAACGGTCACTCTACACAATCAAAGTACCAGCAAAGGAGGGGAAAAAAACTCCAGAGAAGTTCCTGAGACAGGAAGTCCAGTCCTGCCAAGAACGTAATAAGGGTTAACGGAGAGGCAGTTTCTGTAAGCAACACCAGAATGTTTCCTTCCTGCCTTCCTTACAGGATTAGGCCAGTAATTTCTTCTAAAAACCAGTTCTCCGAATTACTTAGAATGTTAACAACGAGTTCTAGCGAATAGGTGCAAACTGGTAGAATCCCACCCTTGCCTTTGGTTCTTCAAAGCAAGGAAAGATGAAGAAGGATATATAGCAGGCAACCAGATTGGCCACAATAGGTCAAATATGGGTAGTCCTATACTTATAACCATTCGTTGAGTGAGTTTTCAAAGTTACATCAGAACTGAAAAAAAGGAGTTGTGATTGTGTTTTTTACACTTATGTCCATTCAGTGTCAGTGAGTTCTAGTCTTGTCTTAATCCTGAAAGATTTTGGGCCAATCACCAGGAGACTGAGAGTTCTAGTCCTACTTTAGGCATGAAATCCAGGTGGGTAATTTGGAGCCTATCACAAGGATGATGGGTTCTAGTCCCACCTTAGACATGGTGACTTTGGACCAGTCACCATGAGACTGAGAGTTCTAGTCCTGCCTTAGGCTTAAAAATCAGTTGGATAATCTTGTGCCAATCACCAGGTGATTGTGAGTTCTAGTTCTGCTTAAGCATAAAAGCCAGCTGGAGAATTTTGTTGCAGTCCCTCTCCCTCAGCCCAACCCACCTCACAGGGTTATTGCTGTTGCTGCGGGGAAAACAGGATGAGGAAGGACTATTGTGTGTGTTCACCCCCTTGAGTTGCCTCTAAAAGTATTAAAACTTGATAAATATCTAATAAACACTGAACGAGTGAATGCTGGCACCTTTGTAGGTCAGAAAACTGCAATCTGCCATCATCTCTGCAATTAATGTTTCCTTTAGGGACAGATTGCTTGTCAATTACCCATTTCACTTTGGCTGCTTCAATCTCAGTGGATGGAGGGAAGCAACAATAAATGAGATGAGAAACTAAAGGCAATTTTATTTGCTATTGCTTTAGCAAACAAGGCCTCTATCTTTTGGGAGGAGATAACTAGACTCGAAGGAAAACAGGTAGCAAAGAAGCTAAGATGAGGTACCAATACGCAAGATCGGCTCAGTGGAAAGATTTTAGCCCCCCGCAATTTGGCGGTTCGAATCCCTAGCGCCGCATAACGGAGTGAGCTCCCGTTCCTGGTCCCGGCTCCTGGCAACTTAGCAGTTTGAAAGCATGTAAAAATGCAAGTAGAAAAATAGGGACCCCTTTGGTGGGAAGGGAACAGCGTTCCGTGCGCCTTTGGCATTTAGTCATGCCGGCCACATGACCACGGAGACGTCTTCGGACAGCGCTGGCTCTTCAGCTTTGGAACGGAGATGAGCACCGCTCCCCTAGAGCCAGAAATGACTAGCACGGATGTTGCAAGGGGAATCTTTACCTTTATCCTATTTGCAGAGATCTGTTGGAAGAATTATCCTTCTGGGTTCAGTTCCAAGTGGGGAAAAGGACACTGGAAACATAGAGGCTGTTGGGAAAAATGGTTCAATGGTGGACAGGACCACATGGCCTGGAGCTCCAAAGAAGGAAGGGCTGAGATGCTGAGAGTACCTGAGGGTTTTATACCTTCTGTTGAGATTTGAAATTGAGCTTGTGTTCTGATTGGTTGTCAGACTCCCATGGTGCCATGCAGGGGCCCACCCTTTGAATGATGCAGGAGTACAAGCGGATTTCCAAAAAAATTGCAGACGACAAGAAACATCTGTGCTTCAGTTTGAGATGCTGGCAACATAGACTCATCCCAAACAGCCCTCACCTATCTTCAACAAGAAAGAGCAGGAATTGTCATGCACCCATTGTGCATCCATTTGCATCACTCAGGTGACCCCGAGGACACAGATAAACCTCCAAGTGGCCTCAAGGACCCTCTAAAAGGATGCAAATGACCAGCGGTCTGCAAGGAGTATAAATCCTTCCATTCCACACCATCCAGTCAGAGCTGAAGAAGCTTCTTGGATGAGAAGCAGGGGTAGGGTTCATTTTTTTTAAACAACTAGTTCTGTGGGTGTGGCTTAGTTGGTGGGTGTGGCTTGCTGGTCATGTGACTGGGTGGGCGTGGCCAACTCATTGTCACTCACATCAATGGGTGCTTCTCCTCACCTGGCCTCTCATGACAGTGAGAGATGCTGCAATGGTCATAAGTGTGAAATATGGTCATAAGTCACTTTTTTCAGTGCCATTGTAACTTTGAATGGTCACCAGTTTTAGACAAAAGCTCAAAAAGGGTATGTAAACTCATGTTCGAATGTCAATCTTTCTAGCTAGCCAAGAAGCCTTGCTGAATGTCACTCATCTTGATTCCTTGCCATTAAAAGCTTCTTTCTGGCATCTCTGCTTCATTATTCAATTATTTCTTCAAACAATTCAATTATTCCCCAACAGAGGAGTATTTCCTCCCAACAGGAGTGTAAAAAGCTTAAAACAACCCTTCCTCTTTAAGAAAGTACCAGCAAAGAAAAAAAAAAGCCTCCTTTGAAGACAGTAAGTCTAGATATACTGCCAAGAATATAAGAAGGGTAGAAAAAAACAAAAGGAGATTTCTTCCAACAACTGGTTCTCTCAACTGTTTAGAAAGTTAACAACCGGTTCTAGCGAATAGGTGAGAACCTGTAGAATCCCACCCCTGAGGAGAAGGGAAATATCTTCAAAGAAGAAACAAGGAAGTCCAGTGGGCTCTTGAAAAAAAAGCACCTTTGGGACCAGTAGCTGAAGATTGAACTGGATCTTTTAAAGGAATTGCTATGATCTCCTGAATCACATTGTAGGGTGATCTATTCTCAAATAGCATATTCAAGCAGGAGACAAAGTTTCAGGTTACATTGGGGAAATTGCAAATTTACAATACCTTCTACAAAGCTCCTCTCATTTGTCTGATATAGAGTTTCCTGTTTGAGTAGAGGGTTGGACTAGAAGACCTCTTAAGGTCCCTCCCAACTCTGTTATTCTCTTAACACTTCAAATAAAACATGTTAGGACTTTCTTCTTTAGCATAAAACACACTACTCTGATTTTCAAATTAATTAGCTGGTATGATTTCATGCTTTTCCAGCTCTGGTTGCATGAGTAGCAAATGATGGGCAACACATAAAACTTCCAGAAGGTGAAATCAAGGAACACTAGCAGAATTATATATCACAAAAGGTAATCTCCAGCTACCTTTCCTTTCACTGGGTGGGTCTTTTCTCTATTAATCCCAAATATGGAAATGAATATGGACTGATCTGTGGAGTCCTTGATGTTTTCTGAGTTTTGTGGTTTGTTTGCAGACATTTTGTGACCCAGTTAGGGAACATTGTCTGTGTGAGAAGGCAATGGGGTTTGTGGAGGGGAGGAGGAGGAGAAAGAGGAAGAAGGAGAAAGATTTGGGGGTTCTTGGTGCTCTCTGAGCTTAACTTTTTTCTTGCAGACATTTCATGACCCAGCTAGGTAACATCAGTACCAGAAGGGAGTGGGGTTTGTGCAGAGGAGGAGGAGGGGGAGGAGGGGGAGGAGGAGGAGGAGAATCATTATTTTTCAGCATTGATATGCCTGGTGGGAAGAATTACAGGTTGATCCACGGATAAACCCACAATAAGGAGAAAACAAATGTTTTTTAATGAGCCCTGAATATCCGTCAAACGTACTTAGTGATTTTTGTTTCTTAGTATTGAAGTCATCCTGGAAGGGTTTCGCATCTATCTAGAACCGAGGTCTCCAAACTCAGCAACTTTAAGACTTGTGGACTTCAATTCCCAGAAAGAGGGGGAGCAGGAGGAGGAAGAGGAGCAGGAGGAAGAGGAGGAGGAGCAGGAAGAGGAGGAGGAGGAGGAGGAGGAAGAGGAGGTGGGGGAGGAGGAGGAAAAGGAGCAGGAGGAGCAGGAGGAAGAGGAGGAGGGGAGGAGGAGGAGGAAGAGGAAGAGGAGGGGAGGAGGAGCAGGAGGAAGAGGAGGAGAAGAACTGTGGAACTCTCTGAGCTTCATGGTCTTCTTGCAGACATCTCCTGATCCAACTAGGTAACATCATCAGTGCTGGAAGGCAGTGGGATTTCAAGTTTCTAGTTGCACCCCATTTTAGCCACAGTTGTTAAGCAAACCACCATGGTCTCTAAGTGAATCATGCAGTTGTTAAACGAATCTGGCTTCCCCTATTGACTTTGCTTGTTGGAGGCCAGCTGGGAAGGTTACAAATAATGATCACATTTCATGACCCATCGAGGTGATATCATCAGCGCTTACAGAAAGGGAGAGCAAAAGCTGCTCCCTTCTAGCACGGATGAACCTCCCTTAACAACATCTTGCTGAGCAATGGAAAATTTGGGCTCACTTCTGGTTGTAAGTCGGGGACCACCTGTACCCTGTCCTGGGTTGGAAGGATGTGACTGTGCAGGTCATCCTCAACTTATAACAGAAAGGGTCTTCAAACTTGGCCGCTTTAAGACTTGTGGACTTCAACTCCCAGAATTCCTGAGCTGTCAGGACTGGAGGAGGAGGAATTCTGGGAGTTGAAGTCCACAAGTCTTAAAGTTTGAAGACCCCTCTATAACAGCAACGAGGGTTGGAATTCCACTTGTAATTTGAGGGACCCACGCAAACGGGCTCAATTTTGAACAATGTTTTTGGTGCTCGTTAAGTGAATCACACATTCGTAAGTCTGAATCTTTCCTCTCAAATGGGCGTCTGTCTCTGGAAACAGGCAGAAAACACTGGGAATCATAGTTACTTGACCAGGGGACGCTGTGACCCCATGTTTCTGCATTCATGTGTTGCTGGCTGTGTGATGTGACATTTTATGACATCCAGTAGTGCTTTATGGGCCTCCCTTTCTGAGGATATTGTATTTCCGAATCATGGTTATATGACACACTGGTCATAAGTCAAGGACCACCTGTATTCTTTTTTATCCCAGCAAACCTCAAATGTAAGCTAGTTCCTTGACTTATGACCACAACCGAGCCCAACATTTCTGTTGCCAAGAGAGAGATTTCTTAAGTGAGTTTTGCCCCATTTTTACGACCTTTCTTGCCAATGTTGTTAAGCGAATCCCTGCAGTTGTTAAATGAGTCACAAGGTTGTTAGGTGAATCTGGGCTTCCCTGTTGAACTTTGCTTGTCAGAAGGTCCCAAAAGGGGATCTCGTGACCCCCAATACACTTCAACCATCATAAGTATGAGTCAGTTGCCAAGCTTTCAAATTTTGATTGCGTGACCATGGAGGAGGCTGTCACGGTCTTTAAGTGTGAAAAGCGGTCGTAAGTCACTTTTTTCCGTGCTGTTGTTAAGTTCGAACAGTCACTAAATGAACAGTTGTAAGTCAAGGACTGCCTGTACTGGGAGAGTGTTGAGTACAACTGCAGCCCAGGTGTGTGTTTTTAAGGCTGCCTTATTTATTTATTTTCTTTTTGCAGGGATGGGAACACGCAATGAAGTTGCATGTTAATCACAGCAATAAGAGGGGCCTCCTCCATTGCACCCAATGCCTCAGCAACCACTTTGTGAAATTCTATTTATTTATCAAATTGACTGGTAAATTCACCCAAAGCTCTCAGCCCTGATCAATCACTGTCTTCTGTGTACATTCAAAGGATGGGCCCCGATTAGGCGGTCTGATTAGCTGTCCGTTGTGCAGGACCTGCTGCTGGTCAAATTTATTCAATGATCTGCTGGCCCCATTAATTTCTTGCAATTACAGGTTATCTCAGCATGGCGTCGGGAAGGGAGGGAGGGAGGGAAGGAGAGAGAAGGAAAGGAGAGAGGGAGGGAGGATGAGGAGAATGGAAAAGAAAAGAAAGAGAAGGAAGGAAAGAGAGAGAAGGAAAGAAGGGAGTCCATTTAGTGACCGTTCAATGTCACAAGAGCACTGAAAAAAGGGACTTATGACCATTTTTCACTTATGACCTTTGCAGCATCCTCGTGATCATGTGATCAAAATTTAGGCGTTTGGTAGCTGTCTCGTACTTACGATGGATGCAGTGTCCCTGAGATATGTGATCCCCTTTTGTGACCTTCTGACAAGCAAAGTCAAATGGGAAGCTGGAATCGCTTAACAACGGTGTTACCAATAAAATTTTGGGCTCAATTGTGGTCGTAATTTGAGGACTACTTTTCCTTCCAGAATGCAAATCTAATTGATATTGGCATTAAGTTCTGCGGATATGAGGCCAGCCTGACAGATATTCATCATACAGACCCCATTGTGAATATTCATGATCTGTTTTCCCTTCTTCTCCCACTTAGATTTAGATACCTAAAAACCTGATTTAGATTCATATTCTGCAACAGCCTCTTTGGCTGAATTTTGAAGTACAGGAAGGAGCATAATTAATCAAAATATCCAGGTATCCGTCCTCAGATCAGAACAAAAACCAGATTGAATGGAACAACTTTTGGGAACAAACAGCCAATCAGGTGGAGATCAGGGAAGGAAGGAAGAAAAAAAGGAAGGAAAGAGAGGAAGGAAGGAAAGAGAGGAAGGAAATGGAGAGAGGGAAGGAAGGAAAGAGAGAAAGGGAAAAGAAGAAAAGAAAAATGAGAGGAAGGGAAGGAAGGAAGTAAAGAGAGGAAGGAAGGAAGAATGGAAAGAAAGAAGGAAGGAAGTTAGGAAGGAAAGAAAGAGAGAAAAAGGGAAGGAAAGAAAGAAGGAAAAAGAGGGGAAGGAAGGAAGGAAAGGAAGACTGAAGGAAGACAGAAAAGAAGGAAAGAGAGAAAGAAAGGGAAGGAAAAAAGGAAGGAAGGAAGGAAGGAAGGAAGGAAGGAGCCTGATATTTTCCCACATTTTCATCTGTGCCTTTTCTGTCTTAGTTTCACATTGTTTAGAAACATTTGTCTGAAATTTTAACATTCATTTTGCTACCTATAAATGATGCCTCTACTGTTTGCTTCATACCCTTCAGTCTTTATTCACTTGGCTATTAAAATATTGCAGCGTCACACACTGCTTTCGTTAACATAAGCATGTTTTTTGATTGTTTGTGTTTTCTACGCAGTTTTGCAAATAGTTAATAATTGGAGAAAATTAGTAGTGCTTTGGTAGGTTTAATTCACTTAATACTTCCTAGAAACTGGGGGACGTCTGGTCTTGGGGCATGAAAGTTGGGTGGATGACTTTGAGCCAATCTTCAGGAGAAGGTGAAACCTAGTTTTGCATCATGCATAAAGACAGCTGGGCCAATCATTAGGAGATAGTGAGTTCAAGTCCCTCCTTAGGCACAAAGGCTAGCTGGGTGACTCTGAGCCAATCCTTCTCTGTCAGCCCATCCCACCTCACAGGGTTGTTTTTGGAAAAAAGAGGAGAATTAAATATATTTGAATATTAGATTATCTATATACTGTATATAAAAAGGAAATGCCACTCACGCACCATCACAAAATCCCCGGAACCGTAAAGCCTACAAACTTGCAATTTGACCCATATGTTCCTCTTGGCTTCTAATGGCTCACTAAGAAAGGATTTTTCAAAATGACCATCAGAGCATTTGGAGTATTTCCTGTACTATTGTTATTAACACGCTCTGATGCTAAGGATCTCTACTTCCCTTCCCCACCTGAAAAGAAATCTCTTCCAACTGCAAAAGACAAGCAGAGGAGAGGAGTTTCTGTTTCAGTTTCACAGCCCCAAACAGCTTTAGTACAGAACAGTTGAGCTAAGCCACGCCCAGGCTCCTTGCTGTCTCTTTCTTGCTCACACACCAAATACTCTTCCACTTTCCAAACAGCCCTTCTCTCACACACACATTGACAGGACGCTAGCTAGGTGATGGATGCTGGTAGGCAGAGGCAGAATTTTTTTCCCCTTATTTTCCTCCTCCAAAAGTAAGCCCGACCACATAGTTTCATAGCAAAATATAGGTATGCAGCTAATATTAGATATACTAAGGAGTATTAGATATATTTGCTGCCTTGAGTTATTTATACAAAGGATGAAAGGCAGGATATAAAATAAGTGAATAAACAAATATAAATATATGACTGACTGAATGAATGAATATTCTTATTTTTTCCTTCTGCTTTTCTAACCCGACTTCTAATAATCCTGCATTTTTACCTTCTTGTAGCATGGAGGCCAAACACACCTGGATTTTGAGATGATGGTGATGAGGGAACTGGTGCTGAACATTCTCAAAATAGCTTCTTTGATGTCTCTGGTCCATTGGCCAAAAATCAAACTAATTTCTCGATCAGTCCTTGGTGTTTTCCCAGGATGCTATTTACCACTTCATCTTATTCTTAGCTTTTTATCTTTTTTTTTCTCCTGGGCTGGTGGTCCAAAGTGAACAATCCCATGAACTAAGTCTGTGATGGTAAACCTATGGCACACTTGCCACAGGTGGCACACACAGAATCATTTGTGCGGGCACGAGAGGCCCAGCCAAATTTACCTGCACTGCACATGCACACCTCTCAGCTGATTTTCAGCCCATTTGAGGCCTTTTTTGGACTCCCGGAGGCTCAAGGGAAGCCTCTGCAGCCTTTGGAGGCTGAAAAACAGGCCTTCTGGAAATACCAGAAGTGCCAAAACGGGCCCATTTTTTGACCTCCAAAGGCTGCAGAGACTTCCCTCGAGCCCCTAAGGAGGGTGAAAATGGCCTCAAACAAGCTGAAAATCAGCTGAGAGGTGCATGCATGCGCAGTGCAGGTAAAGGGGGAGTTGCATGTGAATGCCGAGCGGGGACGCATTGCATTGTGGGTACTGGCACATGCATGCTTTTGGCACACCACGACAAAAAGGTTTGCCATCACTGAAGTAAGTTAATAGCAGAATGGAAAAGACCTTGAAGGTCTTGCTCAAACACGAGGCTTTTCACTGCTGCAGAGATGCAATGACAGGTAGTCCTTGGGTTACAGCCATTCATTTTGCGACCATTTGAACTTCCAACGGCACTCAAAAACATGACTTACAACCAGTCCTTGCAGTGGCAGCATCCCCCCAGTCACGTGACCAAAATTCAGATGCTTGGCTACTGGTTCTTATTTAGGTTGCAATTGTCCCGGGGTCCTGTGATTCCCCCTTTTGCAACCATCTCATCCAGCTCCCGGCAAGTAAAATCAATGGGGGAATCCAGATTCACCTCACAACCATGGGATTCACTGCTGATATTCTCTTAGTATCTGTGGCAAAAAAAGGTTATAAAATCAGGTGCACTGATTAAGTTACCTAGTTAGTTAAAGCATAGAGAGAGCACCAAGGATCCTCGAGTCCTCCTCTTGCTCCTTCTGCTCCTCCTCCTCCCTGCAAACCCCACTGCCTTCTAGCACTGATGATGTTGCTTAGGTGGGTCATGAAATGTCTGCAATAAAACCAACAAGCTCAGAGAGAGAA
>BLBF01000048.1:13070979-13085583 GCA_015471245.1 Laticauda colubrina | reverse complement strand
TAGCTGGGTCATGAAATGTCTGCAATAAAACCAACAAGCTCAGAGAGCACCAGGGACCCCGCAGTTCAATGCCAAGCTACAAACACTCTCTTCTATAGGAACATATAGTTCTGGATTTTGATATTGAGGTTCAAATCTTAGTGACACAATGATTTGGAACTGTGAATAATGGCATTTGGGAAGAATTAGGAGGAAGGATTATCAAACGTCTAAGAAATAAGATTTCCCTGGTGAAATCAAAGCCATCTATCTCTCTTCGAGAGGAAGGTGGAATTTTCCATTATGCTGAACACTGAATTAATCAGGCACCAAAGTGGAACAGACTAATGGTAAGCTTCGAAGAAATCTATAATAATGGCCCCTTTTCTTTTAATTCCAACAGCAATTAGAATTACTAGTAGAGTATTGAAAAGCATCACGGTTAATTAACAAATGAAATGAATGGTGTTCATGCTTCTCCAAGTAATTACATTTATAAGCTGGGCTTGCAAAAATAGCACCATTCGTTCCTTGCCTGATTATTCGTTTAAGCTGCCCCCTTCCTGGGGTCTCGCAGCTGGTCCTCGACTTATGACCACAATTGAGACCAGAATTCCTGTTGCTAAGCAAGGTGATGGTGAAGTGACTCAGGACCAATTTTATGACCTTTTTGTTTTCCATGGTTGTTAAGCGAATCACCGCCATTGGGAAGTGAATCACACAGTCATAAAGCAAAATGCATAGTCATTTAGTGACCGTTCGAAGTCAAAATGGCACTGAAAAAAGTGGGGGTGGTTGGTTTTGAATGTTTTTCACACTTACGACTGATGCAGCATCTGCATAATCATGTGATCAAAATTTGGATGCTTGGCAACCGACTCATATTTATGACCGTCGCAGCATCCCAGAGTCAGAAGATCCCTTTCTGTCACCTTCTGACAAGCAAAGTCAAGGGGGAAGCCAGATTCACTTCATGACTGTGTGACACACTTAACAACCGAAATGATTCATTTGACAAATGTGGCGAGAAAGGTCATAAAATGAGGCAAAATTTACTTGAAGCTGTCTGGGTTAGTGATGGAAATGTTGGCCTTGACTGCGGTCGTAAGTTGAGGACTACCTGCATGGGGCTTGAAATGCATCATTAAAATCCACCATCTTGATTTTCCTGACACCCCCAATCTCTCAACGGGGACCCCAAAATGGAAGCAAAGCCAGTGAAAAATCTCTCCTTGGCAACATCAGTTGTTTTACAATTTTTTACAATTATTTCCTGCTGCTTATCTCATCCCTCCAGGCCTTTTCGAACCATGCAAAACTACAGAGCGCAAAGTGTAAAAGCTTAATGAAAAGATGCATTTTTGCAGTTCCCCTCCCCCCAATTCCTGGCTGGTTCTCAGACTGATAAAGAAAGATTTATTGAGAAAAGATGGATGGAGGAATTTCAAAGATGGAATTATTTGTTGGGTTTTTCTTTCTAACAGCTTTTATTTGTACTCTGACAAGAACAATGGAGAAAAGGACTTATACATTGACTACAGAGCTGACTGCATCAAAAGAAAGTCACACAAGCCACAAATCCACATCCAACCCCACCCCATCCAATCCAACATCACTCAAAACTAGGCATGCATGCCCCTAACTACCTTTATTCCAACCACAACTGGGCTTGAATGCAAGCTACTCAGTGCAAAAAGCCTTGTAAATGAATTTCTCCTTTTACTAACTACGGCTAAATTCGACATTACGTTTGTCTGTGAAACATGGCTCAACGCATCTCTCCCTAATTCCATTACCACAGTAAGAGACTTTTGTGTTTACCGATCAAATTGTGAAATCCGTAGAGGAGGAAGTGTTGCTATCTTCTATAAAAAGTCCCTACATCTAAAAAAAAATCCAAGTTACCCAGGAGCTTGCTATTCCTGAGACCATCGTCTGTGAACTCTCCTTAAATATCATATTTTGGTTCTTACTATGTTACAGAGCCCCTGATTATGACATCGAACATGCAAACAAGCTACACTACTAACATGGGCAACATCCTGTCCACACGCTTTTATCTTTCTTGGTGACTTCAATCTACCTCATATTAACTGGACCCTTAACAAATGTACAACTGAACCCACATATGCAAACTTCTACAATGCAGTAACAAATCTGGGACTAGAACAATTAGTAATCAACAGCACTAGACTTAACAACTGCCTCGATCTCATCTTCTGCAATAGTTTGAATTCAATTTACAGAATACAAATTAAAGAATCCTTTTCCAACAGTGACCACAGCATGATTGACTTTGTCTCAACATACGTCCACACAAAAATAATCACAATGACGGAATCCCCAATTATAAGTTCAAAAAAGGCAACTGTGATCTTATAAACAATGATCTTTCATCCCTTGATTGGCAACTTCTATTCACTGGATGCAATACTGTAGAAGACCATAACAACATATTTTTACTTGAAGTCAAAAGAGTCATCAAACTATATGTACCAATAACAACTCCCAAAACCAGGAAAAACAAATTACCCATAACAATAAGGAAGCTTCAATCCAAAAAGAGATCATTCTGGAGGAAATACAAATCTGGTCATGTTGACGACTTCAAAAGCTGATACAAAAATGTATGCCACCAGATAAAGACTGAATGCACCAATTATCACATAAACAAGAAGAAAACCTTCTACTCACCAATTCCACCCGCGCTTTTTACAATTTCGTAAACAACAAACTAAAAGACTCAAGGTCCATCCCAACCCTGAAAGGACCTAATGGTAAAGACTGCAATGACAACACTATTAAAGCCAACCTCTTCAACACATTATTTGGCTCAGTATTTGTAAACAGCAATGGATCATGCCCAGCTGAACTACAGACAACTACTAGTTTCCTAGTCGAACCACAGACAACTACAATGATCTAATACATATAAATTTTACAGAAGACATTGTTGAGAAAGCACCACGCAATCTAAAAGCATCTTTATCTATTGGACCGGATGGAATATGTTCCTACTTCTTAAAAAAGCTATCCACTGCCATAGCCGAACCTCTAGGCATAATCTTTGAAAAATCCTTCAGGACCAGCTCCTTGCCAAAACTATAGTCACCAGCCACGGTCATCTCCATCTTCAAAAAGGGAGACCCCAGCCGAGTTGAAAATTACAGGCCAATCTCTTTATGCTGCATCACTTGTAAAGTCATGGAATCAATTATTAACCAATCCATCATCCTCCACTTAGAGACAAACAACCTACTCTCTAATAAAAAATTTGGTTTCAGAAAAAAACTATCCTGCAATCTGCAACTCTTACACTGCAAAAACATATGGACTACACAACTCGATCAGGGCAAAGCAATAGACACAATTTACATAGACTTCTGTAAAGCCTTTGATTCAGTGGTACATGACAAACTACTCCTAAAACTAAAATCTTACGGTATCTCTGGACACCTGCATAACTGGATAGGAGCATTCCTGTCAAACAGACAACAAATGGTCAAAATTGGGAGCATCAAATTCTGTGCCTGTCAACAGTGGTGTCCCCCAAGGCAGTGTTCTGGGACCAACCCTCTTCATACTCTACATAGGTGACCTCTGTGATCATATTAAGAGCAACTGCATTATCTTCGCTGACAATGTAAAGCTATTCAACACCACCGACAACACTGCTACCCTTCAAAAAGACCTCGACTATGTGTCAGAATGGTCAAACAAATGGCAACTTCAAATCTCAACAAATAAATACTCTGTCTTACATATTGGCAAAATAAAAATAAAAATAAATCAGAAAATAAAATACAGGCTGAATAGTCAAGACCTTGTTGATGATCCAAATTCTGTCAAGGATCTTGGAGTACTTGTCTCTAATGATCTAAGTGCTAGAGCCCATTGTAACTACACAGCCAAAAAGGCATTAAGAGTTGTTAACCTAATCCTGTGTAGCTTTTTCTCTGGTAATATCACACTACTAACTAGAGCATACAAAACATTTGCTAACCAATACTCGAAAACAGCTCCTCAGTCTGGAACCCACATTATGTATCTGATATTAGCACAGTTGAGAAAGTCCAGAAATATTTCACAAGAAGAGTTCTCCACTCCTCTACTCGTTGCAGAATACCTTATGCCACCAGACTTGAAATTCTAGACCTAGAAAACCTAGAACTAGGCCACCTTCGGTCTGATCTTAGTATATAAAATCATACATTGCAATGTATGATTACAATGTACCTGTCAATGAATATTTCAGCTTCAAGCATAACAACACGAGAGCACACAAGAGATACAAACTCAAGGTTAATTGCACCAAACTTGATTGCAGGAAATACGACTTCAGCAACAGACTGGTCAATGTCTGGAATAATCTACCTGACTCTGTGGTTTCATCCCCTAATCCCAAAACTTGAACCTTAGACTGTCTACTATTGACCTCACCCCTTTCCTAAGAGGTCTGTAGGGAGCGTGCATAAGCGCACCAACATGCCTACTGTCCCTGTCCTATTGTTTATTTTATATTTTATATTTATTTTTTCTTATATGTATCCATGTATTCATAACTATGTTTTTACTTATACCTATTATCTTGTAAGCAATTGACAAATTTAAAAAAAACCTTACTGTACAAATGATAGTGAGAAACTTGCAGCTGGACTTGTTGAAGTCCACAAGTCTTCAAGTGGCCACAGTTGGAGACCCCTGTTTAGTAGACTCTGAAAAATAAATTAGTGTTTTTCTTTCTTTCTTTCTTTCTTTCTTTCTTTCTTTCTTTCTTTCTTTCTTTCTTTCTTTCTTTCTTTCTTTCCTTCTGTTTCTTTCTTTCTCTTTCTTTCCCTCTCTTTCTTTCTCCTTCCTCCCTCTTTCCTTTCTGCCTTCCCATCTCCCCTTTCTCCTTCTTTCCCTCCCTCATGTCCTACTCTTCCCCCCTTCTTCCTTGTGTCTCCTTCTTCTTCCTTTTTCCCTCCCTTCCTTCCTCTTTCCCTCCAATCCTCCAACCCTTCTTTTTCCTTCTTTCTCTTCATTCTCTCCTTCTTTCCTTTCCTTCCTTTCTTCTCCCCTCCCTCCCATTTTCTACTCTTTCCTCCCTTCTTCCTTGTCTCTCCTCCCTCCTCAACAAATCCCTCCCACCTTCCATCTCCTCTGTTCTTCCCCTTCTCCTCCTTCCTCTTCTCTCTTTGCCTTTTACTCCCTCCCTCTCTCCCTGCCTATATATTATCTATCTTTCTATCTGTTTCTGACTCTATCCATCCATCCATCCATATCAGTTCATTATCATCTATCTATCTATCTATCTATCTATCTATCTATCTATCTATCTATCTATCTATCTATCTATCTATCTATCTATCTATCCATCCATCCATCTATCATCTATCTAACACAGAGGTCTCCAAACTTGGCAACTTTAAGACTTGTGGACTTCAATTTCCAGAATTCTCCAGCCAGATGGCTGGAGAATTCTGGGAGTTGAAGTCCACAAGTCTTAAGGTTGCCAAGTTTGGAGACCCTTGATCTAACATCTAGGATTCCCTCCCCCCCTCCTTCCCTCTCTTCTATTAATGTACAGGACTAATGTGTACCCTTATCCTACCCTAGTTTGAATTTCAATGGTCCAGAAAAGATTTACCATCTTGGACCTAACCTGTCAACACACCGGATTTCCTTAATTTAGAAAAATGCTTCTAAAACAAGCCTCTTTTAGCTTTTTCATTAAGAGAGAAAGGGAAATAGAGTTTGCATTCATTCTGCCTTTTCAAATAAACTGACAAGCTACATTTTTCCAGCCTGATTGATTAATTAAGTTGTTCCTTTTGATGATATAATTTTCAGGTTTGGAAGCAGTTCTCTCCTCTGGAAAAACCTTCCAGCTAAAAGGAACATTGCTGCCGAAATAGATTTTGTTTTCTTGGAAAATTATAGATAAAAGTGCACATTCAGAGGAAAACCCCATGAAATTGGATGTGTTTTAGTTTCTAAAAAAACACAACAAAATGAACTTGTGATTAAACCCTTAAAATGTATCAACAATATTTATTTCTTATTTATTTTTATTTTTTTAATCTTTCTTATTTCATCTTTATTATTGTATATGTAACTCAAGGCACGAAACATACCTAATACTCCCTCCTCCTATTACCTTCTCAACAACAGTCTAGTGAGGTGGGTTAGGTTGAGAAAGAGTGACTGGTGCAAAGTCACCCAGTTGGCTTCCATGCTTAAAGTGGGGCTGGAACTCCCTGTCTCCTGTTTCTAACTTGATGCCTTCACCACTAAACCATTTGGATCTTGTAGAAATAGAAAATAAAATAAAAAGTAAATGGAAAAGTTAGTGATTACTATTTTAAAAACAAACAATCCATATATATGAAAGCAAAATACCACTCATGCATCATCAAAAAATCTCCAGAACTGTAAAGCCTCCAAACTTGAAATTTGGCACATATGTTCCTCTTGACTTCCAGGGGCTCACTAAGAAAGGATTTTTCGAAATGACCATCAGAGCATTTGTATTTCCTACATTATGATTATTAACTCACTCTGATGCTAAGGAGTTCTACTCCCTCTCCCCACCTGAAAAGAAATCTGTTCAATTTATGCCCTGAATGACAATCAAGAAGAATTTTATAAAAAATCACACATGAAAATAATTGGACTATGCTAACATAGTTTTGATGGGAGATTTTAATGGAATTGTAGACAATAAACTGGATTATACAGCACAAAAAACAACAAAGCAAAGTAGAAAGATCCTCCCTAAATCCTTTTTTTAAATGGTGGACGAAATAAACTTAAAAGACACATGGAGAGAAAGAAATGCTAAAACCAAACAATATAAATATTGTTGAATATTGAAATATTGAATATTTCTATTCAAATAGACATTTATCATGGTCCAGAATAGATATGATATGGATGTCAACATAATTGATAACCAATATTCAAGAAGTAAAAATTGAAACAAGTACTTGGGCAGATCACAATCCAATGACAATGAAATGGAAAGGACAAAGAAGAAGATCTAGATGGATGTTAAATAACACTATTCTCCAGGAAAAAGACTTTATACAGTGGATGGAGAAAGAACTGGCTTTTTTCTTTAGAGAAAACAAAAAAGAAGACACATCAATTCAGAATGTATGGGATACAGTGAAGGCATATGCCAGAGGCTTGATAATAGACTATACAAGGAAAAGAAATACCATGAAAATATTAGCCTCTAAGGCATTAGAGGATGAGTATAAAGGACTTGAAAAAGAGTTACAGAAAATGCCACAGAAAAAGGATATCAAGTTAAAAATGGATATAACCAAACATAAACTGGGTCTAATAGAAAAAGAAGAGCTAGCACAAAAAATTAGCGGTGCTAAACAGAACTATTTTGAAGATGCAAATAAACCAAGTAGATGGTTAGCATATAAATTGAGAAAGGAGAAAGAATCAAGGAAAATATTGCAATTAATAGATGAACAAGGCCAAGTTTGCGATGGCAGCAAAGAAGGAAATCATACGAGACTATTATGAGAAATTATATACACAAGAGAATATTGATGAGGAAAGAGTTAAACAGTATCTACAGAATGCTAATCTACCCAGATACCAAAAGAGATTGAAACAATGCCAGAAAGCAATATAACGATGATGGAGCTATCTGAAGCACTCAAGAAGCAAAATAATGGAAAGGCGCCAGGCCCAGATGGACTTCCGGCAGAATTTTATAAAACATTACAAGAATCGCTGAATCTTCCATTGTTAGAAGTTATGAATGAAGTTATGTTAAAGAAGAGGATACCTAAAACATAGTTAGAAGCTTATATTGCACTTATTCCAAAAGAGGAGGCCAATCCATTACAAATTAAGAACTATAGACCTATTTCTTTACTAAATGCAGATTATAAAATTTTTGCTTCAATATTGGCAGAAAGACTTAAAAAATATTTAAACAGTTTTATTCCTCTTGATCAAAATGGATTTCTGCCAAAGAGACAAATTAATGACAATATGAGAGTAATTTTGGACACTCTGGAATACTATGAGGCTCATCCTGAAAAACAAATGGCTTTGATATTTCTAGATGCACAGAAGGCATTTGATAATGTGAATTGGAGATTCATGTTGTTACTGCTGGAACAGATGGGCTGTGCTAGAAAATTTACTCAAGCAATAGAAGCTATATATCATAAGCAAACAGCAAAGGTAATGATAGAGGGAGAATTGTTAGACTTGATTGATATAAAAAAAGGAACAAGACAAGGATGCCCACTGTCACCCTTGTTGTTTGTGTTAACCTTGGAAGTGTTAAACAGAAATATTAGAGAAGAAAAGGATATAAAAGGGATGAAAATTACAAAGAAAGAATTTAAACTGCAAGCATTCGCAGATGACTTGGTTTTCATTTTAGAAGATCCACTAGAAACAGCATCAAAATTGATAGAAAAGATAGAGACATATGGAAAGGTGGCTGGCTTGAAAATAAATAAAGATAAGACAAAGATTCTGACAAAGAACATGTTATCAAGACAAAAGGAAGAATTAACAGACCTATTGAAAATCCAGGTCATATACTTGGGGATATATTTGACAGCAAGATGCAGTACACTAAAAGATAATTATGTCAAACTTAAGCAGCAGATAGCACTAGATCTGGTGAAATGGGAAAATTTACAACTGTCATTAACAGGGAGAATATCAACAATCAAGATGAATATATTACCCAGAATTTTATATTTATTTCAAACAATTCCAATTAGGCTTGGAAAAGATTATTTTGAAGATTTAAATAAAATCATGTTGAAATATATATGGCAAGGTAAGAAAGCGAAAATAAAGTTCTAACTTTTGCAAGATGCTCGAATAAGAGGAGGATTTGATTTGCCTAATTGAGAGTTGTACTATCAAGCTACGAAACTGATATGGGTAAAGGAATGGATAACATTGAGAAAGACTAGATTGTTGCCATTAGAAGGACATGATCTGTTGTTGGGGTGGCATGCTTTTTTATGGTATAAAGGAACGAAAACACAGGGGTACTTTCGAAGACATTATACACGGGCGTCTGTGTGGTTAAACTGGGAGAAGATTAAAAGACAATGTTATTTGAAAATTCCAGTCTGGTTATCAACTATTGAAACATTTTCTTATCCTATAATATACAAAAAGGAACAAACAGTTAGATATGGTGAAATACTGAATGAAAATGGTGAACTTAAACCTATGGAAAAATTAGAGGAATAAGGTATAAAGATGAATTGGTTTCATATGCACAAATACAAACAAGGTATGATAAAAAAAATTAAACAGAAGGTTTTTATAATAAATTGACGATTTAGATAAGATTTTGACAGGTGCTGATGAAAAGGTGATTAAAAAATTATATAGATACTTATTAAAAGAAATCTGTTCCAAATGCAAAACACAAGCAGAAGAGAGGAGTTTCAGTTTCAGAGCATCAAGCAGCTTTAGTACAGTTGAGCTAAGCCACGCCTGGGCTCCTTGCTGTCTCCTTCTTGCTCATACAGCAAATACTGCTTCAGTTTCCAAACAGCCCTCAGCTCTCTCACACATTGACAGGATGCTAACCAGATGAATACCAATGGATGCTGGTAGGCAGAGGCAGAATTTTTTCCTCCTTATCTTCCCCCCAAAAAACTAAGCCAAACCACAGTTTCGTTGCAAAGCACAGGTATCGAGCTATTGATGTAGATGTGGACCAAGATAATTTTTATTCAGCTTTACACTTTCCTAAAGTTCAGCTTTATATGACCGGTGGTCTTCAACTTATGACCAAACTGAGTTTTTTAAAGTGAGTTTTGCCCCATTTTATGACCATTCTCACCATAGCAGTTAAGTGAATCACTGCAATTGTTAAGTGAGGAACACCGCTGTTAAGTAAATCTGGCTTCCTCATTGACTTTGCTGGTCAGAAGGTTGCAAAAGGGGATCACATGACCCCGGGAGATACCTCAACCATCATAAATACAAGTCGGTCGCCAAGCATCTCAGTTTTGATCACTTGACCATGGGGTGCTGCATCAGTCGTAAGTATGAACAATGGCCGCAAGTCCCTGTTTTTAGGGCTGTTGTAACTTTGAACAATCATTAGACAAATGCTGGATGGGGAATTCTGAGAGTTGAGGTCCACAAGGCTTAAAATTGATGAGATTGTGCAGCACCTGCCAAAAAAGCCAACACAATCCTATCACGTGAAGTGTTAATACCACTCTTTAAGGCCTTGGTAAGGCCACACTTGTAATCCTGCATTCAGTTTTGGTTGCCACGAAGTAAAAAGGATGTTGAGATTCTAGAAAGAGTGCAGAGAAGGGCAACAAAGAGGATTAGGGGACTGGGAGTTAGACTAAAACATACAAAGAGCAGTTGCAGGAACTGTGTATGTGTAGTTTAATGAAAAGAAGTGTTCTGTATAAAATAGTTTACTCCAAATCCTCAAATGTGATTGGCTAGAAAAGCCAGCATAGGGATTGGTTCACTAGGAACCAATCCAAAAGAGCTGCCAAAAGGCGGCAAAACCAAGTAATCGTCATTGGCTACAAGCCGGCAGGCAAGCCGTATATAAAGGCTGCCGCAGCAAGAGCCAAACTGTTCTGTTTCACTTTAACTGTTGAAATAAAGACTTTTACTGTTGGAACCCGGTCTACCTCGTGTTTTTCCGGTCGGAACACTGGCGACGAGGATGGGATAGTCCTAAAACGTGAGACTGTGCACGCGGCGAATTGAGACCCAGGCTTGAAGCGATGGCCGGAAATAATGCACCGCCCGCACCCTTCAATCCCAATGAAGAAGATTGGGAATCCTACATAGACCGTTTCCAAATGTACTTAGAAAGTAACGAGATGGAAGAGATCTCAGACCAGCGTAAGAGGGCTGTCTTCTTAACGCATTGCGGACCAACGGTATTCAAAATGGCCAAGGCATTGCCGAAGCCCAGAAACATAAAACAAATGACCTGGCCTGAATTCCAGCGAATGTTGAAGGCTCGCTACACACCAGTGGTGTCAAATCTCATCAAACGGCACGAATTCTACCGAAGGGACAAAAAAGAAGGCGAGACCATCACTGATTTTGTGGCAGCCCTCTGACAACTGGGAGGAGCATGTGAGTTCCTGAACTTAGATGAAGCCATGCAAGATCGAGTAGTATTGGGTTTAAAAGACTCTAATTTACAAAGTAAATTGCTAAATAAACCCAACATAACTGTGGCTGAAGCAATCGCAGAAGCCCCAGCTGCAGAAGCCGCGAAAAAGTCAGCGGCCACCATGAAACAAATGAACGCGAACAACGACGAAATGAGCCTAACCAGAGGGAAGAAGCAATTTCCTGCCACCATACACCATGAAGATTGTGACGAGACATCAGAATCCGGAGAGGAAGACGATGAGGTCCACTGCCTATACGCCAACAAAAAAAGGCACGAAAAAAGAAACTGGTGGGAATGCGCCAGTTGCGGAGGAAATCACCCTCGAGCCGATTGCAGATTCCTTGATGCCATCTGCAGAGCTTGTAAGAAAAGGGGACACATCGAGAAGGTCTGTAGGAATCGAAAAAATAACAGCCCTAACAGACGCAGTAACTCTCCCCCACAAGCTGAATCGAAACAAGCCGAGAGAAAGTGGGAGCGCAACAAACGAGCCAGTAACCGAGAAAAGACCCATCAAACTGTCACTATCGGAAGCACTCAGACTGAAAGCAGAAAAAAAGTTAAAATCATCATAAAAATCGAAGGCAGCCCCTGCGAGATGGAGGTCGATTCAGGGTCTTTCCTGTCAATGGTGTCATGGGACACAATCAAACAACTGGTCCCAAATATCAGACTTAAAGAGCTCCAGAAACAAAAATTAACTCTGAAGGACTACCAAGGGAATCGAATCCCTGTGGTAGGTCTAGGACATTTCCAAGTCACCTACAAACAACATGTCAAAGTCCTGCCATTGACAATAGTCGACCGAGACCGACCCAGCCTCCTGGGCATCGAATGGTTCACACCATTGGGCATTGGAATGACCGGAGTAGACCGAGTGGCCGCAACCGACTGGGAAGAAAACCTGATCCACGAGTTCCAGGACGTTTTCGATGGCTTCCTAGGCAGGTATTGGGGGTCCCCAATTTCCTTTAGCTTAGACCCCCAGGTGGCCCCTAGAAGATTAAAGGCCAGACGAGTTCCCTTTGCATTAAAAGCAAAAATAGAGGAACAATTGAATAAATTAATTGACCAAGGGGTTTTGGAATCTGTTGACCATGCTAAATGGGAGACGCCAATAGTAACACCGGTTAAACCTGATGGGTCGGTAAGCATCTGTGGAGACTACAAGGCTATCCTGAACCATGCGCTGCAATAAAGCGCATACCCGGTGGCAGTCGTACAACATTTGCTACACTCACTCGGGGGAGGAAAATTTTTTGCTAAACTAGATCTAGCACAAGCTTACCAACAGCTTCCAGTAGACCCCTTAACGGCCGAGGCACAGACAATAGTGACTCACAGAGGGGCATTCAAGTGTAACAGACTTCAGTTTGGAGTGAGTGTGGCCCCAGGCGTTTTCCAAAGCCTCATGGAATGCCTATTAAATGGAATAAAAGGGGTCATACCATATTTTGACGACGTCCTAATTTCGGCCAAAGATATGACCCAACTAGAAAAAAGACTAAGAAATGTACTAACAAAATTTAGAGAATCCGATCTGAAAGTTAAAAAAGAAAAATGCTGCTTAATGACTGATCGTGTCGAATTTCTGGGCTACTTAATTGACGGAGAGGGTATACACCCTACTGAAAAAAAAGTCAAAGCCATTAAAGATGCACCACAGCCAAGAAACAAAACGGAATTGCAGGCATTTTGGGGTCTAATAAATTTCTATAACGTATTCCTCCCCCACAAAGCAACAATAGCGGAACCATTACACCATTTGCTGGATAAGAAAACTAATTGGACTTGGGGTCATAGAGAGCAAAAAGCATTCCAGAAAATAAAAAATTTATTAACATCAAACACCGTTCTTATCCAGTTTAGTAACACACTTCCATTGATGGTAACCTGTGACGCCTCACCGTTTGGAGTCGGTGCCATCCTGAGCCACCAATTGCCAGATGGGAGAGAGGCACCCGTTTCTTATTATTCAAAGACTCTGTCTAAAACAGAACGTAACTACAGTCAACTAGATAGAGAAGCCCTGGCAATCGTCGCCGGAGTGAAACGTTTTCACGAATACCCTTATGGAAGGACATTTTTGATTGTAACGACCCATAAACCGTTGCTAGGAATTCTGGCGGGAAACAAGCCTATACCGAACATTTTATCCCCGCGGATGACTAGATGGTCAGAATTCCTTGCAGCATACTCTTACACACTGACACATTGACCCGGAAGTAAATCTCCCATGCAGACGCATTAAGCAGAGCACCGCTGCTGACGACGGAGGAAGACCCGGCGCCAACAATGACCACCCTGCAAATAGAAACATGCCCCAAACTACCAATATCTGCAAACGATGTTGCCAGAGCCACCGCAAAGGACCCAGTGACTGCCCGCATATTAAACTGGATAGGTAAAGGCTGGCCGGAAAACCAAAAAACTGAAAACTTTAAACCTTTCCGAACCAGACAAACCAAACTCTCAATTCAAAAAGGTTGTTTATTGTGGGATGATCGGGTAGTAATCCCTCCTAAACTACGGACTAGGGTGTTGGGTATGCTTCACGAAGGCCACCCTGGTATTGTAAAAATGAAAAGCCTCACTGCAAGCTATATCTGGTGGCCTGGTTCATATCTGGTGCATATAGTGCATATCTGGTGCACTAAATGTCAGAAAACCAGGCCTTCCCCACCACAAGCACCCATAAGGGACTGGGAGACCCCACGAGGCCCATGGTCTCGGATCCACATTGATTTCGCGGGTCCTACTAGGGGGCATACCTTTTTAATTGTCGTAGATGCGTACTCAAATTGGCTGGAGATTGTAGTAATGTCATCTACAACAACCGAGGCGGTGATTAAACAACTTAACAAACTTTTTGCAACCCATGGATTGCCAGACATCCTAGTGTCCGACAACGGGCTACAATTAACCGCCATCCAATTTGAACAATACCTAGCCTCCTTAGGTATACGCCATGCACTGACTGCGCCGGCCCACCCGGCAGCAAATGGTAGGGCGGAGAGAATTGTCAGGTTTACCAAAGAGGGTTTAGAGAAAATGGACCTTGGGGATGTCCAGGACAAAATCAACCGTCTACTCACCCTCCAGCATATCACACCCAGCACTGTAACCAACAAAAGCCCAGCGGAATTATTAATGGGGATCAAACTTAGGTCGCAATTAGACAGGTTGCACCCAAATTACATGTTGGAAAGACCCCCCGACTCCTCCAGCTATTGCTGAACATTTGAAATCGGCGACATAGTCTATGCAAAAAATTTTACCGGGGACCCTCTATGGCTTCCAGCCACAATCACACAACTCATAGGCCCCCGGTCCTACCGACTAACCGTAGACGATGGCAGGGAATGGAAGCGGCACATAGACCAGCTTTGTTCCCAAAACATTGAAAGAAATACAAACACACAACCAAAAAAAAAAAAAAATGACGAAAACAAAACCAAAGGGGGGGGGGG
>BLBF01000048.1:13056885-13070579 GCA_015471245.1 Laticauda colubrina | reverse complement strand
GACGAAAACAAAACCAAAGGGGGGGGGGAGAAATACATGAAAATAATAAAGAACTTTTAAAAATAAACCCAGAACATCTAACCAATCAAAAAGAACAAAAAGGAAACTTATGGTTAGATGAGACTTGCGAAAATAATCCAGACGAAGGGGCCAGCCAAGCCAGCTCGACCTGCCCAGAGGAACCAGGAGGGAGCGGCAAAACCACCGGCCTGAGAAACTCAAGTGGTAGCAAAATGGCCGACTCACCCTTCCATGGTGGTTCCATGGAAAAGAGCTGGAGAGACAGCAACCCCATCCGAACCGGTTGAAGTCTCCAGCGAAAATGAACCACGTTTTTCCGGACGGAACAAGAAGGACCGGGGGAGACAGGATAGCAGTCTTGCAATATCTCAGGGGCTGCCCCAAAGAAGAGGGAGTCAAGCTGTTCTCCAAAGCACCAGAGGGCAGGACAGGAAGCAATGGGTGAAAACTAATCAAGGAGTGAAGCAACTTAGAACTAAGGAGGAATTTCCTGACCACGAGGACAATGAATCAGTGGAACTCCTTGCCTCCAGAAGTTGTGAATGCTCCAACACTGGAAGTTTTTAAAAAGATGTTGGATAACCATTTGTCTGAAGTGGTGTAGGGTTTCCTGCCTGAGCAGTGGATTGGACTAAAACAGGGTTCTCAAAACTTGGCCCCTTTAAGCCTGGAGGACTTCAACTCCCAGAATTCACCAGGCAGCAAAGCTAGCTGGAGAAGTCTGGGAATTGAAGTCCTCCAGGCTTTAAGGAGCCAAGGTTGGAGACCCCTGGACTAGTAGACCTCCAAGGTCCCTCCCAATTCTGTTATTGTGTTATTTTCTATTAAATATTGATTTGTGGCTTCCTTTTTGCTGCTCCAGCCATGATGGGACAGCTTCCTCTCTGAGATGCTCGCATCGCAATGCCTATCATGAGCAGGGGGTTGCATTACATAACCTCTGGGGTTTTTCTCAACCTAGAATAATCTGCAACTCTTTTTTTCCCCAGGTTGCATATTTTATATAGTCTCTTCCCCCCCCCCCATTGTAACCTCAAATGATCGCTAAACAAATGTTTTAACGCTGTGTTTTGTGCTCCTTGCAGAAACCAGTTGAAGAGCATTTGAACTGAAGCTAATAACGTCCATCCCAGCCTTTGCAAACTGGATTTCTGTTGCAAAAATGAAACACCTGATGACTAAAAAACAGGATGAGCTTACTTAACAACCTATTACATTAAGCAAATAAGTTGGGGTTCATTAAGCACTCAGATGACTGTGCCGTAATACACTGGAAAAAAACCTCTTTAAACATTATCCAGCAATAAAATAGACCTAGAACAGCTGTAAATGAAATTTCTGAGAATCAAGAGAGGCTCAGCGCAATTTACAAAGGTTGCTGCATCCAGCGGTCACATGGTCACCATTGCTAGCAGGCTTCTGACAAGCAAAAACAATGTTGATTCACTTTACGTCCACAATATTTTACTTAACAATTGCAGGAATTGGCTGAAAAGCCATGGCCAAAAAGATCTGGGAAAGTGGATTCTTTTAACAATTGTTGTGCTTAACCATGGAGATTCTGCTCCCACTTGTGGTCATAAGCTGAGGACCTGCTATATGTAAATGAAGCTACAGTAGTCCTCGATTTACAATGGTTCATTTAATGAGTGTTCAAGTTACACCGACACTGAAAAATGTGAGTTACAACTGTTTTTCATTGTTACGACCTTTGCAGTGTCCCGATAGTCACGTAATCAGAATTCAGGTGCTTGGCAAGTGACTCATATTTATGACAGATGGAGTGCTCCCGGGGTCATGCGATCTCCTTTTGCAACCTTCTTAACAACCATGGGGCTAACTTAACCCCACTGGCAAGAAAAGTCATAGGGGCAAAGCTCACTTTAGAAATGTCTCACTTAACAGCAGAATATTTGGCCTCAGTTGTGGTCGTAAGTCGAGAACTACTTAGATAGAGCCTATCAGCTTCTCCCTCTTGCCAACCTTTAGAAGCAGATGATATTGGTTGAGGAGAAAAACTTGTGGACTTCAACTCCCAGAATTCCTGGCTGGAGAATTCTGGGAGTTGAAGTTTGCGAGTCTTAAATGTTGCCAAGGTTGAAGATCTCTGAACCCAAAGAACTAATTTGGCTTAATTGGCTTAGGGATCAGGCTGTTAACAGATGGTTTGGCAGGAAAGGAAATAAGATAATTTTAATTAAGCAAAACATTCATTTAATCTGGCTGCTTAATTAGCGGTTTCTTTGACTGGATTTTAATAACCTAAACTGTTTGGAAAGGTCTGCCTTTATTTGGTGCTTTAATCCGTGAAGGGATGACACTGAATTCTCACATCGAGACAGCTTGTTAATGTTGCTTTGCCTTCTTTTATTATATAGGTAGTCCTTGACTTATGGCCATAATCAAGCCCCAGGTTTCTGTGGCTAAGCGAGACATTTGTCAAGTGGGTTTTACTCCATTTTCTTGCCACTGTTGTTAAGTGAATCACCGCCATTGTTAAGTTAGTCACATGGTTGTTAAGTGAATCTGGCTTCCACTATCGACTTCGTTTTTCAGAAGGTCGCAAAAGGGGATCACAGGACCCCGGGATTCTGCGACCGTCTGTTCTGACCCAGGCTTCCTGAGACCGTAATGAAGCACACGCTTCATCCAAACAACTCTTGTTTTATTTCAACACTGGGAATTATGTGCATTCCCAACCGATAATGAGTCCCAAACAGTCCCTCAAGATAAGCAACCACCTTTCTCTCCTTTGAAGTGCTGCCAACAACTAAAGTGCCAAATTAACTTAAAACACCAACCAAAGTACAAAGTCCACACAGAACTTCAAGGATTAATCTGAACAGAGTGAACGACGTTGCTTCCTACAAAGGTTTCTCTACCTTTGCACATCCTTTATATCTTATGAGAGGGGCAATCACCTCCAAGCCTTACTGCCGAGTTGCCTCTTTTGTCTCAGCTGCTCTTGCCTTCTAGCAGCTCATGCACACTGGGAACAGGCTCCCTTTGCTCCTCTGCCTAACTGCTGCTAGACTCCGGAGTTAGCACCCCATCCCCAGATGATCCTGGCCCCATCTCTGCACTCAGATGTAGGACCCTCGCCTGAGTCCTCCCCAGACTCCCAGACCGGTCCCCGTTCTTCCCCACTGTCTGATTCCATTACCGTCTGCCCAGAGGTGGGATTCAAAATTTTTAACAACCGGTTCTGCGAGTGTGGCTTAGGTGGTGGGTGTGGCTTGGTGGTCATGTGACTGGGTGGGTGTGGCTTGGTCATGTGACTGGTTGGGCGTGGCTTAGGTGATGGGCATGGCTTGGTAGTCATGTGACTGGGTGGGTGTGGCTTGGTGGTCATGTGACTGGTTGGGCGTGGCCAACTCAACATTACTCACATCGAGGCATGCATCTCCTTGCCTGGCCTCTTGTGACTGTGGGGTTGCTGCAACAGTCATAAGTGTGAAAAATGGTCATAAGTCACTTTTTTCAGTGCCATTGTAACTTTGAATGGTCACTCCACACAAACAAAATATCAGCAAAGGAGGGGAAAAAAACTCCAGAGAAGTTCCAGAGACAGGAAGTCCAGTCCTGCCAAGAATGTAATCAGGGTTAATGGAGAGGCAGTTTCTGTAAGCAACACCAGAATGTTTCCTTCCTGCCTTCCTTACAGGATTAGGCCAGGAATTTCTTCTAACAACCGGTTCTCTGAACTGCTTAGGATGTTGACAACCGGTTCTAGCAAATAGGTGCGAACTGGTAGAATCTCACCCCTGTGTCTGCTCAGGCTGCCAGCAAACCACAACATCATCATAAATATAAATCCACTGTCAAGAAGCTGAATTTTGATATTTGGACAGCTCCTCAAAATCTCACAGGGAGCAGTGAACATCTGTCTTCTAATTTATTCCCTTTCTAAATATAATTTATTCCTAAAAATTGAATACAGTCTGAATAAAGTCTACATCACTAGCTTCAGCTCCATGTTTGTTCAATCTATTGGCGGTTCCCTTTCTTCTGTATTTGCAAGGCGTATTGTGTATTAAGGAGACCCAGGTGAGGGTAAAGGACAGTCTGAAGATGCACGCATTATTTTATCTAGTGCCTTTTTGTGCTGTGATTTCCAACCCCCCTTTCAGGAAGCATGTTTACATTCTGCACAATCCTAAAGCATACAACACACAAGAGGATACAGAGAGAAATTGACTGCACAGATTGGACCCAATTTTAATGTTTGAATTAATTTCTGTCACGTTGGACCAGCGCATATCAACCAGCTTGATTCCAGACCGCAAGGACTCGAGACTTTCAAAAACTCGATAGTTCTGCCTTTGCTTTATAATTTCTCGCACACACTCTTATTAATTGTCTTCCTGGAAACAGGCTGTAAAAATGTACATGCTAGGAGAATGGTAATAAAACATTGAGATTTATTCTGAAGCACAGATGTTCTCTAAAAATGGTTTTCTAAAAAAATCCAGACAAAATGTTTCACTCCCAATTTTTTCAGGGCTTTATCTGCTTAGGAAAATCAGGATTGGGAATCCTAGAATCCCAGGGCTGGAAGGAGCCTTGGCGGTCATCTAGTCCAACCCCATGTCCAAGGCAATAATAGTCCTTATTCCATTCTAGAAAAAAATAGTTGTCCAATCATTTCTTGAAAATGTAAGAATATTCCAATTCTGCTATTATCTTGCCTCTAAAAGGTATCCCTTCCTTCACCAGCTGTGTTAAACTACAGTTCTCTAATTTGTACAGGAATGGGATCCTTTGTCCAACTCAGCTGACAAACACCACGTAACAGTGCTTTGATTTCAAACAGGGATCTTGATTCTTTCTCCTTGAAGGGGAGAAGAGCTTCGAGACATGTGAATAATGAGAACTGTTTAGGTGGGCACATTTATGTTTGATCTAGAATTGTGTGGAATTGGATATGAAGTGGTTGCATACTTGTGAGAAACAATAAAAGCAGATATTGGTAGCTTAGGGTTGAACTGATGCTCTCTGAGCTTATTTGAGGGTTGGTTTTTTGTTTTTTGTTTTTGCAGATGTTTCGTGATCAAACAAGACAACGTCATCAATGCTACAAGGGAGTGAGGTTTGCAGAGAGGAGGAAGAGGAGGGAAGGGTGAGGAGAAGGATAATTGTGGAGTCCTTGGTGGTCTCTGAGCTTGGTGGGTTTTCTTACAGACGTTTCATGACCCAGCTAGGTAATGTCATCAGTACTACAAGGAAGTTGGATTTGTGGAGAGGAGAAGGACAACAAGTCTGGAGGTCTTGATGTTCTCTGATTTGTTTTCTTGCAGACATTTCATTAAATCAACTAGGTAATGTCATCAGTACTACAAAGGAGTGGGGGTTTTTGAGGTGGAGGTGGAGGAGGAGGAGGAGGAGGAGGAGGAGGAGGATTTTCTCCTTGGTTGTTTGTCTGCTCTTAATCCCTGCTTATCTGGTGGCTGGCTGCTGGAGAGGAGTGTTCTGATTGTTCAGTTTGTTTCATAGTTTTTTTGTTGTTGTTCCTTTTGAAAGGTTTGTAATGTGGTTTATCTCCATCTATCACGGCTAGCTGTGGAATTCTGGGAGGTGAAGTCCATATGTCTTCCGGCTGAAAAGCACAGACCTAAGAGTTTTAAAATACAAGAATTCTCAGCTTCTTGTATTATTGGCTTGAGCGAGATAATTGAAAATTGTGATGAGCAATAGTATTGAGGTCCAAGGCAACACAATGCTTCTCACAGGGCGCTTAGCAGAGGACTTGCAATCTTGGCTGTCATTTAAGCCCGTGTCACACTGGCCAACGGATGCAAAAAGGACACAGCGGATGAGCAAAATGTTCCATCCGTTGTTATCCGCTCTTAAAAGGGGCAAAAATTTGCATAACCGGAGCGGATAACACAGATGCGGGGAGGACGCAGGGCGGATGCAAAGCGGATGCGGAATGGAAGCCTAGCAGATGGAAGCGGATGGGAGTGGATGGCACATCCGCAGGGCTTCCGGGGGGTCTCAGCAAAGCGGACGCGGAACGGATACAGCGGATGCAGAACTGATGCACAGCGGAAGCCTAGCAGATGCACAGCGGAAGCGGAATGGATGCCAAGCGTTAATTGTGCATGCGGGGGGGGGGAAGTATTATGTAAGCCCCCCAGATATAAAGGGAAGCAGCTCCCACGTGGCCAGCATTTCGAGGAAAGACCTGTTGCTGGACACTTCGAGTTCCTTGCCTGCCCTGCCAGCCTGCCTGCCAGCCAGCCTTGGTGCCTGCCTGTCTGCCTGCCTTCCTGCCAGCCTTGGTGCCTGCCAGCCTCCCTGCCAGCCAGCAACCCCACAACCATGGGGAGGAAGCGAAAGCCTCAGCAACCTGTCGCCATCCCTGGCAAGAGGGACAGGGCCAACCTCCCCCCCCTGCCCCTGACTCTGCTTCTGCTGGGGCTTCTGCTGAAGCTGCTCCTGGCGGTGGTGCTTCTACTGGTTCTGGGGCTTCTGCTGGGGCTTACTCTGTTGAAGCTGCTCCTGGTCCTGCTCGACCTGCTCGTGCTCCTGGACTTGCTCATCCTGCTCGTGCTCCTGGTCTTGCTCATCCTGCTCGTCCTGCTCGTGCTCCTGGTCCTGCTCGTGTTCCTGGACTTGCTGGCCCTGCTGGTGCTTACTCTACTGCTGCTGATCCTGGTCCTGCTGGTCCTGCTGCTGCTGCTGATCCTGCTGCCACTGCTGCTGCTGCTGCTGCTGATAATGATGATGCTGATTATGATCCTGCTGGTGAGGATGATGATGCTGATTATGATCCTGCTGGTGAGGATGATGATGATGATGATTCTGCTGGTGGTGTGGAGGAGCAGCCCCTACTACCTGGGAGCCCCTCTGATGAGGGCCCATCTGGTCCAGCCAAAGGGAGGAAGAGGCGTATGCGACAACGGGAGAGGAGGCAATACTATATTGAGGAGGCGCACAAGGATGAGGTGCTGGAGTGGCTGACAGAGAACGACTATCTGTGGCGGAAGGGACACTGGCTGTACAGGGACACCAAGCGGAAGCATGCTGCTTGGAGAGAGGGAGCAGAGAGTATGGGTTACACTTCGGAGGTGCTCCTCGGCTGGTGGAAGCACATGCACACCTGGTACGGGAAGCTGCACCTGAAGAAATCTGGCCAGGCCACTGTGAAGCTGACGGACAGAGAGACCTACGTCATGGCCAGGTGCAGCTTCCTGGAGGGTGAGGTCCGCCACCGAGGAGCACCAGAAGCACCTCTCATGACCCTCTCTCTCCGGCAGCCTACTGAGAGCCAGTCCTCTTCCGGCCGAGAGTCAGTCCCTGTCTCCAGGCAGGTTTCTGTGGAGCGTGCCACGGCGGAGAACCCGCGGACAGGTGTGGTAAGTGTGGTGGAGTGCGTAGATGACTCCCTGGTGCAGTGGGAGAAAGGAGACATCAAGTCCACCACACTCTTAGCCGCATCCACCCCCCACAGCTCCGCCTCCGCAGAAAGGCAGAGAGCCGGACAGCTGGAGTGGCAGAGCCACACTGTCCTGCTGGAGATCAGGGACACCATCCGCACCAGCATAGATCTCCTCTCTCAGGTGGTCCACACCGACTCCTCATCCTCCAACCGCAAGCCCTTCCTCATCTATGTCAACCAGACCCTCGAGGAAATGGCGGATCCACAGTACCAGCTGGTGAAGGACCGGATCACCAAGCTGCTTCATAACCCTCCAGACCCAGAGGAACCTGCTCCCACCCAGTCCAGGTCTGCACCTCCACCCCAGGTGATGTCCCTCCCATTCCAAGGCTTCCCACAGGCCCTCACCTACCAGGGCTATGCCTACCAGGAGGTTCAGCAGCACAGGCAGCAGCCCTTCCCAGTCCAGGCACAGAGTCATCGGGCGACACCGTTGCCACCTGTTTCACTGATGCCACCGATGCCACCCACGCCAATGATGCCACCAACGACAGGGATGCCACCCACGCCAATGATGCCACCGACAGCGATGCCACCCACGCCAATGATGCCACCCACGCCAGTCCTCACCCAGTTGCAGAGCAGACAGCCCCACTACACTACTCCTTCCTCCACCCCACAGCCAAGCCCGGCCTCAGTACATCTGTCATCAGTACTGGGGCTGACCCCCCATGGCATGGAGGAAGGACCTCTCAGCATCACGGGGCTGAGCCAGCTGTCCGAGAGCTTTCTCAACACACCGTCCCCTGTTGTCCTCTCGAGGCCAGGCACTCCAGCACCACCCACCACCACAGCACCTGGACCCTTCACCCCTGAGACTGGGCACACCTCCAACTGACCAAGAAGAGTGCCAGAGACCGGGTAGCTGGCTACCTGTGGACTTTATTTGGACACTTGACTTGGGTCATTTTTTTTTTTACAGCTTGTTGTTCAATAAAGTTTATCTTTGATTCACACACTTGCTTCATTTGTTTTTTTAAAAAAAGTCTTGGTGGAAACTTTTAGAATTGGCTTAAGCCTTTGCATGCTTGTGGGATGGGTTAAGATAGCAGTGGGGTGGGCAGGGATACCTGTGGAATGAGCAGGGATACCTTTGGGATGGGTAATAGCTGTGGGATAGATAAACCTTCAGTGCAAGCATAGTGGGACTGTATGGTCTACCATCCCAGGTGCCACACCTAGGGCCCTTTTTTATCAATAACAATGTAAGCATTGATCCACACATTTGAACCCAAACACAACTCTTTATTAAACGCCCTGTTCATTGTAGGCCCACCCAACATACATGGCCCAATCTCATCAATGTGATGAGACAGGCTGAAGGAAGCATCCATTGAGCATCTACCATCCTGTCTTGCCACTCCACTGCTCCAGCTGGGGAGTTGCACCAGTGTTTCAGGAGGTTGCGCTGCTTCTTCCCTTCCCGTGAGGCTCTGTTGTGGCCTTGCACATCCTGAGTCTTCTTCTTCTCTCATGTTGCTACACTTTTCCCAGCCACTATAGAACACTGTTGGTGTAGGTTGGTGTAGCGTGGTAGAAGGATTCTTAGGTAAACAGATACCTGACAGGGGGCGTGAGGTGAACGCTCCTTCTATGGCCCCCTCATCCTGAGTGTTGATCAGGTTTCGCCCTTGCCTGCACTCCCCAGGCTCCATGTCCCCATTGCCTTGTTGACGGTCCACGAGCCTGTTCTGCAAGACTGGGTAGCGGGTGCGCATGAGATTGTGCAGGATGCAGCAAGCTTCCATGATACTCCTCACGGTCTCTGGGTGATGCTGCATAGTGGTGAGAAGTACCTGGAACCTGTTGGCCAGAATGCCAAAGGCGTTCTCCACCATCCGCCTTGCCCTGGACAGCCTGTAGTTGAAGATCCTCTCTTCACGGGTCAGGAGTCTGGAAGTGTATGGCTTCATGAGGTAGGTTCTGAGGGAGAAGGCGTCATCCCCCATGATGAAGTAGGGCACATCTTGTGTGTCGTTGGGCAGGGGTTCTGGATCTGGGAAGCCCACGATGAGGTTGCCTTCCAGCCCCTCCTTGAGGTGACTGGCGTTGTATACCTGGGCATCTGAAGATGAGCCGTAGCCTGAAGCATCGATGTACATGAACTTGTAGTCAGCATCGACCATGGCGAAGAGGATGATGCTGAAGAAGCCCTTGGAGTTGAAATAAGTGGACCCCGACTTGGCTGGAGATTTGCAGGCCATGTGCTTCCCATCTATGGCTCCAACGGTGTGGGGGAAGTTCCACTTCTGATACCACTGCTCTGCAACTTTCCTCCAGCCTTCTTCAGTGGAGGGGTAATGGAGGAGCTCCTCCTTGTATTCTTCGATGATGGCCTGCACCACTTCTCTGACCACAATGCTGATGGTGTTGGATGGCACCATCCAGCCATACTGCATGCTCCTGTAGGAGGTCCCTGAGGCCAGGTGGCGCAGAGTGAGTGCCACCTTGAGCCCAGGTTCCAGGCTGGGCCGGAAGTTGGTGTTTGCCTTGGTCAACCTGGGTGTCAGGCGCTACACAACTTTGTCAAACATGGCTGGCGGCATCCTCATGAAGTTCTGGAATGCCCGAGTGTCTTCGCTCCTGAGCTCCACCATCAGCTTGTTGTACAGTCCGTCCTCCACTCTACTGGCGAACCATCTTCGGACCCAGACTCTTTTTGGGTGGCTCCTTTTCTTCTCACAGTAGTGTTCACAGAGCCTGCAGATGACTTCGCACTGTTGCAGAACGATGGTGGCTGCCGAAAGGACTTTGTTACAATCCACGGTGGACATGACTGGATGCTATGGAAGAGGAAGAGTCAGATGAAGGCTGCAGAGGTCTGCACAGCTTGGCTGCTGTTCTGAAAGTGAGATGGAGGCGAGTTGCTCCCCCTTTTTATAGGCAGTATAGGTTTTCCGCTAGGCATCCTCTAGGCATCCTCTAGGCATCCTGTAGACATCCTTAATATCCAAGATAGGTCCCCTCTGCGAACGTTTTTTCCACTTTAAACGCTTTGTTTCCGTGCTGCATCCATTCTGCATCTGTTCTGCATCAGTTTCGCGTCTGTTCCGCTTCCTCTGTGCATCCGGGCGGATGCGAGTTGCGCGGATGCGGAACGGATGCCTAGCGGATATAGCGGATGCATAATGGATGCGTAACGGATGCGTAGCGGATGTGTAACGGATGCAGAACGGACGAACTGGATACATTTTCCGCGCAAAAGTTTTAGGCAGCCCAAAACTTTTGGAGCGGATGAAACATCAATAAACGGATGCTGGATGGATAGAGAGGAAGCAAAACGGAGGCAGTGAGTACATCGCGTTTTCGAACGGATGGCAAGCTTTTTTGTCCGTTTTACATCCTCTTTGCATCCGTTGGTTCAGTGTGACATGGGCTTTAGAGAAAGAGGAAGAGATGGAATAAAGCTTGGTTGTTGTTTTTTTGCATACTTTTCATCACCCAACAGTGTAATATCATTAGTGTTGATGATGTTATATAGCTTGGTAATGTAAAATCTTCAACAAAACCACCAAGCTCAGAGAGCGCTATGGAACCCACAGTCCTCCCCCTTGACCCCCCTTCTCCCTCTCCTCTTCACAAACATTTCTTCTAGCAGTGATGATGTTACGTGATGACGTCATGAAACGTCTGCAAGAGAACCACCAGCTCAGAGAGCACCAAGGACCCCTACAGTCTTCGTCTTTGTGCAAATCTCTTATCATTGGTTCACCAGAGGCCTGAATAATCCATTTTCTCATGGTCTGTTGGTGGCATCTTGTTTGTACATCGCCCTGATTTCCCTCCAGCTTTCGCCTAACAATGGGAAGAAAAAACATGGGAGAAAAGAGAAGTTTCTTTGTTCTGGATAAATAACACGAAAGTCTTAATCCTACCTTGTTTTGCCAAGTCAGTTTCAACTTTCTAAGAATAGAATTGAGTTTAAAGGTTGTCTACAAATTCAAAAAAATTGCCCGTGGTTTCTAAGACACCACAGTCAACTAATGCAAAAGAAAAACATTTCAACTATAGAGCCATCTCGGATGAGTGGTTTCTATATTTTCTAGAAATGCAGGTAGTCTTCAACTTACAACCAAAATGGAGCCTCAAATTTCTGTTGCTAAGCAAGACAGTTTTTAAGTGAGTTTTGCTCCATTTTATGACCTTTCTTGCAACAGCTGTTAAGTGAACCCCTGTGTTAAATGAGTCCAAAACATGCTGGCTGGGGAATTCTGAGAGTTGAAGTCCACACTTCTCAAGTCCCCAAGTTTGAGAAACACCACTCAGAAGAATTTTCTGCACACATGCTGTCTTCACTCAATTGTTGCTAATGAATGAAAAAAGGTAGAAGCAGTGGTTTGGAAAGTAATCCAAAGCAAATTTCCACACCGCAACCTTCAGTTTATTCTCTCCCATGCTTGAATAATCTGGAAATGATACCAGTTTAAGAAATCTCCAAATTTCATTTAAACTTTAACGATGGCAAGGTTCTGGTGCTCTGGCCAGCTGTTACTGTAGATTTAAGGTGTTTTTTTTTTTTTTACTTATTAAATTTCTACATGGTCCATCTCACCTAAAATAACTCTGGGCCATTGACCATAACATAATAAAGGCATATAAATATATTAATAAAAAGCAAAGCTTATAAAACAGAATGAAAAACGACCTACAAATTACAACTAAATCAGGTTACTGATTTGCTGCAATTCCTTTTTAACAGAAATAGTGTCCATGCAAGGCAAAAATAATTGAGATGATGGTACATTTTATTTTGCATTGCGCCCTGGGCACCAAGACTTTTGAGGAATTATTATGTTCATTCTTTAGTAATATTTCCTGGTCTTTCTGCTTTATTTTAAACTAGCTCAATACCAGTGTTTTGCTATGAAACTATGTGGTTGGGCTTAGTTTTGGAGGAAGAAAATAAGCAATGATGGGATTCAGCCAGTTCGCACCAGTTCAGGAGAACTGGTTGTTAATTTTCTGAGCAGTTTGGTGAACTGGTTGTTGGAAGAAATCATTAGGGCAGAGAACCGGTTGTTAAATTATTTGAATGCCACCACGAGAAAATAAGAAGGAAAAATTCTGCCTCTGCCTACCAGCATCCATCGGTATTCATCTGGCTAGCGTTCTGTCAGTGTGTGAAAGAGTTGAGGGCTGTTTGGAAACTGAAACAATATTTACTGTGTGAGCAAGAAGGAGAAAGCAAGGAGTCCAGGTGTGGCTTAACTGTACTAAAGCTGCTTGATGCTCTGAAACTGAAACTCCTCTCTTCTGCTTGTGTTTTGCATTTGGAAGAGATTTCTTTTCAGGTGGGGAGGGGGAGTAGGACTCCTTAGCATCAGAGGGCTGTTGGGAAACTGAAACAGTATTTGCTGTGTGAGTAAGAAGGAGACACCAAGGAGCCTGGGCGTAGCTTAGCTCAACTGTTCTGTATTATAGCTGCTTCGTCCTGTGAAACTGAAACTCCTCTCCTCTGGTTGTGTTCTGCATTTGGAACAGATTTCTTTTCAGGTGGAGAGGGGGAATGAAACCCTTTAGCATCAGAGCGTGTTAATAATCATAATATAGGAAATATGAATGCGCTGACGGTCATTTCAAAAAATCCTTTCTTAGTGAGTCCCTAGAAGCCAAAAGGAACACGTGCCAAATTTCAAGTTTGTAGGTTTTACAGTTCTGGAGATTTTGTGATGAGACCTGAGTGGTATTTCGCTTTTATATATCTAGATTGTGATGATTGGATCCATGATTTTATTTGCTTAATCACAGCTAAGCACTGTTCTCTATAGACTCTGTAACAGCATTGAAATATGATCATTTTTCACATTTACGACCGTATTGTTCTATAGCCTGCATAATGGCACTGGGAAAAAGTGACTTATGACCATTTTTCATACTTACAACCATTGCAGGCATCCCCATGGTCATGTGATCAAAATTCAGGTACTTGGCAACCAGCTCATATTTATGACGGCTGCAGTGTCCCAGGGTCACGTGGTCCTGTTTTGTAACTTCCGGACAAATAAAGTTATAGAAGAAGCCTGATTCACTTAACGACCGTGTGACAAACTTAATAACTGCAGGGAGTCATTGAACAACTGTGGCGAGAAATGGGGCAAAACTCATTTGGCATCTGCCATGCTTAGCAATGGAAATTTTCAGCCTCAATTGCAGTTGCAAGATAAGGACTCCCCTTAGAGCTAATTTAATAATAATAATAATAATAATAATAATAATAATAATAATAATAATA
>BLBF01000048.1:12989314-13047346 GCA_015471245.1 Laticauda colubrina | reverse complement strand
AAGAAGAAGAAGAAGAAGAAGAAGAAGAAGAAGAAGAAGAAGAAGAAAAGATATACAGGGGAAGGAGAAAAGGAGAAGATAGACAAGGAAGAGAAAGAGAGAGAAAATATAGATATGAAGAGAAGGAGAAGAAAGAAAATGAGAAGGAATAAATAAATGAATGAATGAATGAATGAATGAATGAATGAATGAATGAATGAATAAATAAATAAATAAATAAATAAATAAGGAGGAGGTAGAGGAGATAGTTGAGGAGAAGAAAGAAAGAGAAAAAAAGACATAAGAAAATGAAGAAGGAGAAGATAGACAGGGAGGAGGAGAAAGAGAAGGAAAAAGAAAATATAGATATGAAGAGAAGGAGAAAGAGAAAGAGGAGGAAGAGAAGAAGGAAGATAACATGGAAAAGGAAAAGGAGGAGATAGACAAGGAAGAGAAGAAGAAGAAAGAGACAAAGAAAGAAAAGATAGGCATGAGTAGAAAGACAAAGTTCTTGAGACAGGTGCTGTAGTGGTTCAGGTGCTGGCCTAGAAACCAGGAGACAGTGAGTTCTCGTCCCACCTTAGGCACGAAAGCCAGTTGGTTGACTTTGAAGCAGATTCCCCTCATTCAGCCCAGACTACCTCACAGGGTTATTGTTGTGGGGAAAATAGGAGAGGGAGATGATATATGTTCACTGCCTTGAGTTACTATAAAGTAATGGAGGAATAAAAATATAATAATGAAATAATGAACACACAAGCTCTGAAGAAAGAAAATTACCTAGGCATTTTCTCACAAATTGTCCACCCTTAGAACATCCATCCCAGGATTCTGCAGAGACTTAACAATTTGATTTTTCTCCTCTGATTTAAATCTCTGTAGAGACTCTGGGAGGTAGAGCTGATTAAAAACAGAACAGTGCAATCCAAAAATAGAAGTAATCCTCCAATCAGGTCCCAGTGGAATGGCCTGGACAATTCATTTTGAGCTGGCATCAGTGAAAAAAAGTCACTCCAACATCAGAAAGACACCTAATATAATGCAAAATATTTAATTCTACCAACAAGGGCAGGCTATTCATAAAATTATTTTCCCTGGGATTGTTGTGGTTCGTCGACAGCAGGTGCAGACGGCTGAGGTCTCAGAGAGCGAGGACTCGGATGTGGGGCCTGTGTGTGTGATGCAGGGATGGGGCCAGGACCATTGGGGAGTGGGGGGCTGCCTTTGGAGATTGTGGAGGCTAGCAGCAGTGATGAAGAGGCCCCCGAGGAGCCTGTGCCCAGTGTGTGCCCAGGGCTGCTCAAAGGAAAGAGCAGCTGCAGCAGCACAGGCGAATCGGGAGTAGGACTGCAAGGTGGTGGCCCCTCCGTCAAGAGATAAAAGCCAGCTGAGAAACCGGAGTTCTTTGCAGGAAGCAAAGACGTTTTTACATTCAAGCCTGGCGGACGTTTAGATTCTCTTAGTTTGTGTTTGGAGACTGTGTTTGAAATACTTCTTAGTAACTTTTTCCAGTATTCTTGGCAGCCTTGCACCACCTTGGCAAGGTTCGTTCCTATCAGAGAAAATTAGTTGGAAACAGCCTTTTAACGGGGAAGAAGTGGAATTTGTAAAGAATCATTAAAAAATTTATTGTTACCTCCATTTCATGTTTGTTTCCTTGGAACAAGGTCTGGGTCAGAACAGGGATTTTCAGAGCACAGAATCACTTAGTTCCCGACCTTGTTAGTTGCGTTAAAATAGCTGCTGAAATACAGGTAGTCCTTGATTTACAACAGTTCCTTTAGTGACCAAAGTTACAAGGGCACTGAAAAGAGTGACTTTTGACTGTTTTTCATACTGTTGCAGCATCAACAGTATGGATGAAAATTCAAATGCTTGGCAACTGACTCATATTTATGACAGTGTCAGTGTCCTGGAGTCACATGATTCCCCTTTTGCAACCTTCAAAAATTTTCAATGAGGAAAAGCCAGATTCACTTAATGACCATATTACTAGCTTAAAAAGGAGAGTTACGACCATTCCCCGTTCTTACACCCGTCAAAGTGATTGTCATCTGCAACTTTTCAGCAAGCAAAGTCAATGGGAGAAGCCAGATTCGTTGTTCACTTAACAGATAACAGATAACAGATAATCAGAGTTGGAAGGGACCTTGTAGGTCATCTAGTCCAACCCCCTGCCCAAGCAGGAGACACTACAACATTTCTGACAGATGGCAGTCCAGTCTCTTCTTCTTAACAAAGTACCATGATTCACTTAACAATGGTGGGAAAAATGTTGTAAAATTTGGGTGCGATTCACTTAACAATTATTTTGCTTAGCCACAGAAATTCTGCTCCCAACTGTAAATTGAGGATTTCCTGTACAGGCAAATAATCCGCTAAAATCTGCATGGCGACATCTGGAAAAAGACTCAGATTAGGAGAAAAACAGTGGCAATCCAGAGGTGGAGAATTTGGCTTGTTTTTGTTGTTATTGATTTGAAAATACAAGATGAAATTCTCAACCCTTCTTAGTTTGGAGACTTATGCAAACTGACCACAACAACTGAGCCCCAAAAGTGAGAGAATTGTTAAGTGAATTTTGCATCATTTTATAACCTTTCTTGCTAAAGTTGTTCAGTGAATCACTGTAGTTGTTAAATTGCTAACACGGTTGTTAAGTTAATCTGTTTTTTTTTTTCCATTCAATTTGCTTGCTAGAAGGTCACAAAAGGGGATCACATTACTCTGGGACATTGCCACTGTCATAAGTATGAGTCAGTTGCCAAGTGTCCAAAATTTTGATAACTTTAGCGTGGAACTGCTGCAAACGGACATACATCATGTTGGAACTTCGAGAGGTCACTAAATGAACTATCATAAGTCAAGGACTACCTGTCATTGGGCAATTGCAACAAATTCCTGGATTTGGTTCCAGTTGTTTTTTTTCTGTCTCTCATAGAAATTGCTGCTTTGATAAGGACTTGCAACGTTGCGTATTTCTCCACATATCCTGGTGTTTTGTCAACAATGCAGCCTGTTGGCATGCATATAATGCTATCTCTTGCAAATGGATTCCTAAGAGAGGATTGTTTGAATATAGATATTTTTCAGCATGATTTTGTTTCCACCTCCGTTTCAGTTGTGTAACATTCTGGGAGGCTGTATTTGTAAAGCTTTTGTGTTGACTTTCGGCACTGCCAAAAGACTAACCCCACCATTAAGAAGTCAACTGGATATGTTCCTTGTTTGTATTATTAAACCTGTTGTATTTAATCACTCTAAGTTCTCTTAATGACATTCCTTTGATATAATATGTTCCCTTGTCTTATTTTTCAGACTGAATCTGTTCTTTTCTGCCACGACAGGTAATCCTCGAGTTAAGACCAAAATTGAGACTGGAATGACCGCAGTCACCAGGAGATGGTGAGTTTTAGTTCTGCCTTAGGCATGAAAACCAGCTGGGTGACTGGGCCAATTACCCTTTCTTAGTTCAACCCACTTCACAAGGTTGTTGTTATGGGACAAAGAGGAAGAGGAATGTGTGTTGGATATGTTTAGCGTAAAAATCATGAAGGCAGAATGCAAATAAATAAAACTGAATAAAAGTGATTTTCCATGCATTCTCCCCATTTCAGTGTTGCCTAAATTAAACAAATGAAGTCATCCTTGACCATATAGCCAAACCCGAACAATATGTAGCTTTAAAAATCAGGCTGAACTTACCTGTTTCATGGGTTGTTGTGAAGAGTCAAATCACCCAACTGGCTTCATTGTCTAAGATGGGACTAGAACTCACCGTCTCCTGGTGATTGGCCCAAAGGCAGCTTTCAGGCCTAAGGCACTCTGAAAATCTGCAGAATTGTGCTTGCAAGAAGAAATTATTATTATTTTTTTTAAAACCTGGATGACAACTTGTGATGAATACTCTTAAAATGTTTCCACCCACCTAAAGTTTTAATAAGCACATATAGAAACTTGGTGCTTTATAAATGTACCCAGCCTTCAGGTTAGTTTGATGCGTGCTCATATTTCATAACCATTGGGCAGGATTTCAAACAAAACAAAACAAAACATTGAAAAGACAGAGGTAAGGAAAAATTGCAGGCAGATTAATTTTCATCCCATCTATTTCTTTTGGGTCAACCTTCCTGTTGGAAGTTATAACCCCTCTCCTAGCGAAATGAAATATTTTAGGATATATTAAAAGGGGAGGATATTTCCCCTAAAAGAGAAGTAGAAACTCAGAGAGGCAGAAACTCAGCCCTCCACAACTTTTGTTAATGGGCCATGAAGGCCTGGGTCAGTCTATTCTACATAACAAAGACCTACCTCCTTCAGGCAGAGTCATAATAGGAATTAGGATAGAATAGAATAACAGCGTTGGAAGGGACCTTGGAAGTTTTCTCATTTCCTGCCTGTTCCATCCGGAAAAACGCGAGGTAGACCGGATTCCAACAACAAAGCCTTTATTAAGTAACACAGTTACTTAATAAAGTAACTTACTTACTTTATTAAGTTACTTACTTAAACACCCAACAAGAATCAACCAACCCTGGGATTCAAAAGACAATCTACACAGTTGCCCCTCTATGGCCTCATGGGAGTCTGACAACCAATCAGAATACAACCTTAAATTAAAATCCCAACAAAGGGCATAAAACCCAGGGACTCTCAACATCTCTGCCCTTTTTCTTCACCCAAGACCTCCAAAACATGTGATCCAGAGGTGGTATCCAGCAGGTCCTGACCAGTTCTGGAGAACCGGTAGCGGAAGTTCAGTTTGGAGAACCGGCAAATCCCACCTCTAACTGGCCCTGCCGCTATCTAGTCTTCGCCCCTCATTGAGTCCCAGATGATTGGCTGGGTCTCCTTTGGTTGCTCTGCACAGGAGAACGGAGCTGGAAAGCAGGTTAGTGGGGTGGGGAGGGAAGGGGGGATTTTGCATTATATCCTTCCCCTGCCACAACCACCAAGCCACATCATACCCACCAAGCCATGCCACAGAAGCCACAGAACCAGTAATAAAAAAATTGAATCCCACCACTGAGGTGATCCTGTCCACCATTAAACCATCTTTCCAAACAGCCTCCATGTTTCCAGTGTCTTTCCTTCCACTTGGAACTTAACCCAGATGGACATTTCTTCCAACAATTCAAAATTAGCTTTTCGTCTGTACATTCTGCATGATTTAATTATTTTCTTTTGCAAAACTTAAAATGTTGGGTACATGTTTAGTGGTCTACCTGGCAAATATTCTTGCAAATGCCAATGGTATTCAATAAAGGGCAATGACCCTCCCCCCCAATTTAAATACAGGTGGTCAGCTGTTAAGCTGGTTTGTTCAATGATTTTATTTGCCAGAAAGTCGCAAAAGGGGATCATGTGACCCCTGGGACAGTGCAACTGTCATGAGTACATGCCAGTTGCCAAACATTTGAGTTTTGATCACATGACCACAGAGATGCAGCAGCGGTTTTAAATGTGAAAAACAACCCTCAGCCACATTTTTCAGTGCCATTATAATTTCCAACAGTCACTAAATGAACTGTTATAAATCAAGGACTACCTGTATGGCCATAGTTGTCATTTTGATTTTTAGAAAAAATAATAAGATGCACTTTTACAGATATAACAAAGATTAATGGATGCAATGATTTATTGCATGGCTGATCTATATTCATCAATTGTACAAACCACTAATTAGTTAAAGCTCCATGTTTGTCTTTCTAATGCTGAATAATTGGATTATGAGTGCATTTTCTTTGTCCAAAAGTAAAACAAATAAACTAATTTAATTATAATTACACCAACACAAAGGCAAAGAGATTGTTTCTAAAATAGGAATTGTTCTTTAAAGGGTGGCAATTTTTTAAAATATATCTTTTTAAAACAGCTTTTTTTGTTAGTTATATAAAATGTGTAAGCTAACAAAGCAATCAAAATATACACAGAAGGAAACCTCAACTTACAACCACTGTCAGAATCACAGTTTCTGCTGTTAAGCAAGTCGGTTAAGTAGATCATGCTTTATTTTATAACCTTTTTTGCCAGTTGTTAAGCGAGTCACATAGTTATTCAGTGAATCCAGCTTCTCCCATTGAGTGCTAGTCAGAAACCAGCTGGGAAGTTCACAAATGGCAATCATGTGTCCCTGGGACACTGCAACCATAATACATACATACATGCTGGTTGCCCAGGGTCTAATCCACCTGAGCAGGGCGTTGGACTAGATGACCTCTAGGTCTTTTTCCAACCTAATGGGAGAGAATAACTTGCATCTTTTTTTTTCTTTCCGGGCTGAATATTTTATAAAGCCCCTTCCTGCTTCAATTGTGATGGGGAATTTATCTTGTTAGCCATCATTGCAGCTTCTTGGAATGTTGATATCACAAAATAATTTTCTCCTGCTTGTATCTTAAAAAACACCCTAATTAGGATTATCGGCAGAGAAGTAGCCAGATCGACTGTTTCCCTTCCTTCGGCTTAGCTGTAGTTTATCTAATCTTTGCCACACTCATATGTTGTTTCCCACCCCCCTTTCCCCTCCCTTGAACTGAGCTAATTTCTTTTTGGCCACACAGATTTAGCAATTTGCTTTTCTGGAATTGGAAAAATGGCTGGATTAGAGATGTCTTAAAGCAGGAGTCACCAACCTTTTGGACTTCCGGGACCACCAAATTCATAATTTTAAATCCCATGGATCAGAGAAGACCCTGGGAAAATCCCAAAAAAAAGTCTGCAGGAAAATTCCCCACCCCTTTTTCCTACCGATTGATCATTCTTTATTTGAGATCGCAGGATACCGTCTCCAGCTCCATTCTCAGGGGGGGGGGGGGGGAGAGAGAGAGAGAGAGAGAGAGAGAGAGAGAGAGACTTTTGGCTTCATGCAAGGAAAACAGCAGAAGCAGCTTTATTTCTCTCCCCCAAACTCTGTCAGAAATGAATCTTTGCTGACGCATCCTCTTGGAGCAGGATGCCTTGCAGGGTCCCAAAGACTCATTTCTGGCGGAGTTTGGGGGAGAGGAAGAAAGACTTTGGCTGCTTTCCTTGCATGCAGCCAAAAGCAGAAGAAGAAAGAAGCGGAAAGAAGCAACCTGGTGCCCAGGCCACGTGTATGGGGCAAGTGGGGCAAGTTCCCCTCCTCCGCCCTTTCCCCCCTCCCCTCACTACCTCGTGTTCTTCGCAATGCAAGTGACACATGGTGTTCCCATGGGTCATGTGGGCGGCACAGCCTTGTATTCATGTGCAGTCTGGATTAATTGCTTTGGGGGGGGGGGAGGATATTTCTCTGCCGACCACCAAAATTTTCTCATGGACCACCAGTGGTCCCTAGCCCACTGGTTGGTGACCACTGTCTTAAAGAATCATAGGGTTGGAAGGGAACCCAGAGGTCTTCTAATCCAACCTCCTGCTTGAGCAGGAGACCCTATTCCATTCCAGACAACTGGCTGTCTAGTCTCTTTTTGGAAACCTCCAGTGTTGGAGCATTCACAATATTTCGAGACAAACTGTTTGACTAATTAATTGTTCTCATTGCCAGGAAATATCTCCTTAATTCTAGGTTGGACCTCTCTTTGATAATCTGTCACTCGTTACTCTTTTTTTCATAGCACTAGAAGCAGAGGTGGCCTTCAGCCGGTTCTGACCAGTTCTGGAGAACCAGTAGTGGACATTTTGGGTAGTTTGGAATCCCACCTCTGACAGGCTCCACTCCATCTATTCTCTGCCTCCCATTGAGTCCCAGCTGATCATCTGGGTCTTCTTTTGTTGCCCTGCATAGGAAAACGGAGCTGGAAAGCAGGTTAGTGGGGTGGGGTGGGAATGAGGATTTTATAGTATCCTTTCCCTGTCACGCCCACCAAGCCACACTCACAGAACTGGTAGTAAAAAAAGTTTGAATCCCACCACTGACCAGAAGGCAAGAAAAGAAGCAACGGATGGAAATTAAGCAAGGAGAGAAGCAACCTAAAACTAAAGAGGAATCAATCCTTGTGGACTGGTATGGCTGCCCAACCTGCAAATGACTCTGGGCAGCTAATATCTGATAATTCAAGCCCAGAAATGATGAAAAGAAACCACTTCACCCACAGAGGAAAACCCTACAAAGCTGACCATTGCCAGGTGGTACAGGCTGACCAAACATCCAAGGTTTCAGGCCCAATACCTGGATGAACAGCCAACAAAATTGAGGCCATCTGAACTGGTATGAGTGGTGTTGACAGAATGCTGGTCCATAAAGCAGGGTCTGCTGCAGAGAAGACCTAGGAAGCGGAGATGAGCTGCTGCCGGTTCACACTGGTTCTAACAAACTGGTAGTCAAGATTAGGCACAGTTTGGCAAACCCATTTTTTGGCCTATTTTGGGGATGTTTTCAGGCTGTTTTTTATCTGTTTGGGGGGGCATTTTCAGGATGGTTTTCTGTCAGTCTTCTCCTCCCCATCCTATCATAATCTATCCTTCCATCCCTCTCCCCTCACTATCTAGTCTCCATTGTCAATGCAGGTAGTCCTTGACTTACGACCTCATTTGAGCCCAAAATTTCCATCACTAAGCAAGACTTTAATTAAGGGAAATTTGCCCCCCATTTTATCATAGATAGAAGATAGTATTCTTTATTGGCCAAGTGTGATTGGACACACAAGGAATTTGTCTTGGTGCAAATGCCCTTAGTGTACATAAAAGAAAAGATACCGTATATACTCGCATATAAGCCGACCTCGCATTTAAGCCGACCCTTAAAAAAAACTGCCCCAAAATGAGGGATTTTGCAAAAACTCGCATATAAGTCAACCCCCAAATACCATGGTTTGTTGTTTGGGCTAATAACAAAAGAGTATTAATATGCAATGCACTGATGAAGGTTCATTATCAAAGCATTTGTGTAGGAAACAATATTAAGTTAATTACCCGGTATGTAAAGAATCTGATGTTATATAATGGTAATATATGCACTTATCATAGCAAAAGTTTGCAGAAGAGCATAAATGAAAATAAAAGCCATTATTGTTGTGTTTTACTTTTATTTATTTTCACAAATTAAACAGTGTCTTCTAATATTCTAATAATCTTCTAATAATCTTCTAATATTACTCTCATCCACTCCAAAGGTTCTTGCTGCTTCAAGGTTGCTTGTTTCCTCTGCAGCCTTCACTACTTTTAGTTTAAAAGAGGCAGCATACAACATTATTTTTCTTTTAACATCAGACATGGGTATATTTTAATGAATTTTACTACTACAAACGATCGCAAACACGAAAGCAGTCATGAGAATGACTAACCAATCAGAGCGTGTTATGATCTGGTGGTAGAAAAAGCAAAATGGAGGCGCCCAGAGTAAAAAAAATGTGCTGTATGAATGTATGACTGTATGGTAATATCAATGATATTGCGTGATCTGAGAAGTGGCGTCGTGTCATCATGTCATTTGTGTGAGATCAGATTTATGTGCGTATAAGCCGACCCCCAAATTTGAAAAAAAAAATTGTGTTTTAGAGTCGGCTTATATGCGAGTATATATGGTACATTCACCCAGAGTCAAGAAGCATCATGTTCCATTCGGAAATAAGTTGCGCGAGACCGGGTTCCAACAACAACTCTTTTATTTTAACAAGTAAAGCAATGGTAACGGAACAACAGCCCAAGCCATGGCAGCCCTTCTTATAGCGGCTTGCTCGTGGCTTGTGGCCAATGACAGTACTTTAAGTGTTCCCACTGTCTGGCGGGCCAATCGGATTGGTTCCTAAATAACCAATCCGAGAACAGCCTTCTCGGCCAATCAGTTTAAGGTATTTGGAGTCTACCAAGTTCTATACACAACATCCCTCCCCCCTTGGTTTCATCCAACGTGCGTCACATCGTCACGCAGGTAGGTGGGGCTTTTTCAAGTCCCGGTTGACCTGCGCAGCTCAGTCTCGGCATGGTCTTTGAGCGGTTCGGATGGGATCGCTATCTCTCTGTGCCTTCTCCCTGGAACCTCCTGGAAGGGTGAGTCAGCCTTGCCGCTCCCGCCTGAGTCTCTCGGGCAGGTTGAGATGGCTCCACCGCTCCCTCCTGGTTCGTCCAAGCTGGTTGAGCTGGCCTGGCAGTCTCCTTCCAGGAAGGCCTCGCTTCATTCTCCTGCTCCCGGACTTCTCTTTTGGGGTTCATCTTATTGTGAGTGCTCTTTTTGATTTGTTTGATAGTCTTTGTGTAGTGTTTGTTGTCTTGTTATGGGAGATTTGTCTCCCTTTTTTATTATTTTGTATTTCCCTGCCTCCTCGGCTGTTTTTGGTTTGTTTATTGTTGGCGCTGGTGTGGTGTTGCGTTCTAGGGTGCGAGAACGAAGCTGGTCGATGTGCGGCTTCCATTCTCTTCCATCGTCCAACACTAGTCGGTAAGAATGGGGGTCTGTGATTTGGGTGATTGTGGCTGGAAGCCATAATGGGTCCCCGGTAAGGTTTTTCGCGTAAACCAGGTCGCCTATCTCAAATGAGCGGTATTTGCTGGAGGAGTCAGGAGGTTTATCCCAGGTATAAGTGGGGTACAGTCTGTCGAGGTAGGAACGCAATTTCCTACCCATTGGGAGTTCTGCTGGGCTCTTGTTGGTGGTGCTACTAGGGGTAATATGTTGCATGGTTAACAATCAGTTTAGCTTTTCTTGTACGTGCCCCTTGTCCATTCTTTCCAGGCCCTCCTTAGTGTATCTAACCATGTGTTCAGCCCTACCAATTGCAGCTGGATGAGCCGGCGCTGTCAAGGCATGTCGGATGCCTTGTGCAGCTAAGTACTGCTTGAATGCCAACGTGGTAAAGTGGGGCCCATTGTCCGACACTAACACATCAGGCAGTACACGCGTGGTGAAAAGTTTGTCTAACTGCTTCATTACTGCCTCGGTGGTCGTGGATGCGATAAGTATAACTTCTAACCAGTTCGAGTAGGCGTCCACGATTATCAAAAAGGTGTTGCCTTTTGTTGGCCCAGCAAAGTCAATATGCAGTCTCGACCGTGGACCCCGGGAAGTTTCCCATTCCCTGACAGGTGCCTGTGGGGAGGTAGGCCTCGATTTTTGGCAGTCATGGCATGTTGTCACCCAACGTTCAATGTCTTTGTCCAGCCCTGGCCACCAGATGTAACTCCTGGCCAGGGCTTTCATCTTAACTATGCCCAGGTGCCCCTCGTGCAACATACATAATACATTTTCCTGTAGTTTTTCAGGGATTACTACTCTGTCACCCAACAAAATACAGCCTTTCTCGATAGACAGTTCAGTCTGTCGGGTGCGAAATGGTTTAAAGGTCTTGGTTTTTTCGTCTGGCCAGCCCTTACCTATCCAATGCAGAATGCGAGCTGTCAGCGGGTCTTTCGCGGTGGCTTTAGCGATGTCCACTGCAGTTAGTGGCAGGTTCGGCCAGGCCTCGAGTTGGAAAGTTGAGACAGTGGGAGCTGTGTCGTCTTCCATGATGGGCAGCGGGGAACGGCTCAAGGCATCTGCATGGGTGATGGTCTTCCCTGGGTGATGGATTAGCATGTAGTTGTAGGCAGCCAGGAATTCAGACCACCTCGTCATTCTAGGTGACAGAATGTTTGGGGTCAGTTTGTTTCCTTCTAGAATCTCTAGCAGGGGTTTGTGATCATTGATGATCGAAAAAGTTCTGCCATAAAGGTACTCATGAAATCTTTTGACTCTGGCTATGATTGTGAGGGCTTCTCGGTCGAGTTGGCTGTAATTTCTCTCTGATTTGGATAGTGTTTTTGAATAGAAGGTGACCGGTGCCTCTCTGCCGTCTGGTAGCTTGTGGCTCAGGATGGCGCCGATTCCAAAAGGCGATGCATCACAGGTGCCCGTCAAAGGCAGGGTATTGCTATACTGGATCAAAATGGTTTCAGACATTAATAGATCTTTGATATTTTGAAAAGCTGCCTGTTCCCGGTGGCCCCATTTCCAGATAGCTTTTTTGTCTAACAACTGATGTAAGGGTTCTGCTATGGTTGCTTTTTGGGGCAGGAACACATTGTAGAAATTTATGAGACCTAGGAATGCTTGTAAGTCAGTTTTGTTCCTAGGTCTGGGTGCGTCTTTGATTGCCGTTATCTTTTTTTTGGTGGGGTGTATTCCTTGCTCATCTATGAGATAGCCTAGAAATTCGACCTGGTTGGTGGCTAGGTTACATTTTTCTCGCTTTACTTTAAGGCCTGCGTCTCTGAATCTTCTGAATACTTCTTCTAATCTTCTTTCTAGTTGGTTAGCGTTTTTTGATGACACTAGTACATCATCAAAATAGGGGACGACTCCCTTGATTCCATTTAGAAGGTGCTCCATGAGGCTTGGAAAACGCCTGGGGCAACACTAATGCCAAACTGAAGTTGGTTGCACTTGACTGCCCCTCTGTGTATCACTATGGTCTGTGCCTTCGCAGTTGTGGGGTCAACGGGTAACTGTTGGTACACTTGTTCGAGATCAAGCTTCACAAAAAAATTTCCTCCCCCAGGGAGTGCAATAAGTGTTGCACTACCGGCACTGGGTATGTGCTTTGTTGGAGTGCATGATTTAGGGTTGCCTTATAGTCTCCACAGATGCGCACTGACCCATCTGGTTTGACAGGAGTCACGATGGGTGTTTCCCACCTGGCATGGTCGATTGGCTCTAACACCCCTTGTGCTATTAGTTTGTTCAGTTGTTTGTCAATTTTTGGTTTTAAGGCAAAAGGGACGCGTCTGGCTTTGAGCCGGATGGGGGCTTTTTCGGGTCTTGGCTAAACAAAATTGGGGTCCCCTTGTACTTGCCTAGGGTCCTGTTGAATACATCCTGGAACTCTTGCAACAGGCTCTCTTCCCAGTTAGCCGCAACCATGCTGTTGATTCTGGTCATCCCGATTCCCAGGGGCGCAAACCATTTGATTCCCAGCAGGCTAGGGCGATCATGGTCGACGATGGTCAGAGGCAAAATTTCGGCATGATTTTTAAACTCAGCGAGGAAATGTCCAAAGCCCACTACCAGAATTCAATTTCCCTGATAGTCCTTTAATATCAGTTTTTGTTTTTCTAGTTCTTTTTGTTTGATGTTCGGTATCAGGCGTCAGATGGTGTTCCAAGATACCATGGATAAAAAGGGATCCAGAGTCGACTTCCATCTCACAGGGCTTCCCTTCGATGTTCACCTCTATTTTTACGTTTGCTACCCTGGCATTTCCGATTGTTACCGTCTGGTGCTTTTCCTCTCTGTCTCTAGTTCTTTTATTTCTATTATCTCGGTTCCATCTGCTTCCGGCTTTCTCTCTTCATTTCTGAGTGTGTGTGTGTGTGTGTGTGTGCTGCCACATCTTTTAGGACTATAGTTCTTTTTGTTTTGGCAGACCGTTTCGATGTGCTCCCGTTTGTTACAAGCTCTGCAGATTGCGTCTAGGAACCTGCATTCAGATTGCGGGTGGTTGCCTCCACATTCAGCACACTGGAATTCCCGCCTGCTTCTTTTTTCCCACCATTTCTTGTCTGATTGTAGTCTATGGACATCTTCATTGTTGTCATCAATGTCGCTCAGGGAGTTGATATCTTCATAGTGAGTGGTCGCTATGGACTGTTTCTTGCTTCCCTCTGCCTTCTTCTCTCTTTGATTTGGCGGATCTGGAATTGAATTCATCTGGTGCATAGTGGCTGCAGATTTCTTTGCTGCCTCTGTGGCGGTGGCTTCTGCGATGGCCTCGGCCACAGTGATGTTTGATCTATTTAGCAACTTACTCTGGAGTGTAGCATCCCTTAATCTGAGGACCACGCAGTCCCTCATGGCCTCGTCCATGTTCTGGAACTTGCAGGCTCCTCCGATAGGTTTCAGGGCTGCTACAAAATCTCCAAAGGTCTCATCTTCTTTTTGGTCTCTTTTGTAGAACTCATGCCTTTTTATCAAGTTGGAGACCATAGGTGCATAATGTGCTCGGAGCATTCTGTTCAGCTCAGGCCAAGTCATCTGTTTAACATCTCTTGGTTTGGCTAGCGCCTTTGCCATCTTAAAAATGGCTGGTCCTCAGTGTGTGAGGAAGACAGTCCTCTTCCTTTGATCTCCTGCAGTTCGTTGCTTTCTAAAAACATTAGAAAGTGATCGATATATGATTCCCAATCCTCCTTATCAAGTTTGAATGGTGCGGGCGGTGCATTGTTACCGGCCATCTCTTTCGCTCGGTTCTGATTGCCGCGTGCTTTGGTCTCGCTCTTCTATGACGATCTCACCTTTGTCGCCAGTGTTCCATTCGAAATAAGTTGCGCGAGACCAGGTTCCAACAACAACTCTTTTATTTCAACAAGTAATGCAATGGTAACGGAACAACAGCCCAAGCCGTGGCAGCCCTTCTTATAACAGCTTGCTTGCAGCTTGGGGCCAATGACAGTACTTTAAGTGTTCCCGCCATCCGGCGGGCCAATCGGATTGGTTCCTAAATAACCAATCCGAGAACGGCCTTCTCGGCCAATCAGTTTAAGGTATTTGGAGTCTACCAAATGCTATACACAACACATCAGGTGCAACACTTAATGATAGTCATAGGGTATAATAAGCAATCAAATCATACTAGGAAACTGTCAATATAAATCATAAAGATACAAGCAACAAAGTTACAGTTATACAATTACAAGTAGGAGTAGATGGGCTATAAGGAATGATGAGACGATTAATAGTAATAGTAGTGCAGACTTTGTAAATTGTTGGACAGTGTGGAGGGAATTAGTTGTTTAGTAGAGTGATGGCATTCGGGAAAAAACTCTCCTTGTGTCTAGTTGTTCTGGGGTGCAATGCTCTGTATAGCGTCGTTTTGAGGGAAGCAGTTGAAACAGTTTATGTCTGGGATGTGAGGAGTCTGTAAATATTTTCACAGCCCTCTTTTTGACTCCTGCAGGATGCAGGTCCTCCAAGGAAGGCAGGTGGGTAGTAATTGTTTTTTCTGCAATTCTAATTATCCTCTGGAGTCTGGTTGGGTTGCAGAACCAAACCAGACAGTTTTTGAGATGCAAATGATGACCTTTCTTGCTGAAGTGGTTCAGTGAATCACGACTGCTAGTAAATTAGCATCACAGATGTTACATGAATCTGGCTTCCCCATTGAACTTTGGTTGCAAAAGGAGATCATATGGCCCCAGGACACTGCGACTGTCGTTAATATGAGTCAGTTGTCAAGCATCTGAATTCTGATCATGTAAATGAGGGGATGATGCCATGGTTGTAAGTGTGAAAAAGGGTCATAAGTCATTTTTATGTGCTGTTTGTAACTTCAGATGGTCACTAAATGAATTTGTGTAAATTGAGGACTTACCTGTAGCTATCCTTCCACTCCCTGCCATCAGAACTGATGAAGCTTCTTGGATGAGAAGTACAACATCACCTTCTTTTTTCCCAAGGGGGAAAAAACAGGCCAGTTGCCTTTGGAAGAAGAAAATAAGAGCAAAAAATACACGGGAGAGTGAGAATCTCCACAGACAAAGTTCAAGAAACAGCAAAAATCCACCTTCAATCAACCTCCTGTTGGGTTCATCAGCCTCTCGTGATTCTCTTCAGAGCTGTCCATCTCTGATTAGGAGCCTCTTGTTATCATAAGTCATTCCTAGAAGGATCGTAGCGTATTTTTTAATGCTTCCATCATCTCCAGCCCCTTGGTTTTCTTTTGGTAGAATACAAAAAGAGTGGGAAAGGGACCTTGGAGGTCTTCATCCAACACTTCTGGAGACAAATTGTTCCACTGTTTAATTGTTCTCACTGTCAGGAATTTTTTTCCTTAGTTCTAAGTTGTTTCTTTCCTTGATTAGTTTCCATCTGTTGCTTCTCGTCCTGCCTTCAGGGGCTTTGGACAACAGCTTGACCCCCTCCTCTTGAGGAAGCCCCTCAAATATTCAAACACTGCTATCACGTCACCCTTAATCTTTCTCTTCAATAGACAAGACGTACCTAGCTCCTTGAACCATTCATGATATGATTTAGCCTCCAGTCCCTTAATCATCATTGTTACTCTTCTCTGCACTCTTTCCATGGTCTAAGCATCTTTTTTGTGCTGTGGTGACCAGAACTGGATGCATTCTTCCAAGTGTGGCCTTACCAGCAGGATGTAAAATAGTATTATCACTTCTCATTGTCTTGTTGTCTGTTGATGCAGCTGAGGGCTGCATTGTGCTTGTTTTGGAGATTCCCTTGAGAATCCATGTTGTTAATGGGGACAAGCCAGAGAGCAAATGCCATTCCCTTCGAATAGTGGCGATATTACCTAGTTAGGACATGAAACATCTAAAGAAAGCAACAAAGCTCCAAGAGCACCAAGGACCCCACAAACCTCCTCCTCCCCCTCACAAAGAAGAGGGAGCCAAGCTATTCTCCAAAGCAGCTGAAGGCCGGACAAGAAGCAATGGGTGGACAATAATCAAGGAGAGAAACAAATTAAAACTAAGGGGAAACTTTCTGACAGCGAGAACAATTAACCAGTGGAACATCTGGCTTCCAGAAGTTGTGGATGCTCCAACACTGGAGACTTTCAAAAATAGACTGGACAATCATTTGACTGGGCTAGTATAAAGACTTCTGCCTTGAACAAGGGTTGGACTAGAAGACCTCCAGGGTCCCTTCGAACTGTATGATTCTATGTATTATTTTCTCTTGAATGGAACTCAGTTTCTGGTGTCCACACAGATAAATCTGTAAGGAATCTTGGACAAGTACAGAAATGACTGTCCAAACTACACAGGGAATGTTGTCATCATTGAGAACAGCCCAATTTTTTTGTTTTTCAGACTGACAAATATATGACACACACGTTGTTATCCAACAAAATTTGCATTTACAAGCTAACAAAACACAGATTTTGCTCCCCCGCTGTTCAAGAAAGCAGCTCATTTGTCTCCCTTTCCAGCTTCATTGTGCACAATTGGTCCTGCCAAATAACCCACAATCAGGGGAGCTTAACAGAGTAAACAGAATAACAGAGTCAGAAGGGACCTTGGTGGTTTTCTAGTCCAACCCCTGCTCAGGCAGAAAAACTTATACCATTTCAGACAAATCGTTGTCCAAGCTCTTCTTTAAAACCTCTAGTTTTTAAGTTCTACAACTTCTGAAGATAAGCAATTTCACTAGTCAATTGTTCTAACTATCAAAAATTTCTCCTTCCTATAGTTCCAGGTTGCTTCTTTCCTTGATCAGTTTCCATCCATTGCTTCTTGTCTTATTTTTAGGGGCTTTGGAGAATAATTGACTCTTTCCTCCCTGTGGCAGCCCCTCAAATATTGGAAGATGCTCTCCTGTCTCCCCTGGTCCTTCTTTTCCCAAGACTAGCCATGCCCAGTTCCTGTAACCGTTCTTCATATGTTTTAGTCTCCAGTCCCCTCATCATCCTGGTTGCTCTTCTCTGTACTTTTTCTAGAGCAGTAGTGGCTAATCTTTTCAGCACTGAATGCCAAAATGGGAGCATGCACGTTCTCCCCAATGGGCATATGCGGAAGCGCCAGAAACTTAGCTTCCCGGCACGCAAAAGTGCGCCAGCCACCTGGTCTTCTGGTTTCTAATGTGCATGCATGTGCCAAGACCAGCTGGCTGGCATGCACATAAACATGCACTCTGGGGAGCTGCTTTTCTGGTTTTTGGTGCTCTCACATACAAAGACTAGCCAGCTGGTATGCATGTGTGCACTGGAATCTGGAAGATGACTGGTATGCCTGGAGAGATGGCTCCTCGTGCCACTTCCGGCATGTGTGGCATAGGTTCACTGTCATGGTTCTAGAATTTTGACATCTTTTCCATATCATGGCAACCAAAACGTGGTCTTAGCGTGGTCTTAGCAAAGCATTATAAAGCAGCCCCAACACTTCAGGTGATCTTGATTCTATCCCTCTGTTGATACAGCCTAGAATTGCATTAGCCTTTTTTGGCTTCTGGAGCACATGGCTGGCTCATATTCATGTCCACAAGCCAGAATCATTTAATGACCTGTGCTAAACTTAGCAATGGCAGTAATTCATTTAATAAATGTGGCAAGAAAGGTTGTAAAATGGGGCAAAACTCTCTTAACCATGTGCCGCTTAGCAGCAACAAAATGGAGGCCTCATTGTGGTCGTAAGTCGAGGACTACCTCTATAGTGGACCAGGGGTGGGATGCTAATATTTTTTACTACCTGTTCTGTGGGCATGGCGAGGTGGGAGTGGCCATGTGACTGGGTAGGTGTGGCTTCTTCTTTTTTGCAGCACCCCCCTCCCCGCTCTCCAGTTTTTTTTGCTTCCTTGGCCTCAGGGAAGCCTCGGGGGGGGGGAGCATTTTTGCTCCCAGGAGACTTTCCTGAGGCCCAGGAAGCAAAAAACAGAGCACAGGAGAGGATAGTACACCTCCCCCCCCCTGCATGCCCCTTTTTGCCTCCTGGGCCTCAGGGAAGCCTCCTGGGTGAAGCAGTAAGACAGCAAGGGGATCCTGGAACAGCTGATCGTTGGAACAGCTGATCGTTGGGAAGAAAAAAGAAAGAAATACCAGTTCGTCCGAATGGTAGCATTTTTAACTACCAGTTCACCTGAACCAGGCCGAATTGGTAGAATACCACCACTGTAGTAGAGGCCTTTCATTCTCCCATTCATATTTCTTCTTCCTGTAATTAAGCTTGCTTTATAATCAACAGAAAACATTTTTTTGGCAAGATTAATTGTACAGCCAAGGCTTTTATTAAGAGACAGCAAAGGCTCCGTTCTTAATTATTTTGGAGCATAATTAAAAAAGACTTGAAAAGCCAAGGCAATTTTAATTCTTCCTTTTTTTAAAGCTTGCAAGGAAATTTTGATTGGTTTTATGAGTTCAGGGAATGTTGAAAAAACACCCATTAGTTGAAGAGAGATGGATGGGTAAAGGCAGCCTTCCAATACAGTTAGTCCTCGACTTACAACAGGTCATTTAGTGACTGATCAAAGTTACAATGGCACTGAAAAAAGTGATTTATGACTGTTTTTCACACTTATGACTGTTGCAGCCATCCCCATGTTCATATATTCAAAATCCAGATGCTTGGCAACTAACTCATACTTATGACTGCTGCTGACTGCCAAGGTCATGTGATGTGAACTTTTGACAAGCAAAGTCAATGGGGAAAACAGATTTACTTCACAATAGCGTGACCAACATAACAGCTGCGGTGATTCATTTAACAACAGAGGCAAGAAATGCCAAGGAAAAGGGCAAAACTCACTGAACGGCTGTCTCACTTAGCAACAGCAATTTTGGGCTTAACTGTGGTCATAGATCAAGGGCTACCTGTATTTTATACTGTCTTGTTTTATTTTAAAAAATATGAGCCAGCTGTATGCAGCAACAGCCAAAAAAACTAATGTGATCCCAAATTGCATTAACAGAGGGATATAATTGAGATTAAGGGAGGTACTAATACCTCTCTTTATTTAAAAGAGAGTAAAGCCTTAGTATGGCCACACCTCGAGAACTGCATCCAGTTTTGGTCATGACACTAAAAAAAAGGATGTTGAGACTCTAGAAAAAGTGCAGAGAAGAGCAACCAGGATGATTTGGGGACTGGAGGCTCAAACATACGATGAACGGTTGTTGGAACTGGGCCTGGCTAGTCTAGGGAAGAGAAGGACCAGGGGAGACAGGAGAGCATCTTCCAATATTTGAGGGGTTGCCATAGAGAGGAGGGAGGGGGGTCAAGCTATTTCCCAAAGCACCAGCAAGGAATAATGGATGGAAACTAAACAAGGAGAGATTCAACCTGGAAATAAAGATGAATTTTCTGACAGTGAGAACAATCCACCCATGGAACAGAAGTTGCCCTTGGAAGTTGTGGGAGCTTCATCATTGGAGGCTTTCAAGAAGAGGCTGTACTGCAATCAGTCAGAAATGATGTAGGATCTCCCGCTTGGGTGAGGGGTTGGACTAGATGACCTACAAGGTCCCTTCCAATTCTGATGATCTGTTATCTGTTTTAATAGGTAAAATTTCCTTCTGATTGTGAGAGACAATAGCTTCAGAGAGAAATGAATGTTAAAATCTTTGCGATTCCTCCGAGGGTTTTAATTTTGCTCAGCCGCGGACCTCAATACCCATAAAAATGCCCCAAAGTAAATGCAGTTCAGTCCATTAAATTAGTATTTAATTACCAGACATAACCACTCATTATTGAGGGCTGCTATAATTGGTTCAATATTCCAGCTGGACTCAGGTTAAAGCACAGCTAATTTATTGGACTTTACTGGCAAGCAAAAAGAATTATTCATTTTTTTTCTGTCCTTGGATAATCTAAATAATACAATTAAAAGTATGTGCATTCATTGCAAGGGGAATTTATATCTTAGCTTTAAATGATGGGGTTTGTCCTTGGGCTCAATTTACTGTACAAGCATTCTGTTAAAGGAGGTAAAACTTAAAAAAAAAAAGAATTCTGACATATAACTGTTGAATAAAATTAAATCTGCCACCATAAAGTTTGAGGAATGCAACAAGCATCTTTTGGAAATCAAATCAACATAGGTAATCCTCGACTTACAGCAGTTCATTTAGTGATGGTTCAAGGTTATGTTGGCACTAAAAAAAGGTGACTTAGGACCATTTTTCACACTTATGACCATTGCAGCCATCCCTATGGTCAGGTTATCAAAATTCAGGTGCTTGGCAACTGGCATGTACTTATGACTGTTGCAGCATCCCAAGTTCACATGATCCCCTTTTGCAACCTTCTGCCAAGCAAAGCCAATGGGGAAGCCAGGTTCATTTAACAACCATGTGATGAATTTAGCAACTGCAGTGATTCACTTAACAAAGGTGGCAAGAAAGGTCATGAAATGGGGCAAACCTCACTCTACGAATGTCTCTCTCTTAGCAATGGAAATTTGGGGCTCAATTGTGGTCATAAGTCGAGGACTAGCTGTAGTCTAGAGAGACTTAAATAAGGACAAGCGGAGAGATGGATTTAGGTTAAAGATTTTTAGACTGCAGAGATGCAATTTGTAGAGAGAGCACACTGTGGGACTGTCAGGTGTTAAGGTTTATTTTTAATTATACATTTACAATGTTAAATACTGTATTAACCATAATTGTCTGGGTAAATTTATATAGTAGTAAAATTCTTATCATGACCTTAACTGGGTGAAAAAGGGCAACAATCTTTTAACTTTCCAAGTGGATTAACTGACAGAATCTGTCCAAAATCCAGGAGCCATTAATCTAGGCAGGCCGGTAAAACTGGCAGCCTGCGGGTTGGATGCGTCATGCACAGGCCACGCCCACCCTGGTTCCGCAAAGGCAAAAACGTGCCAATATGTCAAATGACGTGATCGAGTTTGACAACCATGACCTAGGAAAAATGAAATTTAGGAAAGTAGGAAATGTTTTGGTGCTATTGGCTGCTGCTGTGCTGCTGCTGCAGTCATGTGGTTTTCATTTTCATCGTTTCATGACAGTTTCCCAGCCACTCTTGCAATCCCTTGCTCCCTCCTGTACTTCCTCCCGTACTCACTTACCTGTCTGCTGGGAAGGAAAAGGAAGGGGGGAGGGAGGGGGAGGAGGAAGGAGAAATTGAGGAAAAGAGAAAGGAAGGGAGGGAAGAGAAGGGAAAGGGGTGAGAAAGGAAAGGAGGGAAGGAAGAGAGGGAAGAAGGAAGGGGACAAAAGAGGAAAGAAAAAGGAAAGGGGAGAAAAATGGTGGAAGGAGGAAGAAGGGAGGAAGGAAGAAAGGAGATAAAAGAAGAAAAGAAATAAAAGGAGAGAAAAGGGAGAATCAAGGAAGGAAGGAGAGAAGAAGGAAGGGAAAAACCCATATAATGTAATTATTGATAGCTGTCTTCATAAACAGCTTCCAATTTGATTAATTTTCTTTTATCTTATACCAAAGAACACCTCTGCCCTTCTTTCTTTCTTTCAGTTTATTATTTTATTCTTTTCCCCTCCTGTTTTTAAATCCAATCCCTCAGACCAGAAATTATCAATCTGATCCTTCTTTCAACCAGAAAATGCAAGTTTTCCAATCTTTCAAAAAGAATCTTTGTCATTTTTCCCTTATGACCAGAAGGGTCGACTTCATCAATTCTGAAAACTCAATTAATTTTAATAGCTTAATCTTCCCCGTGTAGGTGTTTCAACTTTTTGCATATACAGTAATCTTATCTCACTTAAAACACAGTTCCTGGTGTGTGGTAGATTGTAGTCTGGATTCCCAGGAGTGGAGGGGGGGGCTGTGTCCCAGAGGACAAGAGACAGCAAAGTTTAAATATAGGAAGTCCTTGACTTATGACCAAAACCGAGACCAGAATTCCCATGGCCAAGCAAGATGTTAAGTAAATTGAACTTAACTGATTTTACGACCTTTCCTTTCACAGATGTTAAGCAACCACTGCTGTTAATTTTTCTGTCCCATTTTCTGCCACAGTTCATAAGGGAACCCTGTAGTTGTTAAATAGATCATTCAGGCATTAAGTGAATCTGGCGTTCTCCAGTGCAATGCATGTCATGTGCCTGTCAGAGTCTGAATCTGAGGAGGAAGACGAACAGCTGACAGGGACTGGGAATATGGCTCCATTGGCTGTGGAGGAAACTGGGGAAGGGCAAAGTCCGCTTGGGCAGTGCAGGGGAGAGGTAGAACAAGGGAGAGGGAATTCAGAGGAAGACCCAGGCCTACCCCCTCTTCATCCTAGGGCATGCAGGGAGAAACAGAGAGGAGAGCAACGTGGGTTGTGTGGCTTACAGGGAAGGAAAGGGCCCTGATTCCCTTCATTAGCCACAGCTGGGAAGAGAAAAAGAATGCATGCTGAGTGTGGCAACTGCTGGGAGCAAATGTGAGTTTATCTTGTGTTGACTTTGTTATCTGTGCTCCTGGCATCTTCCCAACTATGTTGAGTTATTGCCATGCCTTCACATCTGGAATTCTTGCTCCTGCCCTGCTGGACTAATTCCCTCATTTTGCCTGGTTTGGACTTATATTTACAGTTTTTGTTGACCACATTTTGGACTTGATTCTCTTCAGCCAAAGGCTGTTCCTGGCAGAGTTTTTCTCCAGCCAGAAGATAACAAGGACATTGGTGGCCCCTGCTGATTATCTGACTACCTTGCCTTTGTGCCATACCCCTTTGGGTCATCACATGGCATAAATACATGCTGATTACCCAAATTTTGATCACACGACCACCGGGATGCCATAAGCAGGAGTGGGATTCTACCAGTTTTCACCTATTCGCTAAAACAGGTTGCAAAAATTCTAAGCAGTTTGGAGAACTGGTTGTTAGAAGAAATTACTGGCCTAATCCTGTAAGGAAGGCAGGAAGGAAACATTCTGGTGTTGCTTACAGAAACTGCCTCTCTGTTAACCCTTATTACATTCTTGGCAGGACTGGACTTCCTGTCTCAGGAACCTCTCTGGAATTATTCCCCCCTCCTTTGCTGGTACTTTGCTTGTGTGGAGTGACCATTCAAAGTTACAGTGGCACTGAAAAAAGTGACTTATGGCCATTTTTCACACTTATGACTGTTGCAGCATCCCCACAGTCACGAGAGGCCAGGCGAGGAGATGCATGCCTCGATGTGAGTGATGTTGAGTTGGCCAAACCCAGCCAGTCACATGACCACCAAGCCATGTTCACAATCTAAGCTATGCCCACAGAACCGGTTGTTAAAAAATTTGAATCCCACCCCTGGTGATAAGTGTGGAAACTGATCACTTTTCCAGTGCTGTTGCAACTTGGAACGGCCCTAAATGAATGGTTGTAAGTCTAGGAATACCTGTAGCCCCTAAAATTGAGTCCAATGCTGAGAAGTCAAAGTTTTGTCCACCTCCTGGGTTTTCTTCTCCAGATGTCCTGCCTGGTTCTTGACCAGCAGAAGGCACCCATGTGAAGTCAAAAAAGGCAACATGGCAGCCACACCTTAACAATTAGACCCTCCTTCCTTTTTAAATATATTTTGCAGGAAAGAAACGGGTATGTCTAAGATGAGGCAGGGATCGCCATCATATCCCTGCCTTCTCTTCAACAGTCCTCGAATCATAATAGTTCATTTAGTGACTGTTCAAAGTTACAACAGTGCTGAAAAAAAGTGACCTAGGATCATTCCTCGCACTTATGTCCGTTGCAGCATTCCCCAGGGTCACGTGATCATAATTCTGATGCTTGCCTATTGCTTCCTCTTTAGGATGGTCGCAGTGTCCCAAGATGACACAATCCCATCTTCCAGCAAGCCAAATCAATGCAGAAGCCTGATTCACTTAATGACTGCAGGGATGCAGACGAACTTAAGAGCCGCACCGATTCACTTAACAATGGTAGCAAGCAAGGTCATAAAATGGGGCACCTAACAACCTAAATGTGGGGCCCCGTTGTGGTCGTAAGTTGAAGATTGTCTGTATTTTCAACTTAAAGCTTTTTCCAACTTCTCCCCAGTGGCAGGAAGAAAAATGATAGTTCCAGGAATATCCGTGCCATGTTGAAAGGCTAATTGAAGCAAAGCGAAGAGCAGGGAAGGCATGTGGAACTACGTGAGGGAGGCTCGTAAACAGGAGCTTAATTAGTGCTGCTTGTTCTTTATTTATTCAGGGACTATCTGCTCAGAGTGTTTAGTCATGCGCACGCCCAGCTGTACTTGCTCGGAAAGTGTGAGGAAATAGCAGAAGACCCTGTTGAGACTCTGAGGTGGGTCACCCTGAGAAACAGTCCCAGTGATGTGATTCTTTAATTCTTTAATATTCTTTAGACTGAACAATGTAAGATAACAATCATAATAATTATTTATAAAAAGAGCCAGATTCGCACAGAGGTTAAGGTGCTGGACTAGAAACCAGGAGTTTGTGAGTTCTAGTTCCCGCCTTAGGCCTGAAAGCTGCTGGGTAACCTTGAGCAAATTACTAAGTGATTAGTGAGTTCTAGTTCCTGCCTTAGGCCTGAAAGCCAGCTGGGTGACGTTAGGCCAATCAACAACAGACAGTGATTTCCAGTCCCACTTTAGCCCTAAAGGCTGGCTGGGTAACCTTGGATGAATTACCGGGAAGATTGTGAGTTCTAGTTCCTGCTTTTAGGTCAGCTAATCAAGAGGAGGCAGCAAGTTCTAGTCCTGCCTTAGACCTAAAAGCCGACTGGGTGATTTGGGGCCAATTACCAAGAGATGGTGACTTCTAGTCCTATCTTACTCAGATAAAAACTGGCTGGGTGACCTTGGTTAATCACCAGGAGACTGTGAGTTCTAACTTCAGCTAACACCCAGTTAAACAGGGATTAACACTACACAAATTATAACCAAGCAGAAAACACTCTTATCACATAACTATCAAGAAGAAATCCACACCCCCACCAACACTGCCAAAGCAAGCTAGTGTATATAAAAAGGAGAGCTAGTACTGTATATATAAAAAGAGTGCCATTCCCTTCTGGCACTGATTATGTTATCTAATTGGGTAATGAAACGTCTGCAAGCAAATAACCATGCAGCATGCTGGCTGGGGAATTCAGGTAGTTGAAGTCCACACATTTTTTAAGTTACTAAGATTGAGTAACCCTGATATAGCTTAACACAAGGTGTACATGTATTTATTTACTTACTTTTAAAAATATACTGCCAATGTCCAAATGGAGTCATGACCAGCATACAATAATTGAAGAGGCAGACAACAGTGATATACCTGTAGAACAAAATAAATCATCTTTAAAATTGTCACACTGTGCTTTAAATTGCTGTGACATCTCAAACTGAGTGATTTTAATGACAGGCTTTAAATAAATGCTGTTTTTAACAGCGGTCTGCTTTTGAGGTGTTTATAAAAATATATATGGAATTCTGATTTCTGACCAAGCACCAGGAGACGGAGAGTTCTAGTCCTGTTTTAGGCATGAAAGTCTGCTGGGTGACTTTGGGCCAATCTGTTCTGACCGAAATGTGGTTCCAAGAGAGCAAACACAAGACAAAGGAAACAGCACAACCTTTTAATGTTTCATTTACAAATCCCGTTCCTTCACAGGTAAAAGGCTGCTTCCAACTAATTTTCTCTGATAAGAACGAGCCTTGCCAAGGTGGGGCAAGACTGCCAAGAATACTAGAAAAAGTTACTAAGAAGTATTTCAAACACAGTCTCCAAACACAAACTAAGAGAATCTAAACATCTACCAGGCTTGAGTGCAAAAACTTCGTTGCTTCCTGCAAAGAACTCCGGTTTCTCAGCTGGCTTTTATCTTCTCAGGGAGGGGCCATTACTTGCAGCCTTACTTTCAAATCGCCCATGCTGCTTCTCTTTCCTTTGAGCTGCCCTGCACACATGCGCTCTGGGCACAGGCTCCTTGGGGGCCTCTTCCTCACTGCTTCCAGATTCCACAATCTCCGAAGGCAGCCCCCCACTCCCCGATGGTCCTGGCCCCATCCCTGCATCACACGCAGGCCCTTCATCCGAGTCCTCGGTCTCCAAGACCTCAGCCATCTGCACCTGCTGCCAGTGAGTCACAACACAATCACCAGGAGACAGTGAATTCTAATCCCCCCATAGGCACAAGAGGCAATAGGTGACTTTGGGCTAATCACTGGGAGACTGAATTTGGCATGAAAGGCTGCTGGGTGACTTTGAGTCAATCATCAGGAACCCGTAAATTCTAGTCCTGCCATAGACATGAAAGACTCGGTGATTCTAGGCCAGTCCCTCTCTTTGATCTCAACACATCTCACAAGGTTGTTATCCTGGGGAAAACAGAAGGGATATTGTGCGTGTGTTGGCTCATCTGATGGTGCACAAAATCAAGGTGTGGTAGCCACCTGTCATGAGCCCCCACTCCCTCTTATGCAGTTGTTAAATGACAGGGCTGGTCATTAAGCAGGGCACGGGGTGCTTTATAGGTAGGGGAAGTCCTTGTAGGCTTTTGATCCCTGCCCCAGGTACCCATTGTTGTGGCCCACAGGTGGCCAGTGAGGAAGTTGGGAAGGAACCTGGGCCAGTCCTGGGCCAATCCTGGACGCTGAGGAAGGCTTGTGTTGAGGAAGGGCTATGAGTTGGAGTCAGAGATGGGGCCAGGACAGTCTGGCAGTCATCAGCTGCCTTCGGCTTCAGACAGCAGTGAGACAAGGAGCAGCTGGAGCCAGTTCCCGGCCTGCGCATGCACAGAGCTACCAAAAGAAAAGAATAATTATGAACTAAGGGTCCACATGGGAATAAAGCCACAGGTGGATGGTGAATAGCCCCTCCCATAGGGATTAAAAGGGGAGGGGGCTTTTGGAAAAAACAATTCGTTCGTTGCAGCAGTGTGAAGATCTATTTGTGCATCTCAGAGACTCTTGTGCCGAGCCCTTCCTTGTCAGCACTGCGTTTGGAAACATTTACTTGGCAGCTCTCCAAGCTAGATAAGGTCTGCATTCCTAATTACACCCTTGAAAGACTGTTTGCCAGGCCTTTGGCTGAAGGTGAATGCAAGAAATTCACCTTCGTTTAATAAAAGGGGTTTTGCCGGGACAGTCTGCTTAGTGCTTTTTGGGGAAGCCAAGGTAAGAACACCCCACCGGATCCCCACAGGCTGTTTCCCCTACCTGATTCCCTTTGACCTTTCACACCAACTGGATCCCTACAGGAGTTTCCCTCCACCTGATCCCCATAAGATTTTCCCCACAGCCAATCCACAAAGGAATGTCCCTCCACCAGATTTCCACAAGCTTTTCCTCATACCTGATCCCCACTGCCCTTTCCCCCATCCTCCCATCCCCCCGAGACCCCCCCCCCCCCCAAAAAAAACCCGGATCCCTGCAAGTAAAGAAAGCCAAATTTCTGCTGCGTCCGCATTTTTCAGCTCGGTGCGTTGCAAAATCCAGCACAATGAAGCTCTTCTGAATCTGTCAATCTCCATTATTGAAGATCCATTCAGAAAATCTTCCCCCCCCCCCAAACCCCTCAGCTCCCAATCATTAGTGTAATATCTTAATTGCCATGCCGCTCTCTTCAGAATTGGGCAAACTATGCAAAAACTAATTGCAATTTGAATGTTAAATTGACACTGTCTCTTCCGTGGGTCTCCGAAGGATTCTGTTGTAGACATTTCACTTTGCTGCTTGAAAAAAAATTCCATTTTTTCCCCTTTAGGCTTTTCCCCTGGGCTTGAGAGGCAGTGACTCCTAGAAGCCATGATGTCATCTATCATAATGTAGATGGCATTATTTGAGTTTCCTTCCTTCCTCTTTCCCTTCCTCTTCTTCCTCTTCCTCCTCCTCCTTTCTATTTCTCCTTCCTTCCCTCTCTCCTTCCATTCCATTCCCTTCCCCCTTCTCTTTTCTTCTATTTCTCCTTCCTTCCTTCCCTCCCTTCCTCCTCTTTCTCCACCTCCTCCTTTCTTTTCTTTCTGCTTCCTTCCCTTCCCCTCCCTCCCTTCATCCTCCTTCTCTTCTCTTTTCTTCTATTTCTCATTTCTTCCTTCCCTTCCCTTCTCTCCCTCCTTCCTTCTTTTTCTTAATAAAAGGCAGCAAACAAATAGTATTGGTGGAAAACCAGAAAAGGAACGTTGTCCCTCGGTGGACAACACAAGGAGTAATTATATAACCAATCTGAGCTGACCTCAAAACAGCAAGGCAAGTGGAACTTGGTTAGTATGTGGATGGAAAATTGAGTTATTGATTAAATACATCTAGAAACCTCTACCCACTCACCCCCCAAAAATAGTATTCTCAGAAAACAAACCGTGGAAATGAATTTGTCATGAATCTTTCCACAAAAGGTTGCAAGAATGTGTGACTATATTTTGAAGTCATTCAAAGATAACCTTCTTTCTCTCCCAACAGGCAGAAGTTAACATAACCATCAGAAATAACAACAACAACAACAACAACAACAACAACAACAACAACCATCATCATCACCATCAGTGGATGCAGCAAAATTTCACAAACTGAGTACTTAGAATGCCATAATCGACTTGCTAAAATCATTCACTGGAAACTGTGCCAAAAGTTTGGATCTGAATATAGTAACAACTACTGGAAACAGGTTGAGAAGCTTCTGGAGAATGAAAAAGTCAAAAACTTGTGGGACCTCAGAATTCAGACTGACAGGCACTTGGCCCACAACACACCCGACATAACAATAGCTGAAAAGAAAAAGTTTTGGTTCATAGACATTGCAACACCTGGTGATGCACGAATTGAAGACATTCAGCAAGAAAAAATCACAAAGTATCAGGACTTACAAATTGAGGTTGAGCGACTTTGGAAAAAGAAATCATGTGTTATCCCAATTGTGATTGGAGCCCTTGGAGCGATACCTAAAGAACTACCTCGTTATTTGGAAATTCTGGTAATTTATCAGACTTGAAAACCCTGATTCTACAAAAAAAACACCCTCCTTGGAACAGCTGATATCTTCCGATGCGACCTGAACAGTTCCTACGTCCTTGGTTAGGACTCCAGTGTTGAGCTACCAACCAGTCCAAAAGGCTGTGAATCTCACTCAAGATTAAATAATAATAACAATAATTTTAAAAAAGGAACAGAATAACAAAGTTGGAAGTAACCTTAGAGGTCTTTTAGTCCAACTGGAGTGTATAGGATTAGAGACAAATGGCTGCCCAATTTCTTTTTAGGAACCTCCAGTGATGGAGCATTGCAACTTCTGGAAGCAACCTGTTCCATACAGTGAGCATCTATTGGAAATGAAATCAATGTAGGTAGTCCTCAACTTACAAGTTCATTTAGTGACCATTCGAAGTTACAACGACACTGAAAAAAGTGTCTTATGACTGTTTTCCACACTTGCAACCGTTGCAGCATCCCCATGGTCACATGATGGAAATTCGGTTGCCTGGCAACGGACTCATATTTGTGACGGTTGCAGTGTCCCCAGGGTCACGTGATCTCTTTTTGCGACCTCTTGATGAGCAAGTCAACAAGAAAGCCTAATTTACTTAACAGTCACGTTACTAAATTAACATCTGAAATGATTCACTTAACAACGGTGGCTAGAAAAGTATATGAGGCATAATTCACTTAACAAATGTCTCACTTAGCCACAGAAATCTTGGGCTCAATTGTGGTCCTAAGTTGAGCACTACCTGTAATTGTTAGGAAACTAGGTGGCTTATCTCCTTGGTTAGTTGTTTCCCTCCCTTGTTTCTTCTCCTGCCTTTGGGTGTTTTGGAAAATAGATTGAACCAGTGGTGGGATTCAATTTTTTTTTACTACTGGTTTTGTGGGCATAGCTTGGTGGGTGTGGCAGGGGAAGGATATACTGCAAAATTCCCATTCCCTCCCCACCCCACTAACCTGCATTCCAGCTCCGTTCTCCTGTGCAGGGCAACCAAAGAAGACCCAGCCAATCAGCTGGGACTCAATGGGAGGCAGAGAAGAGATGGGATTGGTGGGGCCAGTCAGAGGTGGGATTGGCCGGTTCCCCAAACTACTCAAAATTCCCACTTCCGGTTCCCCTGAACTGGCCAGAACCTGCTGAATACCCACCTCTGGGTTTACCTCCCTCTTTGTAGCAACCCCTTATATATTGTTTTGGTGGAAAGCCAGAGAAAAACGCACTATGCAAGATGAGAGGAGTGATTTTCCTCCCCATTAGCTAGGACACATTGTCACCCTGTTAAGTTTATTTATTCAGAGGGCAAATCCATCCAAGGTTATTGATCTGTGCACTTTACTATATAGCTTGAATAAAAGCTAACTGGGGAATAAAATGTTTTACCCATTTTTCTGCCTCTTTCCACCTCCAGAATAATTGAAGATGTCATTCTTGGCAATCCAACAGAGTGTTCGAAAGAAATTATACAAAGGGACTCCAGAGTTTGTCTGAACAAAAGAGAGCTACACTTGACCTGGACTACAACAATTGGATAGAAGTCAGAAAAAAGAAAGATTGAATTTGCAGATGGGATGGGCCCAGCTAGGGAAGAAATTAAATGCAGAAAAATCCATCTTTTCTGCTCAGGCAGGCTGCTGGGCAAGGACTTCAGGATGTGGACTGCCCCACGGGTCATCCTCAAGTTACAACCATTCATTTAGTGACTGATCAAAGTTACAACAGCACTGAAAAAGGGACTTATGACATTTTTTCACATTACAACCGTTGTAGCATCCCCATGCTTACATGATCAACATTCAGAGGCTTGGCAACTGACTTGTCAACTTGTTAGGAATTGATAGTCACCTAAAAGTTGGGTTGAAAATATATAAACCAGGATAGATATTTAATACTATGTCTTTAAGGGAATGCTAAAATTGTAATTGGGTGTGGTTCCTCAAACGGCCATAAGATGAAGCCAGAAACCTGGGTTTTTAGTTCTGTAGTTGCTAGATGTTCTGATGTTCGATGTTGGTTGGTTTGCATTTTTCCCTATTGACTGTTGCTGATCATCATTCTTCTTGGATTGCGATAAGTCTGTTACTGAACTGTTTATGATACTGGACTTTGATATTTGAATTATTCCTGCACTGAAAAACTGACTGCTTTAATCGTGTATGACTTGGACTGCTTGTTGGACTTTGTTGAACCGTTTGTTGGAAGTAAAAACTACATTTTACTATTCAGTGTATCTGTGTGCTGGCCGTGTGTTACTCAGTACCACTCTCACTACGTCTCCTTGTGTGCACTCATTTTCCTAATGGGGAATTACCTCAACACTGGTTATGGGCCCAGGCCATATCAGGCTCAGATAACTGAGAGTTAGTGTGAATACATAGTACTGTATAGAGACAGCTGTTTACTGTTTAATTGTGGGTTACTATCCTGGTAAAGATGGCACAAGACCCGTCAACAAGTCTATCACTGATAACCCAGTTGGGTGGAACAAACTATGTTTCCTGGTCTATGAAGTGCAGTCTACTTCTGCGCAGAGAAGGGTTATGGAATGCAGTTCAAGATCCACTGGATGTAAATGCTTGGGATCCAGATAGTGAGGATGATGCCAAGAAACTTGCTGACTTTAAACAGAACAACGAACGAGCTCTTTGCGTAATTGGACTAACACTGAGGGACCAGCAGCTAGTCCATATTCCTGGAGAAGAGTCTGCTTCTAGGTGTTGGGAGAATTTGAAGAGGATTTATGTTCGTGCCAGTGTTGGTGCACACATACATCTTACACGTAAACTGTTTAGAGCACGTCTTCTGAAAGGTGGAGATATGTTAGCTCATTTGAACTTCATGAAAAGAACTTTTCAAGAGCTACATGAAAAGGAACTGATTTTTTCAGAACTGCATCAGGTTTACATCATTCTTTCCACATTGGAAGAAAGTTATGATGATTATGTATCTTCACTGGAAGTCCAGCCCAGAGATAAACTGACATTGACTGACATAACCAAAGAGGCAAGAAGGTGGCTGGATAGGGACCAACTAAGAAAGAAACAACCACAAGAAGAGGATTTGTCCTCAACTGCCTATAATGTTAGGAAATGTTTTTCTTGTGGGGCTAAGGGACATATAGCTAGATTCTGTAAGAAGGGCAAATGACAAAACCACATTGTTTAACACATGGTTGCTACACACTATGGCCTCACACCACAGTGTTTCAGGAAATCCTGAATCAGATAACATAGTGCGAGCCATGGCTTGTAATGTTTGCACTCTTCGTTCTACAAATGAGTTATGTTGTGGTCTGTAAGGTGCAGAACGTTTATGCTCAACACCAGCCAATTTTAACATTGTTTGGAATCTATTATTAATAAACTCAGTCCCGTTATCAGTAACTAAAGTCATTACCCTATGTTTCATTTTTCTCTCTGCAGAAAACTTAGCCAATTAAATAAATTTTGGAATGTTTCTGTTTTGTTTTTCATTAAATAGCAGAAACCATACCATGAATAATGATCCATTATACTCAGAACATAGCAGGCACCTCCTAAAGTGGGTTTCTTAGCACCAATTATGTCAGCAAACACAACCTCTAAAGGTTCTTTGGTCTTAAACCCCTTCAGTCTGTTTGCAGCTAGTCACACGGTTGTTAAGTGAATCTGGCTTCCCCAGTGACTTTGCTTGTCCAAAGGTCGCAAAAGGGGATCACGTGACCCCTGCAAGCATCATAAATACGAGTCAGTTTTGAATCCTCTGAATTTAGATCACGTGACCACGGGGGATGAAAGTCCTAAGTATGAAAAATGGTCATGTCACTTTTTCCAGTGGCTTTGTGATTTTGAACGGTCAGTAAATGAGTACTGTAAATCGTAAGTCAGGGACTGCCTGTACTTTTATTTTGGGGTAATTATAAAGTGGTGGCAGATTACAGGTAGTCCTCAACATGCAACAATTCATTTAGTGATGGTTTGAAGTTACAAATGCAGAGAAAAAAGTGATTTGTGACCATTTTTCACATGTAGAACCATTGCCTTTGGTCATCAAAATTTGGGTGTTTGGCAATGGACTCATACTTATGACCATCGCAGTGTCCTGGGTTCATGTGATCCCCTTTTGCGACCGCCTGACAAGCAAAAAGGAAGCCAGACTCACTTAACAGCCTAACTGAACAACTGCAGTGATTCACTTAACAACAGTGGCAAGGAAAGTCGCATAATGCGACAAAATTGACTTAATACATGTCTCGCTTAGCAACAGAAGTGTCCGGCTCGACTGTGGTCGTAAGTCGAGGACTATCTGTATGTTTTCAAGAAGCAGCCTGTTTTTTTTCAAGGAGAAAAGAAAAATTGTACGGAGGAGTGAAGAATGGAAGGAGGCAGAGAGCTGGTGAGCTCTGGAGAACGCTTGTTTCCCTCTGAGCCCGGCTGTCATTTGCCTAATGAGCTCGTTTTTTTCCTTTTTGTTAGAATTAATTAAAATACAGGTCTTCTGTCATGGAAGCTTCTTACTGGGGGGGGGGGGGGGAAATGATCCTTCCTTCCTCCTTCCCCTCCCCTACTTCCTTTTCCTTTTCTCCTCTCTCCCTCCCTCTCCTTCCTACCTTCCCTTTCCTTCTTCCACCTTTCCTTCCTTCCTTCCTCACTTCCTCCTTCCCTCCCTTTCTACTTCTCTCTCTCCCTCCTTTCTTTCCATCCACTACTTTCCTTCTCTTTCCTCCTTGCACCTTTCCTTCCTGCCTGCCTTCTTTCCTTTCTATCCTTCTTCTCCCCCTCCCTTTACTTTCCATTCTTCATACCTTCCCCTTTTCCTTCCCTCCCCCTTTCTGCTTCCTCTTCCCTCCCTCTCTCCTGCCCTTCCTTTCTCTCTTTCCTCCCCTCCCTGTACTTCCTATTCTTCTTCCCCTTTCCTTCCTCCTTCCTTCCCCTTTCCCTCCCTCCCTTCCCCCCTTCCCTCCCTTTCTCTTCTCTTCCCTCCCTTCCCCCCTTCCCTCCCTTTCTCTTCCCTCCCTTTCCCATCTTCCCCTGCCTTCCTTCTTCCTTCACTCCCTTTCTTTCTCCTTCCTTCACTTCTCCCTCCCTCTCTGCTGCCTTATAACCATATTCCCAAGGAAGATAGCAAGATGAATGCATGTTCTGGGTTGCAATCTAAGAACACTTGTCACTCCATGTTCTTTGCCATTTGCCCACTGGTGTGTGGACATGATAACACACAACCTGATTCTGGACAATTCCTCCTTGTAAATAAGTTGCAGCCATTCGCAAGAACATGATAAAAACTCCTTTAAAATGTGGGGAAAATGCAGTCTGTTTAATTGTTTTAAATTAAAATTGAAATCATGTTGCCCTCCCACCAGAAATAATTGAAAAAGAAAAATCGCCAAGCTCCATAAATTGGGAGTGAAGTAAACAAAAAAAAAAAAAAGAATTCTTTTTCAAACACAACACTAATTCTTTCTTGATTTTTGCAAAGGAATGCATGCTGGGTAAGGCCCATTGTGTCAATTGGAGGAAGTTGCTAACATCTCATGAAGGTGTGTGGGAATATGACTCGTCCTACCATGTGTTCAATTACGATCTGCCTCTGTCTGTTCTAGCAGGGTAGATGAATCTTACCAATAACAAAGATAATTCAAAAAGGGCCTGGCCCTTTTAAAAGAAACCTGAAAGAAACCATGTTTCTCTGTCTTAGCAATTTTATGATTGGTGGACTTCAATTCCCAGAATTCCCCAGCCAGCCAACACCTAGATAAGCAGGGTTAAACACCAGACAAACAATCAAGGAGAAAACATCCTAATCACAGAACTACCAAGGAGAAAACCACATCTCCACCAACACTGGCAATGGCAAGCTAGTAAATATAAACAGAAAGCAAAGTCCTCACTCCTTGGTGCTGAGGATGTTACCAAGTAGGGTAATGAAATGTTTGCAAGCAAACAACCAAGCTCAGAGAACACCAAAGAACCCTACAGTCCTCCTGCCTCCCCGCCCTTCTTCCCCCTCCAACCTACAAATCCCTCTTCCTACTAGCACCGATGATGTTAAGCCCCTGTCACACAGCACCAACGGATGGAAAGAGGATGTAAAACGGAGAGAAACACTTACCATCCGTTGGTTAATGCGATGCTTCCGTTCTGTACTCACTGCCTCCATTTTGCTTCCTCTCTATCCGTCCAGCATCCATCAATTGACATTTCATCCGCTCAAAAAGTTTTGAGCTGCACAAAACTTTTTGAGCGGAAAATGTATCCAATGCGTCCGTTCTACATCCTCTATGCATACGGGGAACATCTGTTATACATCCGTTGTCATCCGTTACGCATCCGCTATATCCACTAGGCATCCGCTGCGCATCCGTGTAACTCGCATCTGCTCCAGTGAAAAACGGACACAGGGAGGAAGCGAAACGGACACGGAACGGACACGCAACGTTAGTAGCATGGATGTAGAAAGGATGAAAGTGGATGCAGCTCGCATACAAAGCATTAAAATGGAAAAAACATTTGTATAGGGGACGTATCTCGGATATTTAGGATGTCTGGAGGATGCAGAAGGACACCTCGCGGAAAACCTATATTTCTGATAAAAAGGGGGAGAAATCACCTGGATCTCACTTTCAGTCCAGCAGCCCTGCTCTTCAGCCTTCATCTGGCTCTTGCTCTTCCACAGCATCCAGTCATCTCCACCATGGATCATCACACACTCCTTTTGGTAGCCACCATCATTCTACAACAGTGCGAAGCCATCTACAGGCTCTTTCACCTGTTCTATGCAAAGAAAAGGAGGCGGCCAAGAAGTGTCTGGGTCTGAAGATGGATCGCAAGAAGAGCAGAATATGGACTGTATAACAAGCTGATGGTGGAGCTGAGGAACGAAGACCCTTGTGGATTCCAGAACTTCATGAGGATGCCACCAGCCATGTTTGACGAAGTGGTGGAGTGGCTGAGACCCAGGTTGACCAAGGCAACCACCAATTTCCGACCCAGCCTGGAACCTGGGCTGAAGGTGGCACTGACTCTGCACCACCTAGCCTCAGGGACCACCTATAGGAGCATGCAGTACGGCTGGAGGGTGCCACACAACACCATCAGCATTGTGATCAGAGAAGTGGTGCAGGCCATCACCGAAGAATACCTGGAGGAGCTCCTCTAGTGCCCCTCCACTGAAGAAGGCTGGAAGAAAGTTGCAGAGTAGTGGTACCAGAGGTGGAACTTCCCCCACACCGTAGATGGGAAGCACGGGGCCTGCAAAGCTCCAGCCAAGTCGGGGTCCACTTATCACAACTACAAGGGCTTCTTCAGCATCATCCTCTTCGCCATGGTCGATGCTGACTACAAGTTCATGTACATCGATGCTTCAGGCAACGGGTCATCTTCAGATGCCCAGGTATACAATGCCAGTGACCTCAAGGAGGGGCTGGAACGCAACTTCATCATGGGCTTCCCAGATCCAGACCCCCTGCCCAATGACACGCAAGATGTGCCCTACTTCATCATGGGGGATGACGCCTTCTCCCTCAGAACCTACCTCATGAAGCCCTACACCTCCAGACTCCTCACCCGTGAAGAGAGGATCTTCAACTACAGGCTGTCCAGGGCAAGGCGGGTGGTGGAGAACGCCTTTGGCATTCTGGCCAACAGGTTCCAGGGACTTCTCACCACCATGCAGCATCACCCAGGGACTGTGAGGAGCATCGTGGAAGCTTGCTGCATCCTGCACAATCTCATGTGCACCCTCTACCCAGTGTTGCAGAACAGGCTCGTGGACCACCAACAAGGACATGAATGGAGGCAAGGGTGAAACCTGATAGATACTGTGGATGTGCAAGGCCCCAACAGAGCTTCATGTGAAGGGAAGAAGCAGCACAACCTCCTGAAACACTGGTGCAACTCCCCAGCTGGAGCAGTGGAGTGGCAAGACAGGATGGTAGATGCTTAATGGATGCTTCCTTGAGCCTGTCTCATCACACTGATGAGATTGTGCCATGTATGTTGAGTGGCCCTACAATGAACAGGGCATTTAATAAAGAGTTTTGTTTATGTTGAAATGTGTTGATCAATGAATAAATTGTTATTGATAATAAAGGGCCAAAGGTGTGGCACCTGGGAGGATGGACCATACAGTCCCACTATGCTTGCACTGGAGGTTTATGTATCCCACAGCTATCCTTATTCATCTCACAGCTATTACCCATCCCACAGGTATCCCTGCCCATCCCTCTGCTATCCTAACCCATCCCACAAGCATGCAAAGGCTTAAACCATTTCTAAAAGTTTTCACCAAGACTTTATTTACAAAAATGAATGAAGCAAGTGTGTGAAGAAAAGATCATCTTTATTAATAACAAGCTGTAAAAGAAAAATGACCCAAGTAAAGTGTCCCAAGCAAAGATAAACTCAACAGGTAGCAACCCAGTCTCTGGCACTCTTCTCAGTCACTCTGAGATGTGCCCATCGTCTCAGGGGTGAAGGGCCCAGGTGTTGTGAAGGTGGCTGCTGCTGGAGTGCTGGTCTGAGGCGCCATTGGGGTGCCTGGCCCCGAGAGGACAACAGGGGACGGTGTGTGGAGGAAGCTCTCAGACAGCTGGCTCAGTCCTGTGATGTTGAGAGCCCTTTCCTCCAGGACATGGGGTGTCAGCCCCAATACCGATGACAGATGTTCTGAGGCCGAGCTTGGCTGTGGGATGGAGGAAGGAGGAGTGTAGTGGGGCTGTCTGGTCTGCAGATGAGCGAGGTGAGGCGTGGGTGGCATCTGTGGCATGGGTGGCATCTATGGCGTGGGTGGCACCTGTGGCGTGGTTGGCATTGGTGGCATCGGTAGCATGCAATGAACCTGTGCCTGGACTGGGAAGGGCTGCCTGTGCTGCTGGAACTCCTGGTAGCGGTAGCCTTGGTAGGTGAGGGCCTGTGGAAAGTCTTGGAAGGGCTGTGACATCACCTGCGGTGGAGGAGCAGACCTGGACTGGGTTGGAGCAGGTTCAGCTGGGCCTGGAGGGTTGTGCAGAAGACCTGTGATCCTCTCCTTGATCACCTGGTACTGTGATTCAGACATGTCCATGAGGATCTGGTTGATGTAGGTGAGGAAGGGCTTGCGGTTGGAGGATGGTATGTCGATGTGTACCAGCTGAGAGAGGAGATCTACGCTGCTTTTGATGGTGTCCTTGATCTCCAGCAGGACAGTGTGGCTCTGCCCCTCTGGTCTGGCTCTCTGCCTGCTTTCTGTGGAGGTGGAGCTGGAGGCGGGGGTGGCTTGGTGTCTGGTGGAAGTGGCCTCTCCTTGCTCCCACTGTGTCAGGGGGTCCTCCACGCGCTCCGCCACGGGGAGTGCAGCTGTCGGGGGGGGGTCTCCATCGTGAGGTGCTCCACAGATACCTGCCTGGACACAGGAGCTGATTCTGGCTCTCTGTGGGCTGCCTGAGAAAGAGGGTAGACAGAGGGGCTGCTCCTCGGTGGTGGATCTCACCCTCCAAGAAGCTGCACTTGGCCATCACATAGGTCTCCCGGTCAGTGAGCTTGACCGCAGTCTGGCCAGACTTCTTGAGGTGCAGCTTCCCGTACCAGATGTGCATGTGCTTCCACCACCCGAGGAGGACCTCCGAAGTGTAGCCCAGGCTCTCCGCCTTCTCTCTCCAAGCAGCCTGTTTCCTCTTGGTGTCTCGATAGAGCCTGAGTCCCTTCTGCCATAGGTACTCGTTCTCCCTCAGCCATTCGAGCACCTCATCCTCATGTTCCTCTTCGATGGAGGATTGCCTCCTCTCCCGTTCTCACATATGCCTCTTCCTTCCTCTGGCAGGGCTTTCTGGGCCCTCATCAGAGGGGCTTTGAGGTTCTAGGGGCTGCTCCACCACACCACCACCAGCACCAGCAGCAACAACAACAGTAGCAGCAAAAGCAGGACCAGCAGCACCAGCAGCACCAGCAGCACCAGCAACATCAGGAGGACCAGCAGCACCAGCAGGACCAGCAGCACCAGCAGGACCAGGATCAGCAGCAGCAGAGTAAGCACCAGCAGCACCAGCCGGACCAGTAGGACCAGGAGCACCAGCAGGACCAGCAGCACCAGCAGCACCAGGAGCAGCACCAGCAGAATAAGCCCCAGCAGAAGCCCCAGCACCAGAAGCAGCATCAGCAGAAGCTCCAGCACCAGAAGTGTCAGCCCGAGCAGCAGAAGCCCCAGCAGAAGCAGAGTCAGGGCCAGGGGGTGGGATGGTGGTTCTGTCCTTCTTGCCAGGGCTGGCAGAAGATGGCAGAGGCTTCCTCTTCTTCCCCATGGTTGTTGGCTGGCTGGAGCTGTGTCTGGCAGCAGGTCTTTCCTCTGAATGGTGACCTGCTTGCGAGCTGCATCCTTTTATATCTGCAGGGCTGACGCAATGCATCCTCCTCGCATGCACAGTGAATGCTTTGCATCCGCTAGGAATCCGCTAGGCGTCTGTGATGCATCCGCGTCATCCGCTAGGCATCCGCTCTGCATCTGCTCCTTCCGCTACGCGTCCGCTTTGCTGTGCTCCCCCGGAAGCCCTGCAGATGTGCCATCCACTCCCATCCGCTTCCATCCGCTAGGCTTCCGTGGAGCATCCGCTTTCCATCCTGGCTACATCCTCCCCCCGTCCGTTCCTTTCCATTGTTGTCCGCTCTGTTTATGCAAATTTGGGGCACTTTTGAGAGTGGATAACAACGGATGGAACATTTTCTCGTCCGCTGTGTCCTTTTTACATACTTTTTCCATCCGTCGGCCTATGTGACAGGCCCTTTACCTAGTTGGGTCATAATATGTCTGCAAAACAATAATAACAAAGCTCAGAGAGGACCAGGAATTCTGGAAACCAGATAGCTACTTTTCATGAGTGGTCCAATTGCTTAAGATAGTGTGAGGAATGGTCATAAATCTTTTTTTTTTCAGTGCCGTTGTAAACTTTGAATGGTCACTAAACAAATGATTGTAAGTCAAGGACTTCCTATATATAGAGAACAAGGCTGGTTCTTTCTTTTAAATTTGATCCTGTCTTGGGGAACAATAATATCAATTAACCCAATCATGAGATAAGGAAGACTTCATCTCCCACTCGCCCAGAAATTCAGCCCAGTGAAAACTGAAACTCACATGAGGCCAAACAGCTTAGTAAACACTGGTACAAATTTATTTCTTTTAACTAAATTTGAGTGATCTGACCAAGAATTAACCAGGTCAAAAAGGGACAGCGCCATGCAGAAAAATAAATAAAAATAACGCAATTATTTGAAAGAAATATGTATTTTTCTTCTGTAGTGAATGACTTTGGAACTAAATGAATGAAAATCCTGTTTAAATTGTAACTCTGTGCATAGCCGGTAAACAAGCTCAGCTACTCTCAAGGTAAAGAAGGCCATTAAAATAATTAATACAGGTAGTCCTTGACTTATGACCACAACTGAGTCTAAAATTTCTGTTGCTTAGCGAAACATTTGTTAAGTGAGCTTTGCCCCATTTTACAACCTTTCTTGCCACTGTTGTTAAGTGAATCACTGCAGTTGTTAAGATAGTAGCATGGCTGTTAAGTGAATCTGTTTTTCCCCATGGACTTTGCTTGTCAGAAGGTCTCAAAAAGGAGATCACATGACCCCAGGGATCCTACAACCATCATAAATATGAGTCAGTCGCTAACGGTCTGAATTTTGATCACGTGACCATGGGGATGGCTGCAATGGTTGTATGTGTGGAAAACGGTCCCTCTTTTCAATGCCACTGTAACATAGAATAGAATAGAATAGATTAGAATAGAATAGAATAGAATAGAATAGGAATAGGAATAGGAATAGGAATAGGAATAGGAATAGGAATAGGAATGGAATAGAATAGATTGGAATGGAATGGAATGGAATGGAATGGAATGGAATGGAATAGAATAGAATAGAATAGAATAGAATAGAATAGAATAGAATAGAATAGAATAGAATTCTTTATTGGCCAAGTGTGGTTGTACACACAAGGAATTTGTTTTGATGCAAATGCTCTCAGTATACATAAAAGAAAAGATACATTCGTCAAGAGTCAAGAATCATAAGTTATGACACTTAATGATAGTCATAGGGTACAAATGAGCAATCAAATTATACTAGAAAACAGTCAATATAAATTGTAAGGATACAAGCGACAAAGTTATAGTCATACAGTCATAAGTGAGAGGAGATGGGTGAAAGGAAGGATGGGAAGATTAAAAATTAATGCAGACTTTGTAAATAGTTGGACAATCTGGAGGGAATTATTTGTTTAGCAGAGTGATGGTGTTCGGGGGAAAAACTGTCCTTGTGTCCAGTTGTTCTGGTGTGCAGGGCTCTTCAAATGGTCACTGAATGAATTGTTGTAAGTCACGGATTGCCTGTACAGCAGAGGTGGGTATTCAGCAGGTTCTGACCAGTTCTGGAGAACCAGTAGCAGAAATTTTGACAAATTCGGAGAACGGGCCAATCCCACCTCTGACTGGAGATTTTGCAGTATCCTTCCCCTGCCCCGCTCACCGAGCCACGCCCACAGGACCGGTAGTAAAAGAAAATTGAATCCCACCACTGCTGTATGGTACTTGGCTGCAAAAGAAAATTCAATAAATTAAACATATTATTGGAGTCAGAACTTTTTTTTTTCTTTCCAAAAATGGCTGAGGGGAACCTGACAATTTATATGCCTGAGGAGTTTGAGATATCTTCAGCTCTCCACACCATAGAATTTTCTTCATTTAAGACACTGTGATTATATCTTCCAATTTTATCAAAGTGTGATAAAAAAAATAACTTTCATGCTTTCGGCAATCCGCATCCCTGCCGAATAACGGCAACGCCATCCTGAATTCCTAATAACTTTTATATGATAGAAAAATAAAAGAGAGGTAAATGCGGTCGCTAAAAATACAATCATCATGGCTTGGGGCAGATTTACAGGTAATCCTCGGTTTACAGCAGATCATTTAGCGACCATTCCTAGTTACAACAGGATTGAATCAAATGATCCACTTTTGCAACCTTCTGACAAGCCAAGTCAATGGGGGAAGCCAGATTCACTTAACAACCGTGTTATTAACTTGACAGCTGCAGTGATTAACTTAATCCCTGTGGCAATAAAGGTCATAAAATTCACTTAACGACTGTCTCACTTAGCAACAGAAATGTTGGGGTCAATCGAGGACTATCTGTACTAGGGATTGTTTTCAAATTATTGTACCTTATGACTATTATTAAGTGTGCTGTACCTGATGATTCTTGATGAATGTATCTTTTCTTTTATGTACACTGAGAGTGTTTGCACCAAGACAAATTCCTTGGGTGTCCAATCACACTTGGCCAATAAAGAATTATGTTCTGTTCTGTTCTGTTCTGTTCTGTTCTGTTCTATTCTATTCTATTCTATTCTATTCTATTCTATTCCATTCCATTCCATTCCATTCCATTCCTATCCTAACCTATCCTATCCTCTTCTATTCCAAATACCTTTCCAACTATCTTCCCACTCTTTAATGAGATACCAATCTGATTTCCAATTTTTTAAAATAATATTTCAGCAGTTCCCAATAGGAAGCTAGGGCCAGGCCTATTCTCAGGGGACTCTGCGTAATCCTTGGCTTATGGCCATACATTTGGTGACCATTCAAAACTTCTGAAAAAGGTTATTTAAGAACAGTCCTCTTACTTACAAACATTGCAATAACCCCGTGATCAGAACTGGAATGCTTGGCAACCGGCATGTACTTATGATGATTGTGGCATCAAATGATTGTCATTTCTGATTCTTCCTAAAGTCAATGTGGGAACTTGGATTCACTGTGTGAGGTGCAGCAAAATGTCATAGAATTGCATTTCACGACCATAGCAATACATGTTCCAGTCTCAATGGTGATCATAAGTTGAGGACTTAACTGTACTGCCAATTTTTAAGAAGGGACAACTTTCCCTACTGCTTGGATAGGGGGAAAAGAATGTTTCTATGGTCCATCTGGATTTTGGGCTGTCCGAGACCATCCACAGACAGGAGAAGATCAACACAGTCTACCTGTCAAAGGAGGAGAAAATGGGTTCAAAAAAGTCTATGGAGATTTTCAGGACATGGTTGTCCCAAAGGTGCTTTTGCAAGAGGCAACTGGACTCAAGCTGCCTCTGGAAAAAGCACCTTTGGGGTTCAAAAAAAGATGAGACTATCCTGTTGTGGCCTGAATCAGAGGAGGAAGAGTAGGGGTGGGATTCAAAAATTTTAACAACCGGTTCTGTGGATGTTTCTTAAGTGGTGGGCATGGCTTGGTGGTCATGTGACTGGGTGGACATGGCTTGGTGGTCATGTTATTGGCTGGGTGTGGCCGACTCAATATCACTCACATCGAGGCATGCATCTCCTTGCCTGGCCTCTCATGACTGTGGGGAAGCTGCAACAGTCGTAAGTGTGAAAAATGGCCATAAGTCACTTTTTTCAGTACCACTGTAACTTTGAATGGTCCCTCCACACAAGCAAAGTACCAGCAAAGGAGGGGAAAAGACTCCAGAGATGTTCCTGAGACAGGAAGTCCAGTCCTGCCAAGAATGTAATAAGGATTAATGGAGAAGCAGTTTCTGTAAGCCCCTGTCACACTGAACCAACGGATGCAAAGAGGATGTAAAACGGACAAAAAAGCTTGCCATCCGTTGGAAAACGCGATGCATCCATTGTGTACTCACTGCATACGTGTTTCATATGCTCTATCCGTCAAACATCCGTCTACTGCTATTTCATCTGCTCAAAAAGTTTTGAGCTGCACAAAACTTTTTGAGCGGATGAACTTTCCGCCGCGTACAATCTACATCCGCGACACATACAGCCAACAAATGTTCTACTTCCGTTGTCATCCGTTACACGTCCGATGTATCCTCTCGGCATCCTCTGGGCATGCACGCAACTCACATCTGCTCCAGCGGAAAGCGGAAAGAGGGAGGAAGCGAAAGGTACACGGAACGTCCACACAGCATCAGTAGCATGGACATAGAAGGGATGAAAGCAGATGCAGCTCGGATATAAAGCATTAAAACGGGAAAAACGTTCGCATAGGCGATGTATCTCGGATATTTAGGATGTCTGGAGGATGTCTAGAGGATGCAGAAGGACACCTAGCGGAAAACCGACATTTCCTATAAAAAGGGGGAGGAAATCACCTGGATCTCACTTTCAGTCCAGCAGCCCTGGTATGCAGACCTCTTCAGCCTTGCTCTTGCACCTTTTCCACCTTTTCTACGCAAGGGGAAGAGGAGACGTCCAAGGGCTGTCTGGGTCTGAAGATGGATCGGGAGAAGAGCGGAGTTTGAACTCTATGACAAGCTGATGGTGAAGCTGAGGAATGAAGACACTCACGCATTCCAGCATTTCATGAGGATGCCACCAGTCATGTTTGACAAAGTTGTGGAACGTCTGAGACCCAGGTTGACCAAAGCAACCACCAACATCCAGCCCAGCCTGGACCCTGGACTGAAGGTGGCACTGACTCTGTGCCACCTGGCCTCCGGGACAACCTACAGGAACATGCAGTATGCCTGGAGGGTGCCACCCAGCACCATCAGCTTTGTGGTCAGAGAGGTGGTGCAGGCCATCATCGACGAATACCTGGAGGAGCTCCTCCAGTGCCCCTCCACTGAAGAAGGCTGGAAGAAAGTTGCAGAGCAGTGGTATCAGAAGTAGAACTTCCCCACACCGTTGGAGCCATAAATGGGAAGCACGTGGCCTGCAAATCTCCAGCCAACTCAGGGTCCACTTATTTCAACTCCAAGGGCTTCTTCAGCATCATCCTCTTCGCCATGGTCGATGTTGACTACAAGTTCATGTACATCGATGCTTCAGGCAACGGGTCAGCTTCAGATGCCCAGGTATACAACGCCAGTCACCTCTAGGAGGGGCTGGAACGCAACCTCATCATGGGCTTCCCAGATCCAGACCCCCTGCCCAACGACACACAAGATGTGCCCTACTTCATCAGGGGGATGACGCCTTCTCCCTCACAACCTACCTCATGAAGCCCTACACTTCCAGATACCTCACCCGTGAAGAGAGGATCTTCAACTACAGGCTGTCCAGGGCAAGGCGGGTGGTGGAGAACGCCTTTGGCATCCTGGCCAACAGGTTCCAGGTACTTCTCACCATCATGCAGCATCGCCCACAGACCGTAAGGAACATCGTGGAAGCTTGCTGCATCCTGCACAATCTCATGCGCACCCGCTACCCAGTGTTGCAGAACAGGCTCGTGGACCACCAACAAGGCAATGGGGACATGGAGCCTGGGGAATGGAGGCAAGGGCAAAACCTGATAGACACTGTGGATGTGCAAGGCCCCAACAGAGCCTCACGTGAAGGGAAGAAGCAGCGCAACCTTCTGAAACACTGATGCAACTCCCCAGCTGGAGCAGTGGAGTGGCAAGACAGGATGATAGATGATTAATGGATGCTTCCTTCAGCCTGTCTCTTCACACGGATGAGATTGGGCCATGTATGTTGAGTGGCCCTACAATGAACAGGGCATTTAATAAAGAATTCCGTTTATGTTGACATGTGTGGATGAATGCTTACATTGTTATTGATAATAAAGGGCCATATGTGTGGCAGCTGAGAGGTGGACCATACAGTCCCACTATGCTTGCACTGGAGGTTTATCAATTCCACAACTATCCTTACCAATCCCACACGCATGCAAAGGCTTAACCCTTTTTTCAAAGTTTTCCCCAGCAATTTATTAAGTAAAAAAAATGAACCAAGTGTGTGAAGCAAAGATAACCTTTATTAATAACAAACTGTATGACTTTATTAAAAAGCAAAATGACCCAAGTAAAGTGTCTTTAAGCAAAGATAAGGTGAGCAGGTAACAACTCAGTCTCTGGCACTCTTTTCAGTCACTCTGAGGCGTGCCCATGGTCTCAGATGTAAAGGGGCCAGGGACTGTGGAGGTGGCTATTGCTGGAGTGCTGGTCTGAGGTGCCATTGGGGTGCCTGGCCCCGAGAGTACAACAGGAGATGGTGTGTGCAGGAAGCTCTCAGAGAGCTGACTCAGTCCCGTGAGGTTGAGAGGCACTTCCTCAATGACCTGGGATGTGAGGCCCAAGACTGATGACAGATGCTCTGAGGAAGGGCTTGGCTGTGGAGTGGAGGAAGGAGGAGTGTAGTGGGGCTGTCTGGTCTGCAGCTGGGTCAGCTGAGGCGTCTGTGGCATCTGTGGCATCCGAGGAACCTGGGTGTGGACTGGGAAGGGCTTCCTCTGCTGTGGGAAGTCCTGGTAGTGGTAGGCTTGGTAGACGAGGGGCTGTTGAAATCCGTGGAAGGGCTGTGACATCACCTGGGGTAGAGAAGCAGACCTGGAGTGGGTAGGAGCAGGTTCAGCTGGGCCTGGAGGGTGGTGCAGAAGAGCTGTGATCCTCTCCTTTATCACCTGGTACTGGGCCTTGGGCATGTCCATGAGGGTCTGGCTCACGTACGTGATGAAGGGCTTGCGGTTGGAGGATGGTATGTCAAAGTGGACCAGCTGGGAGAGGAGACCTGTGCTGGCTTTTATTGTGTTCCTGATCTCCAAGAGGACAGTGTGGCTCTGTCCCTCCGGTCTGCCTCTCTGCCTGCTTTCTGTGGAGGTGGAGCTGGGTGTGGGGGTGGGTTGGTCTCTGGTGGCTGCTTCTTCTTGCTCCATCTGAGACAGGGGATCCTCCATGTCCTGTGCAGAAGGCAGAAGAGAGGAGAGCAGTGGAAATCTATGGGCTGGTCCTTGGGACAGAAGAGCCACCGCTGCTAGCAAAGCTTCACCCGAGCTCTGGGGATAAAAGGAAGGGGACAGAGATGAATAGGTACAGCAGACAACATTTCAACTTCCAGCTGGCCAGATTTGTTAGCCTGCATTGAGAGAGAAATTTTTTGCCCTCCTAATCAAGGAATTGTTGACAGATTACAGTTCGTTGTATGTGGGGAGCATATCCTATGGTGGGAAAATTCAATCCCTGAGCTGGCCCACGTCTCGCCATCGATGGGGAGAAGTTGCTGATATACCACCTCAGTTTTCCCGACGTGGCTTAGGAACCTGACAGCCCTGTTTAGCTCTCACCCATCCAGTCAAGCATTCTTCCCACGAAGAATGAGAAACTTGGCTGCCTTCCGAGTCCGATTCCGAGGTTGCTTCCGAAGCTCATGTCACCATGTATGAAATTTGAAATATGTCCTGAATGGCAACGACCCCATGCATAGAAATCAGCAGTTTGGGTCAGAAGAGATGGTTCAGTGCTTCTTTCAATCAGTTGCCAAGGAAACTGGAACAGGTTCCAAACCTTTTGGATAAATCATTTAGAGCACATCAGTTCTTAATTTAGCCTCTTGATAAACCCCTGCACTTCAAAAGACGTGGCAACTGTAGCATTGGAGGGTCAACTGGAATTCCCTTCTTTTGACCACATCTTAAAGATGTTTCATGACCCAACTAGGTAACGTTGTCAGGGCTACTAGGGGGCAGCGTTTCTGAGAGGAGGAGGGGGGGCAGGAGGAAGAGGAAGACTGAGATGGGAAAAACCTAACAAATAAATAAATAATTTTAATTGGGGCTGGTTGGCATGTCACTCTCTGAACTACAAGGTCTCATCCAGCATGATTAAATTATGATTTGTTCTATCCTATAAATCCAGGAAATTGGTTTAATTAAGCAAGGACGATTCAGTTTTCAAGTTATGCCAATGCAGCAGCCTGTTAATCTTCCTGGGACTGAAGAAAGCCGTCATATTTAAAAGCCAAGGTATATATTGGCAGGGGGGAAAAAAAGAAGAAATTTTTCTCCCCAATGAGGTCATCTCTTAATCAGGCAAAATGGCTGAGAAGTGGGGAAAGGATTTATTCTCTTTTTTAAGTGATCCAGAACACCTCTCGCATTCGAGTCCATTAACTTCTCTGTCATCGATAGGAAAAGTCTGGCAGCTCTCAGGGTGTCCTTTCAGCCCCTGTTTCCTTAGAGAATATTCCAGACCAAAAAGAGAGCCTCTGTGAGGGTCAAAAAGGTCAAAATGGCAGCCACACTTGTGCTTTTGAAGCCCTGCCCCTTTCTGCCAGTATGGCAAGTGGACATTAAAAAAGGGCGGAGATTCAATGATGAGGTGCTAGGGGCCATTTTGACTTTTTGGACCGCCTCCCCAACATACTGTTGGGCACAAAGGATCTTGGGAAAATGCCCTTGCTAATATAGGCAGTCCTTGACTTACAACCATTTGCTTAGTGGCCAAAGTTTCAACGACACTGAAAAAAGTAACTTTTGACCATTTTTTCATGCTTACGACCATTGTAACATCTTCCTGGTCCCATTGATCAAAGTTCAGACGCTTGGCAACTGAATCAGATTTATGATGGTTGCAGTGTGCTGGAGTCACATGATCTCTTTTTATGACCTTTCTAACAAGCAAAGTTAATGAGAAAAGGAGATTCACTTAACGACTGTGTTAATGCAGTGATTGACTTAACAACTGTGGAAAGAAAACTTTGTTAAATGGGGCCAAACTGTCTTGCTTAGTGGTGGAAATTTTGGGCTCAGTTATGGTCGTAAGTTGAGGACTACCTATTCACCTCTGCTGTTGTTAAATGAGTAATGCAGTTGTTAAGTGAATCTGGATTCCCCATTCATTTTGCTTGTCAGAATGTCACAAAAGGGGATCATGTGATCCCGGGACACTGCAACTGTCATAAATGTGAACCAAATGTGTAATTTTTGACCACATGAGCTGCTGCAATGGTTGTAAATGTGAAAAACGGTCACTTTTTTCACTGCCGTTGCAACTTTGCATAGTTGCTAAATGAACTGTTTTAAGTTGAGGACTACATTGCAAAATACACGGATGAGTGTACAAGAAGTCACAGTTCCACTCGGATTGCATGCTATAAACTGGTTCATTGATTAAAAATAAAAGTCACTTTTTTTCAGGGCTGTTGCGAATGGTCACTAAACGGACTTACCTCTGCAGTGTTGTGTTCTTTGGATGGGTTGCTTTTCGGGGGCTGACCAAAAAGAAAAGATCATTTTCCTGAAGAAGATGGTTGCATCTTAGCCTCTTGTTTTGTCTTTCACAAGGCGGCTTCTACCCCCTGCTGGAAACAAGCCATCATGGCAGTCAAGCTATGTTTAGTGGTGGTGCAGCACCCTCTAGTGGCAAACCTAGATAGACAGAGACCAGGATGTCTTTTGATGTGGCAGGAATTTATGGATGGACAGGTTTATTATAGTGTGAGATTTCTTGTGTCTAAACTCACAAAAGCCTGCAATCTTATTCTGCGCATGTGTCAATGTGTACATTCAGGTAAAGAAAAAGAAAAATAGCAAGAAGGTTAGGAAGACGCTCATGCAGGAAATCCTCTACCATTCCAGACAAATGGCTGCCCAATCTCTTCTTAAAAACTTCCAGTGTTGGAGCATTCACAACTTCTGGAAACAAACTATTCCACTAGTTAATTTGCCATTGCTTCGTGGCATGCAAAATCTTGACAGTGACCATGGATAAACTGTGTACAGGTAGTCCTCAACTTATGACCATTCATTGAGTGACCGTTCAACGTTTCAACAGCACTGAAAAAAGTGACACAAACATTTTTCACACAACTGTTGTTATTATCCTCATGGTCACACGATCAGTAATTGTTTGGCAGCTGACTCCTATTTATGACAGTTGAAATGTCCAGGGGTCACGTGATCCCCTTTTATGACCTTCTGACAAGCAAAGTCAATGGGGAAGCCAAATTCACTTCGTGACCATATGACTAACTTAACTGAAACACAGAAAGGTCATAAAATGGAGTAAAACTCCCTTAACCAATGTCTTGCTTAGCAAAGGAAATTTTGGGGTTCAGTTGCATTCTAAGTTGAGGATTACTATTTGTCACCAAAGGGCTCTGTTTGCTATCCTGTTTCCCCAAAAATATGACCTACCCTGAAAGTAAATCCTAGCTAGATTTTTACACATGCGCCCAATATAAACCCTACCTCCAAAATAAGTGCTAATTAAGATTTTGTCCACTCCACCCTGGGTAAAAATTAAGCTAGGGTGGGGATGGGGGATGGTGGAGCTACCCTATTACTTACCTTTGGACAGCTGTAGTCAGGCCTCACACACCCCGACACCTACCTTGCCGGCCCATTTCTTCTGCAGCCAGCAAGGCTGGCAAGGCTTTCTGGAAGGCCTCTGGAGCTGATAACAGTTCGATCCGGAGCAGTATTATTGGCTGCAGAGGCCTTCAGGAAACCTTGTCGGCTCCAGAAGTAGTAGTTCCTGAAGTAGTAATTCCTGACAGCAAAAAGGGAGCTGAGGTTAGTCATGACATCCCCCCAAAATAAGACCTGGTGTCTTTTTATATGGGGAAAAAAAAAAGACTGGGTCTTATTTTGGGGGAAACACAGTAGAAAGTCATAATTCAGAGTCCAAAATAAGTTGGAACCTAAAGATGCACTTTCTTTTTTGTCTCATTCTGATAGTTTCACTTTCTTGCCCAAAGATATGAAATCAGCCACCATTAATTTAAATTTCCACTTTGCTTTTAATCACTTTGCTTTTAATCACGACAATGGTCCTCAAAATTTTCTTTGCTAAGCAAGACAGCTGTTAAGTGAGCCTTGCTGCATTTAATGATCTTTCTGCCTTTCCATTGTTAAATCAATCCCTGCCATTGTTAAGTGAGGAACACGGATGTTAAATGAATCTGGCTTCCCCATTCACTTTGCTTCTTAGAAGGTCGCCAAAGGGGATCACGTGACCCCGGGAGATATCGTGACCATCATAAATGGTTGCCAAGACAGTGAATTTTGAACATGTGATGATGGGGAGGCTGCAGTGGGTGTTAAAAAAGTGTGGAAAATAGTCCTAAGTTACTTTTTTCACTGCTGTTGGAACTTTGAATGGTCACTAAATGAATGGTCGTAAGTCAAGGACTAACTAACTACTGTACATATAATTATTTTGTGGAATTTTTTTTATTGTTTTAATGTATTTTAAATTGTTTTAAAATATGGCTTGCCTGTGTGTGTGTGTGTGTGTGTGTGTGTGTGTGTGTGTGTGTGTCCCCCTGGGAAGTGATTGGCCAGGTAGTCCAGAACCATGGCAACCTCTCAGCCAATCTCAAAAGCAGAAGAAATAGAAGCTTCTCTTTGTGTATGTTTGTGTTTGTGGTTTTTTTGTTTTTTGTTTTTTTTGTGGGTGAATGTAAAATTTCTCAATCAGGTGACCTGAAACTGGCTTCTGATTGGTTCAGATGACTACATAAAGAGATAGAGTGGTTTTTCTCCCTATCCTTCCTTTCTTCCTTCTTTCTCCCTCCCTTCATCTCCCTTCCTTTCCTTCCTTCCTTCCTTCCTTCCTTCCTTCCTTCCTTCCTTCCTTCCTTCCTTCCTTCCTTCCGATTGCTTTAGATCACTGTAAAGTCTAGAGGGAGCATGTAAAAGGAGACATCTTTTTCCCTCCTATCCTTTTTTTTCTCTTTCTTTCTTTTCTCCTTCTTTCTGTCTCTGTGTTCTTTCTCTCTTTTTCTTTATGCCTTCTGTTTGGTTCAAATATTTGGAGAGTGTGTTACAGAGGTGTCCTTTCCCCCTCCCTTCTATTCTTTCCTTTCTTCTCTCACTTACTCCCTACCTCACTCGTTGCTTTATCAGAATATCTGAATTAGAAAAACCATCTCTTTCCTCAGTGCAGATGTATTTTAGTTCCCAGAATTCCCAGCAATTGTGCTTGGCTCTAGTCTACACACATCTGGAGGATATCAGTTCAGGAAGAGTGCTAAATTTTCGACATGAGGATCATATAAAGCAGAATAACCGAGTTGGAAGGGATCTCAGAGAGATCTTTTAATCCTACCCCCTGCTCAAGCAGGAGCCACTATACTGTTCCAGACAAGTGGTTGTCGAAGCTCTTCTTAAAAACCTCAAGTGCATCCAGAATTTCTCGGGGCAAGTTGTTCCCCTGGTTGTTCTCACTGTCAGGAAATTTCTCCTTAGTTCCAGGTTGGTTCTCACCTTTATTAGTTTCCATTTGTGGCTTCTTCTCCTGCCTTCAGGGGTTTTGGAGAATAAGCGAAGCTCCACCCTCTTCCTTGGGGCAGCCCCACAAATATCGGAAGATGCTATCATGTTCAAGTCCTTCTTTTTGCACTAGATTAGAGATGCCCAATTCCAGCAACTGTTCTTTTTATAACAGAATAAAAGAGTTGGAAGGGACCTTGGAGGTCTTCTAGCCCAACCCTCTTCCCAAGCAGGGAGCCCTATACCATTTCAGCCCCCAGCCCCCTAATCATATTATTTATTGATTGATTGATTGATTGGATTTGATTTGTCAGTCACTTACAAGGTCATAGATGTTAATATAAACATGAGTAAGAATACAGGAAATAGGTTTGAATCAATGGAGACAATAGGACAGGCACAGGAGGCATTCTGGTGCACTTATGCACACCCTTTACAGACCTTTTAGGAATGGGGTGAGGTCAATAGTGGATAGTTTGAGGTTAAAGGAGGGGGGGGTGTTAGAGGACGTAACAACAGAGTCAGGTTGTGCATTCCAGGCATTGACCACTCGGTTGCTGAAGTCGTACTTTCTGCAATCAAGTTTGGAGCGGTTTACATTGAGTTTGTATCTGTTGTTTGCTCTTGTATTGTTGTAGTTGAATCTGAAGTAGTCATTGACTGGTGGACATTTAGAAGATAATTTTGTGTATTACGCTTTAGTTCATGGTTGTCCAAGCCCAAAATCTCAAGCCTGGTAGCGTAGGGTATTCTGTTGCGAGCAGAAAAATATTCTTCTTGTGAAATGCTTCTGGACTCACTCAATTGTATGAATGTCTGATATGCAAGTGCAGATTCCAGACTGATTAGTTGTATTCAAGTATTGGTCTGGCAAAAGTTTTGTACACTCGAGTTAGCAATTCAGTATTTCGGGAGGAGAAGCTTCGTAAGATTAGGTTTGCAACTCTTCATGCCTTTTTGGCAATACTGTTACAGTGAGGTTGTTAGATATGAGAGTTCCAAGGTCCTTGACAAAGTGAGGATCATCAACGTAGTTTGTATTTGATGTACTGATTATTATTATTTTTTTATCAATCCGTAGGACAGAGCATTTGTTGGTTGAGATTTGGAGTTGCCAACTGTTAGACCATTCAAACGCATAATCAAGATTGCTTTGAAGGATAGTAGCATTGTCAGTGGTGTTGAATAGTTTTATGTTATCCGCAAAGAGGATGCAGTTGCTTATAAGGTGATCACAAAGGTCATTTATATAGAGTATAAAAAGTGTGGGTGCGAGAATGCTGCCTTGGGAGACACCGCTGTTAACTGGAGCTCTTCTCTGCACTCTTTCTAGAGTCTCAGGATAATAGGGTTTTTTTCAGGAATCACAATTTGTCAAGCACAGATAGTCCTTGATCTACAACTGACCACCCAATTACGACTGATCTGAAAAAGGGAACTTATGGCATGAATCCGAAAATCTGCAATTCAAACCCCCCACCCCCCACCCCCGTGCAGACATGACCGCTCTTTATGGCTGTTTGGAACGTCCTAAGTGAGCGTGATTGCAACGGGTTTTGCTGAAAACTGTCAAGAAAATTCAAGATGTGAATTCTTTCTGCTGTAGCAGTATAATGTGAGATAATAACTCTAACAAACTCTGGGTGTTATGCCAGAAAATGTATCCCCTTTCTGAGTTCTTTTGTTTCTGAGCGCTGAGAAAATCATGAGCTTTGCATAAAACCGTGGATAGGAAATTATGTTTCTGTAGCTAGGACGATTTGTGAAAGCTGTGTGCAAATGTGTAAGAAGAGGGAGAAAAAGCTTTTTTGGCAGGCCTGCTGTTCTGATTGAAGTCGCCCAGTCTTGCTTTGATCAAAATAAAACTAATTATCAGTTGCCTCATGTTCAGAGTTGAATCTGAATCTGATAAATTGAATTTATCAGATTTTGAGCTGCTCCAAAAATCCAAACAAAATCATGTAACAATCATGGCATTTCTTTTACGACTGACATGTTCGTTTAATTACCACCACAATTTTTTGTTTTTGGTAATTTTCTGACTGTTGTAATTACATTACAACTTACTATTGTAATGGGCAAGCTTCATTATAGTCATAACTCAAGGACTACCTGAGTTAGGAAAGTCTACAAAGTCAAGAGAAGATGGAGGGTGTTTTGTACAAGAAGAAAGGAGCATGTTTTTGAATTAAGTGGCTTAGAAATACAATCAACAGGTAGACAATATCTCTGTTTTGAGAATCATTTAAAAAAAAATTCAAGACTGTGTCACAACAAATATTTTATTCTCAATATCTTTGTTATTATTACACTTGCTTTTTTTTAATAATATAGATCCTCAAACTCCAAAAGATAGTTCACAGTGGAAAAAGAAGAAGAAGAAGAAGAAACAGAGCACGGTTTCAACGCAAAAGAGATATTTACATCAGCTTTAGAAGCAAATCTTGGCCATTAGGTTTCTACCGCCTGACAAATGAAAAAAAAGAAGAGATGCTTGACTCGTTCATTTAAGCAAATACATTCATTTTGTTGGACAATCAAGAGAAAACAAACGTAACAAAATAATTTTGTGCAGAAGAGCCACTGGGAACTTTTCCCACAACCACAAAATGTTGTAAAACTGGGATTCAAATATATGAGTTCATAGGATTTCAAGTCAGTTACTCCAAAGTAAATCCACTTCCCTGGTGGGCAATTTGGCACAGGTTTATTAATTACAGGTAGCACTCGACCTGCAACAGTTGATTTAGTGACCGTTCAAAATTACAACGGCACTGAAAAAAGTAACATCATTTTTCACGCTTACTGACTATTGAAGCACCACCATGGACACTTATATAATCAAAATTTGGATGCTTGGCAATTGACTCAAATTTATAATGGTTACAGCTTCCCAGGGGCATGTGATCTACTTTTGCAACCTTCTGTCAAGCAAAGTCCATGGGGAAGCCAGATTCACTTAATGACCATGTAACTCACTTAACAACTGAAGCAATTCACTTAACAAATGTGGCAAGGAAGTTTATAAAATAGGGCAAAAGTCACTTAACAAATATCTTGCTTAACTGAGTCCATAAAATTGTATAAAATTACAAACTTGGGTCATCTTTGCCTGATGGTCCAGCTCTGTTGGGCATTTGAATGACAGAATATCAGAGTTGGGAGTTGGTGGGTTTCTAATGCAATCCCCTGCTCAATCTTCATAAATTTTGGGCTCAATGGTAGTCGTAAGACGAGAAGTATGTAATCCTGTGATAACTGTCTACTGTTAGTAAGACCTTGGGAAGCTAATAGAATTTACTTGTGAGTCTACACCGTTTACTCTCAAGCAAGAGATGTAGATTTAAATTTGCTCTAAATCAAGATTTCTCTTTTTAGAGATCTCAGGAAGAACTTTTAGGAAACAGATATGCAATATGTAAATCCTTCCATCCATTCACTTTTTATTTTTTACAGGATAGATAGTTCTTGACTTACGATTGCAACTGAGCCCAATATTTCCAAAGATAAGTAAGACAGCTAATGGGAGAATTTTGCTCCATTTTACAATCTTTCTTTGCCATGATGGTTAAGTGAACCACTGCAATTGTTAACTTAGTCACAGGGTGGTTAGCTGAATCCATTGACTTGGCTTATGAGAAGGTCGCAAAAGAGGATCACATGATCCCGGGACATGGCAACCGTCATACATATGAGTGCCAAATGAATTTTGATCACATGACCATGGGGGGGTGACTGTAGTGGTCACAAGCGTGAAAAATGGTCCTAGGCCACTTTTTCAGTGCTGTTGTAACATTGTACAATCATTAAACAAATGGCTGTAAGTTGAGGACTGCCTGTATTCATTGGATTTGTCCGTTTTCCTTTAATTTGTAACAAGCGTTTTAAAAGTATGATGTCTGTATTTCTTGCTACTATTTTAGGCAATTTAACTGAGGATCGTAGCACAAAATTAGAAAGGACTTGGTTTCAATCTTTCCCAGAAATGGTCCTCCATTTCTTGCTGTCCCACCACAGAAATTAAAATTAATTATTTTAATTTCTGGCCCGTGGGGTCCTTGATGATCTCTGAGTTTGAAGGTTTTCTTTAAGACCTTTCATTACCCAACTAGGTAACATCGTTAGTGCTCTTTGTTTAACTATAGAAGTGGCTTGTCCTCTCAGTGTTAGTGATTTTCTCCTTAATAATCCTTTGATTAAAGTATTGTTTTCTGCTTGATCGTTTGTCTAGTGTTAATCTGGCTTCCTCTTTCTGGAGGTCCTTGGTCCTCTCTAAAAGAAAGGAAGGGAGGGTGGAAAAATTAGGGGAAGGAAGGAAGGAGGGGACGGGAGGGGAGGGGAAGGAAGTCAGGAAGGGGAGAAGGGAAGGGAGGGAAAAGGAGAGGGAGGAAGGATGGAAAGAAAGACAGAAGAGAAAGAAAAGAAAAAAGAAAGAGGGGGAGGAGATGGAAAGGAATGAATAGGCGAGAAGAGAGGAGTGGGGAGAAAGAGGAAGGAATGAAGGAAGGGAGAAAAGAAAGAGAGGAAAAGGAAGAGAGAGATGGAGGAGAAGAGAGGAAGTGAAAAGGGTGGAAATGAGAGAGGAAGGAAGCAAAGGAAGGAAGGAAGAAAAGGGAAGGAAGGAAGAGAAGGAGGAAGGGATGGATGGATAGATGGAGGGAGGGAGGGAGGGAGGAAGGAAGGAAGGAAGGAAGGAAGGAAGGAAGGAAGGAAGGAAGGAAGAAAGGAGATGTGCAACAGAGGAAGGAATGCAGATTATCAAGGCATTGGTACTGACAGTTTTGCCAAGGATAGCTCAGGACAATTAGGACCCAAACCTGTTCAGCATTCAAATCCTCTTTTACTACGGGTTCTACACCAATTATACAAGTGACTCTGAGTGCAAGCCAAAATAAAAACCTCAAATGTAGCTTATATAAGAAGAGATAAACTGCTTCCAAGATAAACCTTGACGTTTACCCTGGAGAACCAAAGAATGACGTGACAATGGTTATATGCCATTTTATCCTGTCCTTTACACAGGTAGTCCTTGATTCACAACAGTTCATTTACTGATAGTTCAAAGTTACAACAGCCCTGAAAAAAAATGACTTACGACCATTTTTCAAAGTTATGACCATTGCAGCATCCCCATGGTCACCTGACCAAAAGTCAGACACTTGGCAACTGTCTTGTATTTATGACGGCTGCAGCATCCCAAGGTCACGCAATCCCCTTTTGCAACCTTCTGACAAAGTCAGTGGGGAAGCCAGGTGCACTTAACAACCTGGTTACTAGCTTATCAGCTGCAGTGGCTCACTTAACAACTATGGCAAGAAAGGTCGTAAAATGGGGCAAAACTCACTTAAAAATTTTCTCACTTGGCCACAGAAATGTTGGGCTTAATTGTTGTCATAAGCCAAAGACTACCTGTAGTAGAAAGCACCCCAAAACTGCAGGGTGAAAGAAACAGGTGCAAAAACACTATTCAATGCATAAGAAGCATCTGAAACACCTTCCCTTTTCCCTTCCCCAAACCTTTTATTAAACAGAATTTCTTCCATTTCTCAGCTGCGGTGAGTGTTTATTCCTTACCATTTTAACAAAATAGGCTGTCTCCTCTTTTAAGGTATGCACATACACGCAAACACACATCTATGGAGTCACACCAATTAAGAGGATCATGAAACATGGAGGAGAGTCTCACACAGCCCACGAGACACCACAAAAGTCTTCTGGAGATGTCGTGCATCGCACAGAGTCTCGCAGAAAAAATAATAACAGACTTTGTTGGTAGAGTTTGGCTGAAGCAGCTGCGGCTCTGAATTGAAAGTGAGGGTTAGAAGAGCTCCCTTCTTCCTCCCAAGCCTTAACAAAATTGAGCATTTTTTCTGCCCT